>BTHU01000006.1:16586232-16916232 GCA_036184795.1 Tokudaia tokunoshimensis
TGTGTATATGTATATAATGTGTGTATGTTAAAATATGAAATAAATTAAGTAGAACAAGAAGAAAGCAAGAAGCTTAGTGTAAACCAGAGAATAAGCTAATAAGCAGCATTCCCCCATGGTTTCTGCTTCAGATTCCTTTCCTGTTTTTCCTCAGTGATGGAAACAAGCTAATATGAACCTTTTCCTCCCCAGGTCACTTTGGTCTTAGTGTTTATTGTGGCAATGGAAAGGCAAACTAGGGCACCTAATGTGACTTAGAAGGTCACACTCTATCAGACTGTGGCCATAATGTGTTTGCCCTGCATGATATTAAACTCCCATCAGAAGATTTAATAATATGATATGGATTCTATTTATTCTTGCAAAAAATTAGAATTCTGACTCTGCGGGTATTAGTGTTGCATTAGAGCAGAGCAGCAGTTAGCTAAGCCTGTCTGCCTTGTAGACTTGACACTTCAGTTTGGACCCATGCTTTGCAATTCTTACCATCAGTTAAAAGATAAACCCTAGCATAAATTTCAAGATCAAATTTGATGTTCCGCTTCTCAAGTATCTGTGACCCATTTCTCTGTGGCAGTTCGATGAGGGGAAAGAGTTTGTTTTATTTAAAGTATTCAAAATAATTTTTCTGTTGATTCTACATAGGCTCCATGTATTTTTTTCCTTTTGACTCGGGGTTTATGCTTTAACAAGAGTGTGAATTTGATTGCTGACTCTTGCTTTTGCTAAGAGAATTGACAGATACATTTAGCACAGTAGCAAGACACAAAATCAACATGCGGAAATCAATAGCCTGCTGCATTTGGAATATTCTCAGGTCCCTCTGTCATACTGGAGTACTATCAGTACCGCTATCATTTATTGAATTCTATTTCATCAGAAACTCCTCTGAGTGTTTTATATGGATAATATCATTTAATCCTAAGAATTGCATTATGAACTAAACACTCCTATAACCCCATTTTATTTCTGAAGAAAGATTCTGCCACTTGCCTAGGACATCTTAGCTAGTCAATCTCAGAATGAGAATTTATTCCAGGTGGTAACAAAGGCCTTGTGTATCAATGATGTGAATATCTTTTTTTCTAGGAATTTCTCACTCTGAAAAGCAAGAGTGTGTGGTCAATAATTATCTACTGATTATGTCAAAACATTGCATAAATCTCTTTATCCAGGCAATTAATTTGCTCACCTGAGTTAACAGTCCAGTTATCAGTCAATGGTTTACTAAATAAGTCACCGATCTACTTGTATCCACCTCTTTTGAATTATTTGAAAACAAGAGCTCATGTGGCCAGGCTGACCTTGGGCTCCCAAAGTAGGTCATAGTCTTGAACTCCTTCTGGTCTTCCTACCCCCACCTCCCTGGCTCTGGGGTTGCAGGCATTCACCAACAAGTCTGGCTTTGTGCTGAGCTATTAAGCTACAGATTATTTCTCATTTAACCAATTCTAACCCTAACAGATCTACATTTACCAAATGGATTCAAGACACCCAAAGTATTCAATAACTGATATTGCCTTTCTTCCCCTTTGAGGCTCCCTCAATACCACAGGTTAAATGCTCCACTTCTGCTTGGCATGCCTGCTGTTCTTAGGTGGTTTCTGTAGAATTGCTTGTGTAGGACATAACAATGGCATTGCCATCTAGCCTGGGTGTCACAAGTGCAGCCACAGTATCCTGAAACCATAAACAGACTGGAACCTCAAGGTTGAAAGTTCAGTTTTCAGTATTGACCATTTTGGAACTGGATATGTTCTCCCTTTCTATCTCTTGTGAGCTAGCAAGAAATAAATCTGCACTGTGTATGTGTATGTGCATGTACATGTCTGTCTGTCTGTCTCTCTCTCTCTCTCCTCTCTCTCTCTCTCTCTCTCTCTCTCTCTCTCTCTCTCTCTCTCTCTCTCTCTCTCTCTCTCTCTCTCTCTCTGTGTGTGTGTGTGTGTGTGTGTGTGTGTGCGCTCAGTGCCCACAAAGACCAGAAGTTGGATCCCCTGGAGCTGGAGTTATAAGGAGGTTGTAACTTGGCTGCTGAAAACTGAACATATCTCTGCAAGACCCATCTCTTCAGCCCCAATCTGGTGTGCTTTTACAGGTAAATAGCAATCCATTGCATTGTAAGTGTCAGGGAAGTTTATTTTTGTGTGTGTGTGTTTTCTTTTTTTTTTTATTAGTTTTCTTTTTTTTTTATTTTATTTTCTAAGTTTTTTTTATTTACATTCAAAATCATTTCCCCTTTCCCATTTCCTCCCTCCCCGAAAGTCCCATAAGCTCCCTTCCCTCCCTCTTTTCTCCATTCAACCGCCTCTCGTTTCTCTGTACTGGCGTTCCCCTACATCCAGTCTTTCCAGGACCAGGGGTCTCTCCTTCCATCTTCTTAGAAATCTATTGATATGCGAATTGTGTCTAGGGTATTCCGAGATTCTGGGTTAATATCCCCTTATCAGTGACTGCATACCATGTGTGTTCTTTTGTGATTGGGTTACCTCATTAAGGATGATATTTTCCAGTTCTGACCATTTGCCTAGGAATTTCGTGAATTCATTGTTTTTAATTGCAGAGTAGTATTCCATTGTGTAAATATACCACATCTTCTGAATCCATTCCTCCATTGAGGGACATCTGGGTTCTTTCCAGCTTCTGGCTATTAGAAATAAGGCTGCTATGAACATAGTGGAGCATGTGTCCTTATTGCATGCAGGTAAAGCCTCTGGGTATATGCCCAGGAGTGGTATAGCCGGATCCTCCGGGAGTGTCATGCCCAGTTTTCTGAGGAACCACCAGACTGCTTTCCAGAGTGGTTGTACCAGCCTGCAATTCCACCAGCAGTGGAGGAGTGTTCCTCTTTCTCCACATCCTCACCAACAACTGCTGTCTCCTGTGTTTTTGATCTTAGCCATTCTGACTGGTGTGAGATGGAATCTCAGGGTTGTTTTGATTTGCATTTCCCTAATGACTAAGGATGATGAACATCTCTTTAGGTGCTTCTCAGCCATTAGATATTTTTCAGGTGAGAACTCTTTGTTTAGCTCTGTACCCCATTTTTAATAGGGTTACTTGCCTCTCTGGAGTTTAACTTCTTGAGTTCTTTGTATATATTGGATATTAGCCCTCTGTCGGATGTAGGGTTGGTAAAGATCATTTCCCAGTTAGTTGGTTGCCGCTTTGTCTTTTTGACAGTGTCTTTTGCCTTGCAAAAACTTTGTAATTTAATGAGGTCCCATTTGTCTATTCTTGATCTTAGAGCATAAGCTATTGGAGTTCTGTTCAGGAAATTCTCCCCTGTGCCCATATGTTCAAGGTTCTTCCCTAGTTTCCCTTCTATTAGTTTCAGTGTGTCTGGTTTTATGTGGAGGTCCTTGATCCACTTGGAATTGAGCTTAGTGCAAGGAGATAAGAATGGGTCAATTTGCATTCTTCTGCATGTTGACCTCCAGTTGAGCCAGCACCATTTGTTGAAAAGGCTATCTTTTTTCCACTGGATGGTTTTAGCTCCTTTGTCAAAGATCAAGTGACCATAGGAGTGTGGATTCATTTCTGGGTCTTCAATTCTGTTCCATTGATCTACATGTCTGTCACTGTACCAATACCATGCGGTTTTTAACACTATTGCTCTGTAGTACAGCTTGAGGTCCGGGATACTGATTCCCCCAGAGGTTCTTTTACTCTTGAGAATAGTTTTAGCTATTCTGGGTTTTCTGTTATTCCAGATGAATTTTTGAATTGCTCTTTCTAACTCTATGAAGAATTGAGTTGGGATTTTGATGGGGATTGCATTGAATCTGTATATTACTTTTGGTAAGATGGTCATTTTTACTATATTAATCTTGCCAATCCATGAGCATGGCAGATTTTTCCATCTTCTGAGGTCTTCTTCAATTTCTTTCTTCAGAGACTTGAAGTTCTTGTCATACAGATCTTTCACTTGTTTGGTTAGAGTCATGCCAAGATACTTTATATAGTTTGTGGCTATCGTGACAATTTGGAGATAGAAAACCTTGGGAAGAAATCAGGGGTCATAGATGCAAACATAAACAATAGAATACAAGAGATGGAAGGCAGAATCTCAGATGCTGAAGATACCATAGAAAGCATTGACTCAACAGTCAAAGAAAATGCAAAATGCAAAAAAAAAGTGTAACCCAAAACATCCAGGAAATCCAGGACACACTGAGAAGACCAAACCTAAGGATTATAGGTATAGATGAGAGTGAAGATTTGCAACTTAAAGGGCCAGTAAACATCTTCAATAAAATTATGGAGGAAAATTTCCCTAAAGAGAGAGATGCCAATGAATGTACAAGAAGCTTACAGAACTCCAAACAGACTGGACCAGAACAGAAATACCTCCCTTCACATAATAATCAAAACACCATATGTACTAAACAAAGAAAGAATATTAAAAGCAGTAAGAGAAAAGGGCCAAGTAACATACAAAGGAAGACCTATCCGAATCACATCAGATTTCTCACCAGAGACTATGAAAGCCAGAAGATCCTGGGCAGATCTCATGCAGACACTAAGAGAGCACAAATGCCAGCCTAGACTACTATACCCAGCAAAACTCTCAATCACCATAGATGGAGAGACCAAGATATTCCATGATAAAACCAAATTTTCACAATATCTTTCCACAAATCCAGCCCTGCAAAGAATAATAGGTGGAAACCGCCAATACAGGGAGAGAAACAACACCCTGGACAAAATGAGATAATAACCTTCTTGAATCAAACCCAAAAGTAGATAACCACTCAAACATAAAGATAGCATCAAGAATGGCAGGTGGCAATAATCACTATGCCTTAATCTCTCTTAATATCAATGGTCTCAATTCCCCAATAAAAAGTCATAGACTAGCAGACTGGATACGTAAACAGGACCCAGCATTTTGTTGCATGCAGGAAATGCACCTCAGTGTCAAAGACAAACACTACCTCAGAATAAAAGGCTGGAAAACAATTTTACAAGCAAATGGCTCCAAGAAACGAGCCGGAGTAGCCATTCTAATATCAGATAAAATTGATTTTCAACCTAAAGTCATCAAAAAAGACACAGAAGGACACTACATACTGATCAAGGGAAAAATCCACCAACAAGAACTCTCAATTCTGAATATCTATGCTGCAAATGCAAGGGCACCCTCATTCGTAAAAGAAACTTTACTAAAGCTCAAAGCACACATTGCACCTCACACAATAATAGTGGGTGACTTCAACACCCCACTCTCTGAAATGGATCGTTCAGGAAAGCAGAAACTAAACAGGGACACAGTGAATCTAATTGAAGCCTTGAACCAAATGGACCTAACTGATATATATAGAACATTTCATCCTAGAGCTAAAGAATACACCTTCTTCTCAGCACCTCATGGTACCTTTTCCAAAATTGACCATATAATTGGTCACAAATCAGACCTCAACAGATATAAGAAGATCGAACTAATCCCATGCCTCCTATCAGATCACTATGGAATAAGGGTGGTCTTCAAGGGCAACAAAAACAAAAGAAAACCCACGTACACATGGAGGCTGAACAATGCTCTACTCAATGATAACTTGATCAAGGTGGAAATAAAGAAAGAAATCAAAGACTTTTTAAAAGTTAATGAAAATGAAGGCACAACATACCCTAATTTATGGGACACAATGAAAGCAGTGCTAAGAGGAAAATTCATAGCCCTGAGTGCTGCCAAAAAGAAATGGGAGACAGCATACACTAACAGCTTAATGGCACACCTGAAAGCCCTGGAACAAAAAGAAGCAAATACACCAAAGAGGAGTAGAAGGCAGGAAATCATCAAACTCAGGGCTGAAATCAATCAAGTAGAAACAAATAAAACCATACAAAGAATCAACAAAACGAGGAGTTGGTTCTTTGAGAAAATCAACAAGATAGATAAGCCCTTAGCCAGACTAACCAGAGGGCACAGAGACAGTATCCAAATTAATAAAATCAGAAACAAAAAGGGAGAGATAACAACAGAAACTGAGGAAATTCAAAAAATCATCAGATCCTACTACAAAAACCTGTATTCAACACAACTAGAAAATCTGGAGGAAATGGACAATTTCCTTGACAGATATCAAATACCAAAATTAAATCAGGATCAAATAGACCATCTAAACCGTCCTATAACCCCTGAAGAAATAGAAGTTGTCATTGGAAGTCTTCCAACCAAAAAAAGCACAGGTCCAGATGGTTTTAGTGCAGAATTCTATCAGACCTTCAAAGAAGACCTAACACCAATACTCTTCAAACTGTTCCACAAAATAGAAACAGAAGGAACACTACCCAACTTGTTCTATGAAGCCACAATTACACTAATACCAAAAGCACACAAAGATCCGACAAAGAAAGAGAATCTCAGGCCAATCTCTCTTATGAATATCGATGCAAAAATACTCAATAAAATTCTCGCCAACCGAATCCAAGAACACATCAAAATGATCATTCACTACGATCAAGTAGGCTTCATCCCAGGGATGCAGGGATGGTTCAATATAAGGAAATCCATCAATGTAATCCACTATATAAACAATCTCAAAGAAAAAAACCACATGGTCAGGGAATTTTATAAGCCTTGCTAAGAAAGAATATCCTGGACACACCCTAAAATAAGTGGATCAGGCAGAGGACTTGTCCCCTAAAATACAAAGAAAACACGATGTCAGTTGATGTGGGGTTTTAAGTGACAAATCAGCCGAGGACTGATTTTTCTGGATGCAAATTGTCCCACTACCTTATAAAAATCATTGAGTGTTTAGCTTACATCATTTCCTTAATGATTTGACTCTCAGTGTACCTTAACCCAGAAAGGATTGCTAAGACTTTTGAGAAGAATGAAAAGACAGGCAAAATGAACAGGTAATAAAAGCGATGCTTATGGCATTGCCTTTAGGAATTGTAGATAGATGAGAAAAGCTCTGCATCACCCTCTGCTCTCTGCAAATCACAAATGGAAGTCCAGTTAGCGAGTGCTGACTCAGGAGTTTGCTTGCTTCTGGGATGTGGCTAAGTGATTTATAGCACTTTATACATGAGTTAACAGGCACTCAAAGGATGGTGATGGTTGGGTAGTGGACCTTCCTCCATCTCTGGGCTCATTTATCTTACGATTCTTGAGGAGTTAGTTCCCTTTTGCTGTTCTGTGAGCATGTGTATCTGCAACACATGTAGGCACACATATGCAAATGCATACATACACTTGTATCTTTGATGGCTAGAGATTGTGTATACACTATAAACAAGTAAAATGTAATTTAAGAGGCAAATACAAGTACTAACGGTCCATTAACAGTCAGCTGATCTGGGTGCATGCCCAGACACCCAGTAGAACTACTGTTTTCCAGATAGCATTGGGGAGCACAGGGGAAGTGCTTGTCTGTGACAGCTTTCCAGCTTCTCTAAATTTCCAGATAGAATTCTCACTGTGTGGATCCTCTGGGCCAGTTCACCCAGGGCCTGGAGCCAAAGTCACTATGGCTTTCTGCCAGGGTGAGACCAAGTTACTGTGCTGGGAAAGGAAGACTTAGGAGACAGTCATTGTCTAGGGTTTCAGGATTCAGAGATTCCAGCTGAGCTAGGAGGAGGATGCTTGGTGCTGATAAAGGCCATCAGCTGGATAAAGATTATAAAACAAAAAATGGGAGAAATACTTTTTTATCACTTATTGTCCATGTATGAAATTCTGCCATGGTATAAGGACAGACATTCTGAAAATCATGTCTTTGAGAAAATAGCATCTGGATGCTTGCACTAAGAGGACTATGGTTGCTAGGCAATATGATCTCAGGGAACCACCCTAGTGGGGTCTACTGTTGATGGAAACAGAATTATGGCACATAAGACTCCATGCTAAACTCTCCCACCTGTCAATTCTAGAATTTCATGTGCATTATTCTAATCATCAGAACAACTTTGCCCTTTAAAACTTGGCTGACTTAATTGGAAGGCTTGCATGTAATAACAGTAGGCATAACACCAGTGAGACTTCAAGAGTCTCTATGGACTAAATTGCTGACTAGGTAAAAGACTACTAAAAATGTCAACCTAACTAGAGCATTGGAGCTCAGTAGCATTTTCCCAAGTCAATGTTGATTCCACACCTGTTCCATGAACAGCTTTGAGGAGGCAAAGCAGAAAAGCAGGGGAAGGGGCTCCCCCGTGGTGAGGGTGCCACTCAGGACTCAAACATACTGTTTGGCATTGTAAGCCTGGCCATGCTTCCTACCCTTCCCAAGCCTCGGTTGCTTCATCTTCAAGATGAACATGGTGATACTATCGCTCACTACCCAGGGCAGTTATGGTGAACCAGAGATTCAGCATCTATCACTTGAGAATCACCTGTTCAACTAAAACTAAGAAAGGGTAACAGTCACTACAGAATCATCACTGGTCACTGTTCTGAGAGTAAGGGACTTTTGCATGCTCAGCTATAAAAGACATCTGCATCAACTCCTCTCTGTCCACCATAACTCAGAATGTCACAGAAGAAGAGCCAGAGGATATAGAAGAATGCTGTGAGATACATGCTTTCTGAATACTACTGCTGTACTTATGAACATATAGCATGTAGGCTTAGATCTTTTTAAACCTACTTTTAATAAGGGTTCTCGAATGCTTCTCCCCTCCCCTTCTAGCCCACCATCCAAAGGTAGGGGAGAAAAGATAGGACAAGGGGATGTGAACCTGTTTAGAAGTAGTTCCTTGGGGTGATTTACAATCTCTGTTTGTCAGGATACCAGCAGTCCAGTTCAGTAGTATCAGGAAATCAAACATAAATCAGCAGCAGTGGCATAGCCCAGCAGAAACAGCCAGGCTTCCACCTAATTTGCACAAGTCAGCAGGAGCAACCAGGACTAGCCAGGACACCAAAGGTTCTCTGCTGTTCCTCTCTCAATGAAGCACAGATCAGCAAAGACAGAGATGCGAGATCAAGAAGCCTTGCAAAGCTAGCTATGCAAGAAGGCCATCACTGTCTCTTGAGCCCTATTTATACTCTCCAAACAGGTGCCTTCCCACAGGTCTTGCCTCAACAAAACACCCTGTGAGTCTGTCTTAGTAAAACACTGCATGAGTCTGTCTTATTAAAACATCAGGTGAGTCTGTATCAGCTGACATATCCAGAAACTTCCACTTCAACAGCAGGTGTAGTTGCCCAGACAGGATCAAACCCATCAAAACTTCAGAATGAATGGGGGAAGAGCTTATAAGGCCTCACCCCTGGGGAAATTTTAGCAGTTGAAGGGCTGGAAGAGAAGAATCATTCTTCTTTGGAGGGATGGCCACTGGTAGGTTCCCTACACTGTAGTGGATGGCCCCACACCCTTGCACATAGGGGCCACACTAGGTGGGTTATTTTTGAGAAAGAAGTAAAAACATGAAATTGGGAACTGGTGGGGTTAGGAGGAGATCCAGGTTACACAGGAGAGTGAAATGGGGGTGATTATGATCATAGTTCACTTTATATGGGGACTCAAAAATATTTTTTTAAAACTATGATAAAACATTAAATCCTCCTGTCTCCACCCTGCTAACTCTGGAGTCACAAGCATGTGTGGGAGTGCCAGAAGTCTGAATTCATGTCTTCATGCTTTTGTGGCAAGCACTCTGACCCAGTGAGGCATCTTCCCAGCCCTATTCATAATTGTAAGTATGGTGATTACTGTACATTTTCATAATGGCAGCTTTCAAATCTGCCATCTGATGCCAATGTCTGCTCCCTCTGGGCTTTGGAAATGATCGGTTTCCTTTTTATACTTGGGGTGTAATCTTCTGGTTATTTGCATAGCAAATAATGTATCTTTTAAGTCTGTATTTTTGGTGCTTTAGTTGGGAAACTCTGAGTCCTATTGCTCTGTTCTGTTTTGTGTAGCAATCATTCCCTATACTCTGCAAGAAAAGAGATAGGCAGGCCCTAAGAGAGTCACCTCTAGGCCTCCACTGACACCAAAGGGGGTTTATTTCAGTCATTTGGGGGTGTTAGAATTATGGATCCCTACCTATCCTTTTCTAACGCATTGATAAGGTGACCTCATCATCACTTTCTTTTACATTAGACGGCCACTGACATCAGCCAGCAGAAGAGGGGAGGGACGTCACATCACTACTGATGGAAACAGAAGCCACAGTTTGCCACATGGCTTCTGCTGAGGCTGGAGGAATAGATAGAAAGAGGTGACTCACACCAGCCAGCAGCAGTGACAGTTTCAGCAATACACTTGAGCTCTTCTGACACCAGCATGGCAGGGTGTCCACATGCCTCTCTGGGGCTCAGGGGGGAGTAGAACTATACTCTGAGCTTTCTATATTGCGACTGTGACTCAGGTATGCACAGCTGCATTTTCCATTGCTTGAATGGAATAAGTGCTTGATAGCTAAGTGTTTACCTTCCAGGCTGGTTCTGTCCTGCCTATAAGAGATTGCCTTCTATTGTTTGATGATGATGATGATGATGATGATGATGATGATGGTGGTGGTGGTGGTGGTGGTGGTGGTGGTGGTGGTGGTGGTGATGGTGGTGGTGGCGGCGGTGGCAGCGGCGGCGTTGGTGGTAGTGGTGATGATATCCTTGTTCACTGGAGTTCCTCCTCACTTGTTATATCAGTTACTTTTTGTTTATTTGATAAGTTTTAAAATATGACCAAAATCAACTTACAGAAGAGTTTGCTTTTCATTGTGGCTCCAGAGAGGGAGTCCATGATAGTAAATAGACATGGCAGCAGGTGACCAGGAACCGGAAGCTAAGAGACTACACTTTCAACTGTAGAAACAAAGCAGAGTGAATAGGAAGTAGAGTGGGGCTATTAACCCACAAAGCCTACCTACAGTAATGTAATTTCTCCAGAAAGTTCCACCTCATAAGGTTCCTCAAACAGCGCCACCTACTGGGAACCAGGTATTCAAATACATGAGTCTGTGGAGGACACTCTTATTCGAATCACCACACTTGCCAGCTTCTTCATCTCCCGCGTTCTGAATGTAATCATGGATCAAACCCATTATTTTTTTTCTGAATCCCTGGGACCCCAACGTCTGTACTTTCTGTCAGAGCTAGCTTTTTGCTTAAGATTTAATGTCTAGGCTCTACACTTACAATGAGCCATAAAGTATGTCTATCCCATCTGTTCAGATGTGAATGTTTCCTGATATATTTTATTCATTTGAGTATATTTACAAATATTTCTTAGCCATCTGGAGAATGTGCTGGCCCAGGGGATAAACACACAGCTGTATTTAGGGGGCATAAAATCACTTAGTGGTGTCATTGTAGCACGGCGACACCTCTCTTTGAGGGGTTCTGAAAATACCAAGTAGCTTACTAAGCTGGTTGGGGGGATTTCTTCTCTTTCCGTCTATGTTTGATATTCTCCCCACAAGAAATATAAGACCTCCTGTCTTCCTTTGGATGGTGCATCAGGCTGTATTGGGACCAAGGGGTTTGACTAATTGTTCATCTTCTGTAATTGACCAGCATTACCATGACATCATTTTTTATGGCATCAATTAGAAAGCACTTCCCAATTAAACTTGCAGCGAATGCTCAAGGGACCCCGCTCCTGGCTGCCTGAGCATGTGGCAGAAAATGGGTCAGGAAAGCAGTTGTGCCTTCATTGCATGCAGTACCATCTCCCTTTATCCCAGACACCAGCCATGGGCAACCCTCACCTCACCCTGCATCTATTTTTCAGTGGAACTAGAAAGGGGTGCATTGGGGGAGCTGGGTTCACCCGATGCACAGAGTTATGGACACATCAAAGAACTCATTGAGGTGGCACAGAGCCCTCAGACATGAGGTCATCAGAGTATTCTCTGACAACATTGGCATCGTGGAGATCACGATCCAGTTCCTCCATTCCATTTGTGGTGGTTTGGATGAGAATGGCCTCCCTGGGCTCATATATTTAAATAATGGGTTCCCCATTTGGTGGAACTTTCTGGAAGTGCTAGGAGACATAGCCTTGTTGGAGGAGATGTGGCTTTGAGGTTTCAAAAGCCCATGACATTGCCAGTTAGCTCACACTCCTTCCCTTCCCCACCCTCTTTCTCTGCTTCATGCTTGTGGATCAGTTGTGAGCTCTCAACCACTGCCCAAGCACCATGCATGCTGCCTTCCTGCTGTACTCCCCACCATGGACTCACCCTTTGAAACTGTAGCCCCCAATGTGCTCTATAAGTTGCCTTTGTCCTGGTGTCTTACTGCACTGATAGAAAAAAATAACCAATACACCATTCATTTCAAAGATGATGTAGAAACAGCCCCAGAGATGGATAAAGAACCACCCAAAGTGATGAAGTGGATGCTACACTAAGAAGAAAATTTAACAACAATAAATACTATGCGGTGTCTCTGCTCAAACTCTTCCAGTGGCTTTCAAACTCAATCATAAACGCATACAAACAGCTGCAGGGCCCAGATGACCTACCTTGCACCTGCCCACTTTCCTAGACCGTATCTTCTCTAGGCCTCCCTTAAACCAGTGCTAAGATTCATCTGCCCCAAATATAGCCAGGCTGACTCTGCTACAGGGCCTGTGTGCCTGCACTCCCTTGTATTAGAAGGAAAGTTGACCCACATTTTCTTTCAGTTCGCACTTTTGACGTTTGGTATTTAATTGGAGCATCACTACTTGTGGGACATTTTTCTGAACGCATTGCTAAGTCAACAGCTTTCATAGAACCCTGATCATCTCACCATGTTTATTTATTTTTAAAAATGTGTGTGAGTGTGTGTGTGTGTGTGTGTGTGTGTGTGTGCCCCTACAAGCATTTACATGTACCATGTGCATGCAGGAGTCCCCTGGAGGCCAATTCTCTGGATGGATGTTATATATAGATGGTTTTGAACCACAATAGGTGCTGAGACCCAAACCTAGGTCTTCTGAAAGAGCATCAAGCATTCTTAACCACTGAGTCATCTCTCCACTCACCATGTTTATTTCTTATCTGGTATTTTATCTGCTGCTACTTCTAGAATGGGAGCTTATGAGAAGGGGCATATTATCTCCCCATTGCTTAGTGTTGCTGTCCCATGTTGCCTTGTAGATAATACTTCCTGCTCTTGAAGAGAACCTAAGTTTGGTTCTAAGCATGCATGTCTGAGAGCTCACAAGACCCATAGCTCCAGCTCCAGGGTATCTAATGCCTACCTCTGGCTTCCATGGGCACTGCACTCACATGCATCCATATCAAGACATGCCCATGCATGTAATTTAAACTAAAAAGTCTTTAGAAAATAAATATAGGCTGAGGAAATATGATGATGGCAGCTCAAGTTTACAGACAACATTTGTCATTCCCAGTTAGTAAGTTGAAGTGATTATAGTGTGGATTCTGCAAGGGAACAGGCATTACCCGAAATCCCAGGGTTCCTCTGAGCAACTCTGTTCAAGCTATTTTTGTTTTCATCTTAAAATAATATTTTGAAATAGTTTCAAGGTTACAGTAAAGTCATAGCTATAGAACACACACAAGAATAGTGTTTATCATTCGCTGTATTGGTTTCCTCCTCTGCAACACACATTTTCTGAATGTTGACTTTTTCCTTCTGAATCCCTTGAGAGTGCATTGAGGAGAAGATTCTTCATTACATATAAACACCTCTATTTATTTCTACTTAGGATGCTCTCATGCTTGCATAGACACAATACAGCCGCCCAGCCAAAGAAATGAACATTGTGGGGGCTGGAGCAACAGCTCTGGCTCTGCAGTCTGGAGAGCTTGGTGCTTTGTTAGAGATAATTCCTCATGGTTTCTCTCTTCCTGGAGGTTCCAGGTCACATCGAGCCTTTAGCACTGTCACATGCTTTTAACCCTTTCTCTTCCTCACTACCTCCCCCTAGTGTAGCCACCTGCTCACATAGATATGATGTGTCCTCAACTGTACATACATTCTGGGAAAAGCACATCAATGTTTTGTCTTCTCAAATTACACAATTAGCATGAAGTAGCAAATGTGACAGTTCTTTTGTTTATTGTGTGATGATGATCTCTGTGTGACTATGGTGGCCATTATCAGAGTTTGTATAGCTCTTATATCTACCATCTGTGTGTCCCATGCACTGTGATCCCTTCAAATCAGTCATTCTGTGGTTCTTACCCCACACAAACTGGATGTTTCTGTATTTTTTTGGCAACTTTATATTCTATTAGTAGTGACCATGTCTCAGAGAGTGGTCACCACGAGATGGAATGTGAAGGTCAAAGTTCACAAGACAGAGGCTGTCAGATGAAAAGCAAAAAAGATAAGCCATGCATGGTGATGTATGTCTGTAATCCAGGAACTTAAGACCTGGAGGCAGGAGCATCAGAAGTTCAAGGGCATCCTTGGCTATATTGTGAGTTTTGGGTGAGCCTGGGCCCTAAAGGGAACTGGAAATAAATAAATGGATGGAGAGACGGGGGGGGGGGAGAGATAAGGCACAGCTCACTGGGTTGTGTCCACCTAGAAGCTCGGACTGTTTTAAACACATTTTGGGGTCACACCAGAAGTAGAATGTCTGCTGAGCCCTACAGAGATAGGTCAGCACAAGGAGATAGTTTGTGAACTGGGAAAATGAATCAGCTTGTGAACTCTTATGAGAACAGCACCATTAGCTTAGCCAACTTTAAGAGGTAAATAATTTACTGAGGCCGCCTCCCCAGCTGCAACTACTCCTTTATTTTTATTTTGATCACTATAGTTTACAGAAAGTGAAAGTGGTGTGTATTTATAATTTAGATTACTTATTTATATCTTGTTCCCTAGCCCCTATTCTTTTCCTCTTTAATTGATGCTCATTTTGACAGCAGGGTGTGAATTCTTCAAAGATAATCCGGTAGGTAAAACTCTCTTGCCTTCTAGATATTTTATTTTAATGATTCTAGAGCTTTTTTGTATATTTTTTTCTTTTTCCTGTGAGGGGAAAACCGTTCTTTTGTTTTGCTTGCTGCTGAAGAAGATTTGAAGGCTATTCCATAGTTCCAGGGCAATGAGTTACGGTGAATGGCATGGTCAGGAGGCTCAGCTTGAAGATTATTTCTTGCTAGTTGAGACACAATGTGTAAATATTAAGATCAGGAGTCTAGGTAAAACAGAGAAGAAAGACTAGTTCTTTTTTATATTCTTTGGATAACATACCTAGTGAGAGTCCAGACTGACACTTCACACCTCGGCTTGCGCTAGGTGTTCCAGCTTGTGGCATCTTAGAGCACTAGAGAACACAAGGTCCCTGATGACTGCCACACTTACAGAGGCAAAAGTGAAAAAAAGCCCTTGGCTCATCTACCTTGGGTGCATGTTCAGGGTCATCAGAGAACCGGGGAACAGCAGCAGCATGTACTGCCTCATCTCTCATCTCTCGAGGCTTCCAGTAAGGACAAAGAGTCTAGAAATACATTCTTATAACTTGTAACTATCACCAGCATGAACGATGGCAACAGAAAGAGAGCAGAACCAAGAACACTGCAGGGCCTCTGACAACAAACTAGTCATTAAAACTACATATTAAGGTGCTGGAAAGATGGCTCAGAGGTTACGAACATTAGGTGCACTTGCAGAGGGCCTACATTCAACCCTGAACGTCCACCGAGAGGCTCAAGACCACATGTAACTCTAGCTCTAATGCCCTCTTCTGGCTTCTATGGGTACTTCATTCAGATGGTACACACACACACACACACACACACACACACACACACACACACCACTCAATACACATTCGCACACACTCATGTGCAGACATATAAGTAATTTTAATCCAATAAAGTATGTACTTATGTTTATTGCATTATATCAACATAATGATTGTTATTTATTAATATTTATCAATATAATCATTAATTTTAGTTAATAGTTATTGATCAATGTGTTGATTGATATATGTGTGTGCATGTGTGTGTATGTGTGTGTGTGTGTGTGTGTATTTTTTCTTAAAGTGTATTCTAAACCTAAATGCTGACTAAAACAAAGGTATTATCTGTCAGGAGAAAACATCCAGCTAGGATGATCGTGAAATCACCACCATTTCTACTGTTCACAGAACATCCAGCCTATTACTGAGAACCAGGAAAATGTCAATTGATGAGAAAAACAACGACAATAAAGCAGCAACAAATACAAACACAAAGGTGAATCGGATGTTCGAATAATGCTGCACTGATTTTTGGGCAGGGATCATTAAAAGATTTTAATAAGAAACAAATTCTCCTAAGAAAAATGGAAAGAAAAAAGACCATCAAAATATGGAGATTGGACCCATCCTTATCTCCTTTCACTAAGCTCAATTCTAAGTGGATCAAAGATCTCCACATAAAACCAGACACACTGAAACTAATAGAAGGGAAACTAGGGAAGAACCTTGAACATATGGGCACAGGGGAGAATTTCCTGAACAGAACTCCAATAGCTTATGCTCTAAGATCAAGAATAGACAAATGGGACCTCATTAAATTACAAAGTTTTTGCAAGGCAAAAGACACTGTCAAAAAGACAAAGCGGCAACCAACTAACTGGGAAATGATCTTTACCAACCTTACATCCGACAGAGGGCTAATATCCAATATATACAAAGAACTCAAGAAGTTAAACTCCAGAGAGGCAAGTAACCCTATTAAAAAATGGGGTACAGAGCTACACAAAGAGTTCTCACCTGAAGAATATCTAATGGCTGAGAAGCACCTAAAGAGATGTTCATCATCCTTAGTCATTAGGGAAATGCAAATCAAAACAACCCTGAGATTCCATCTCACACCAGTCAGGATGGCTAAGATCAAAAACACAGGAGACAGCAGTTGTTGGCGAGGATGTGGAGAAAGAGGAACACTCCTCCACTGCTGGTGGAATTGCAAGCTGGTACAACCACTCTGGAAAGCAGTTTGGCAGTTCCTCAGAAAACTGGGCATGACACTCCCGGAGGATCCGGCTATACCACTCCTGGGAATATACCCAGAGGCTTTACCTGCATGCAATAAGGACACATGCTCCACTATGTTCATAGCAGCCTTATTTATAATAGCCAGAAGCTGGAAAGAACCCAGATGTCCCTCAACGGAGGAATGGATTCAGAAGATGTGGTATATCTACACAATGGAATACTACTCTGCAATTAAAAACAATGAATTCACGAAATTCCTAGGCAAATGGTCAGATCTTGAAAATATCATCCTTAGTGAGGTAACCCAATCACAAAAGAACACACATGGTATGCAGTCACTGATAAGGGGATATTGACCCAGAATCTCGGAATACCCTAGACACAATCCGCATATCAATAGATTTCTAAAAAGATGGTAGGAGAGACCCCTGGTCCTGGAAAGACTGGATGTAGGGGAACGCCAGGACAGAGTAACGAGAGGGGGTTGAATGGAGAAAAGAGGGAGGGAAGGGGGCTTATGGGACTTTCGGGGAGGGAGGAAACGGGAAAGGGGAAGTGATTTGGAATGTAAATTAAAAAAATAAAATAAAATAAATAATAAAAAAAATATGGAGATTGGAAGAAATGGACAACATGGAATTTCAGAAGTAAAGGAGTATAGTACGCAAAAAAGGAGAAGAAGAAGGAGATGGAGGAGGAGGAGAAGGAGGAGGAGGAAGAGGAGAAGAAGAAGGAGGAGGAGGAGTAGGAAGAGGAGGAGCAAGACCTGCAAGTCAAAATGGAAGGAAAAATACACATGAAAGTGAATACAGAAAATCAAATTTGCTCTGCCAAAATGGCAGAAAATATATTGGGGGAAAATGTCATGGATCTGTGGGTCAATGAGACAGATTTCAGTTTTGTATCTTTGGAATCAGCAAGAAGACAGGGGCCATGTGGGCATTTGAAGAAGTAAGGGACAGAACACGTCTCGAATACAACAGAGACAACAACTTAGTGACTGAAGGCAGATATTAAAAATGTGATCAGACCAAAGAAACCTTCCTAAGACCCAAACGAGAAATATCAGTGACAAAAAGTTAAAAGCAGAGAGACAAAGAGGGTATTGGGAGATGGGGATGGGAGTTGGCTATGTGACTGAGATAGTATTGCATGCTGGACTGCATTAAGAAATTGCAGTGTGTGCCTGTTCAGATAGAATCAAATGGAAACAGAAGAAAATTTGACTTTCAAGAGAGCGCACAGATGAAAGTGTGCTCTTGTTAAAAAAGGGTGCTTTTGTTTAAAATACCTCATAATTTTAAAATGTGATAATGGGATCTCGCATGTAGGTTGGTGACTGAACATGTCTTTAAAGTGTGCAAAGCCATGCTTTCAGTCCCCAGAACCAAGAAATACAGATGAAATCAGAAACTCTTAGGGCAATACCCAATACCCACTGTAACCACATTCAATTAACTCTCTGTGGATCAAAGACTATAGCTTCTAAACCTCTCCCTAGCCCTTTGGCGAGACCCTCCTTGCTCCTAACAGAGTGGACAAGTTTCTTTCGGGGTAGTGGGAATTGGTTACTGTAGGTTATCATGCATCCTCAGGAGGAAGACAGAATTAGAGTTCACTGGGTCCAAGGCTAGGCT
The DNA here is from genome assembly GCA_036184795.1 of Tokudaia tokunoshimensis. Classification (NCBI taxonomy): domain Eukaryota; kingdom Metazoa; phylum Chordata; class Mammalia; order Rodentia; family Muridae; genus Tokudaia; species Tokudaia tokunoshimensis. The sequence continues at coordinate 16,604,723 of BTHU01000006.1, forward strand.
GAACTAGGATGAGCTAACTCATGTTTGGACGAGGATGTCTGAGGTAGCTTTTAGTAGCAGCCTACAGTGAGGCATGCATAACAGAGAAAACAACCTCTGGGATGAGCTTGGATAAGGTGCATGAGTTCTTAAGGATCTCATGCATGAGTCCTAGATAGGACAAGGAGAACCAATTCAGTGCTTGCTAGAGGCTTTTGATTTGGTGAAGTAAGACAGGCAACTTCTTTTTTTCAATGTAGTATCTCTAGTTGAGGATTTAATACATGCATGTCATGCATTCTGAACATATTCACCATACCCCCCCAACTCCTCCCAGATCCACTCTTACCTACCCACCTCATCCCTATCTACTCAACTTCATGTATCCTTTGGTTTTTCCAATTAATAACCAATCAAGTAACTTGTGTTGCCCATAAATGCATAGGTACTGGACCATCCCTTGCAGTGTGGTCATCTTCCAGGAGCCAAACACTTTGGAAAAACTGACTCTCGATGCCTAGAAGCCAATCAAAGACCTACACTATCTCAGCTAGGGGTGGGGCCTTGTGAACCCTTCCCCTATCCACTCAGGAATGTTGACTGGCTTTATTAGATGTGTCTATTCTACAAGCAACCACAGGTGTTCTGAGTTCATGGGCACAATTTCCTGTCATGTCCAGAGGACACTGCTTCATTCTGGTCATCTATGACCTCCCTGGATCTGTCTGCTCCAATCTGAGGAAAGAAAATACACAGCATGGTGAGTTAAGTTGGATCCTTGGGACCCAAAATGTATGAGAACAGATATGCTATGGCACATTTGTGTGCATGGCAAAAACAAACAAACAAATAAATAAATGAAAAAAACCCCACCACCACCAAAAGAACTTTGGCTCTAGGATTAAATTCACTTCACTCCAGTCTGTAACCACTTTGGGGTGTTACTATGGGACAGTCTGTGGTCTTGACTGAGCATGCCTGTCTCCAGCTGGACTTAAAAATATATTTCTCCTATCTTTTAAGATTATAATATGATTACATCATTTCCCTCCCCCTCCCGTTCCTTCCTCCAGACTCTCCAATATACCTTTCCTTGCTTTCTTTCAAATTCATGGCCTCTTTTTTCATTAGTTGTTATCGCATGCATATGTGTATGTATGTGATGTATATGTATGTGTATATGTATGCAATGTGTATACATATATATTCCTATGAATGACCCATACAGTCTATATGATGTCACTCGTACGTATATTTTTAGGACTGACACTTTATGTAGGGTCAAGGCCTTGTGGTCTTTCCCCTATCCTGGTGTGTCCATTGGAGCTATCCTTGGTCAGCTCTTGTTTAGGCAGCCATATTGGTAAGACTTTATGGGTATTTCTTCTGACAGGCTTAGGAGACACAACCTCACAGCAAACCCCCTGATCCTCTCACTCTTACCATCTTCACACCCACATCATCCACAATGTTCTCTAAGCCTTAGGTGCAGGAGTGTTTTGTATCTATTGGAACTTGAATCCACAATCTGCATTTTGATTGGTTCTGGTTTTCTGTAGTTGTTTCTGTTGACGTGTGAGGAGTGAACTCACTAGGCTAGACCCTTGAGAAGGATATCACCATCTGGATTTACACCTTGTAGTGTTCTGTGGGTTCTAGGACAATATGTGAAATACACAGATTGGTACCCTACATGTTACATGATTGGGCATCAATTCACATTAGCCATTCTGATTGGCCAAAAAGGAGACATATCAGGATCTTAACTGGAAAGGCATAATCTTGTGTGAAATAAATCATTGTTTCGGGAGAGCCTGCTTAGTTCTTGTGTCACCAAAACCTCTTTAGTAATCTCTTTCCACTGCCTCTGGGCCAAGGTTTTGTCGATCAGCAATTCCTCTGCTGGCCCAGAAGCACCATGTTCCAAATTAATAAGGTGGCATCTGTAAATGATTGACTTGGAGACCATGGTCTCTGTAATTTGAGAGTGTTTAACTAAATGATCACCTGAAACACTCTCCAGAATGTCCTTAAATAGTATAATCTGTTCAGCATCAGGGAGTTAAAAGTCATCCTATGTGGCCCTTGGAAAAGCACTTGAGCCTGTTTTCAGTGTGAGCTTGGATAATAGCATTAAGGAAACATTGATCACCTCCTTGGGCTCTGACCCAGATTGGGGTCTAGCTTGCTCCATTCCCTACTAATCTTTTGGCCTTTTAATAGAGATCTCTGTAAACTCCCAGAAAGCAATTCTTGAAGGGGAAAGTAGTGGCTACACATATGCTGTCTTGATGAAACCATGAGAATGCTGAGCTGGGAGACACCATCTCCTTTGACCTTCAGAGGAACCACGACCTGCCCGAACTGTTTCTTAGAGGAAAATACTTCCATTTTTTCACCCAGGAGTCTGCCTAAAGAACTCTTGATCACTTATGAAAGTACCTTTACTGGGAAGTGATTGTGGCAGGATGAGAGAGTCCATTTCACTACCCTGCTTACAGACTCCCGGATCATCCCACCTTTGTTAACTCGGTGCTAAGAAGGGAGCCTACTCCTTGGCTGACTTTACTCTGCATATTTTTCTACTATAGTCCTCCTGAAATGTTTGCAAGTTCCTCAATGATGCCTATCTGTCTTAGGTAGGGTTTTACTATTATGAACAGACACCATGCCCAAGGCAACTCTTACAAGGACAACATTTACTTGTAGTTGCCTTACAGGTTCAGTCCATTATCATCAAGGCAGGAGTATGGGAGCATCCAGGTAGGCATGGTATAGGAGGAGCTGAAAGTTCTATGTCTTCATTTGAAAGCTGTTAGAAGACTGGCTTCTAGGCAGCTAGGATGAGAGTCTGAAAGCCCAACCCCACAGTGACACACCTACTCCAACAAGGCCACACCTACTCAACAAGGCCACACCTACTCAACAAGGCCACACCTACTCCAACAAGGCCACACCTATTCCAACAAGGCCACACCTCCTAATAGTGCCACTTTCTGGGCCAAGCATATTCAAACTACCATACTATTCTATATCTGAATGGCATTCTGAGACCTTCACTCTTTGATTCTCTTCTTCTCAACTTTCCTGAGACATGGGTGACATTATTACCCTTCCTATAGAGGTCAAGTCATTTGGGGTAAGGGATAAGCCAGGTGTTTTGGTCCTGTTCTATTGCTGTGAAAAGACACATTGGTCACAGCCATGATTATAAAGGAAAACCTGTAATCTGGGCTTGCTTACAGTTTCAGAAGTTTAGTCCATTGTCATCATGGCAGGGAGAACAGTGGCATGCAGGCAAGCATGGTGATGGAGGAGCTGAGAGTCCTGCAGGCAGTAGGAAAAGACTCTGAGCTTAGAATGGGCTACCAAACCTCAGTGTCACACCTCCTCCAACAAGGCCACACCTCCTAATTCTTTCAAATAGTGCCACTCCCTGGTGACCAAGTATTCAAAACTTTGAGCCTGTGGGAGCTATTCAAATCATCACCCAGGGCTCACCCTTTGTGAATTCTCATTACATTCCTATGATACAGGGACTTTTGAATATATCTAAGTGTTTAGAAGTGGCCTTCTAAACTAGTCAGAAAGAAAGTTCTAAGAATTTAAAAGTACCCGAGGGTCTGCTGTTTGTGCGTAGAGTGAATATTTTTAACAGTGAGAGTAATGGGTGTTGTCTTAGATAAAAATACTCTGCTGGTTCCCAGACCTGTGTAATTTCCCATAATAATACAGGTGCAGGCATAAGCTGGCAGCATGATCTGCAGCAAATGGAATTCTATCTTGAAATAGATACTTAACATAAACTGGTGTGCACTTACACATACATAAATGGCTAAAGTTATGTCAGATGTTTTAATTATTTGAGCCATCAGTCAATATATCTTTTTCTAATGTAGTAGGAAGTGAGATTAAAGGCCAGAAAAATAGGCAAAATGTAGAATAAGAGATAAGCTTTGAAATAACAAGGTACACAGAAAATAAAGCCCATTCCTGAATTTGCTGAGGTAAAATCTATAATAATATTTTATGTAAAAGTCCTGGATGAGACACAATAAAACTCAGGATCTAACAACAAAAATAGTCCAGATGTGTCCCAATATATTACTGTGCAATGTGCTTCAGCGATGGAAACTGACTTCTCGTGGTCATAAACTCAAGGTCATACGGAAATGTAATGGGGACCCTAAGAAAATATTCCCAGTAACATAAATTTCTGTTATATGGTAATAACCAAACCAGATACAAGGTGACACTGATAGCAGATATCCATCACACCATTCCCCAGCAACAAAGCCACCGAACACAAGAGACTCACAGTATTGACCTTCCTACAGAGGCAAACCTTTATCTATCAAAGGATCTTATATGACCCCTGTCTGTCTCAGCCTCCATTTCCTTGTATACAGAATGAAAGGGGCATCATTCTGACAGATTTCTGATGCTGTTTATACATATAACAATTACACATATAAACCAAGTTTGACATAGAGTGAAAATATATATATATATACATATACAATTTATATTTTATATAAAAATGGATATATCCCATTTTATATAATAGTTGTAATAAGATATTCAACATGAATATATATAATAAAAGATCAAATAAAATGATTAAATCTGTAAATAATACTAAGATATAAAATTTATTTATGAAAAAAAAACTCCTCTAGGTCTGGAAAGATGGCTCTAAATCTACATAAATGGCCTGTCAAGTCCAGAGAAGTGTTTAAGAGCACTGGAGGCTCATTCCAAGTAAGTTTGGATCCCAGCACACACATGAGATAGTTCATGAGCACCTGGCTGTTACTCCAGCTAGAGCATTCAACATATCTGGCCTCCAATGGTATCCATACACAGGTATACACACACACACACACACACACACACACACACACACACACACACACACACACAGAGCCACAAAAAAGATCATTTCTAAAAACAGCATCTTTCCCCTTTCCATGACCATGACAGATATTACTAATCAATCTAGTCTAATTTCCCACTGACTTCCAACTGTGAACCCAGTTCTCTATGCAGTCAGCCCTAATCAATGATAAAGCCCATTCCAGTCCACTTAGAACAGTCTTCCCAAGGATGCACACACATCACTACAGCACCAATTTTTCCCAGCCCCAAGCACAAAGTAAAGCCAGCACTTAGCGCGCCTGTATATAGAGTTTTCCCAATGTGGCTTCCCCATGGAAGGGGATCAACCTCCCAGAAGACCTACTAGGATCAGCAGATGCAGATCCTGTTCCCCTGTCCTTCCAAACCTCAAATCAGAATGGTCCTTAAAGCAAAAGGAAAGGTGACTTGCTCCCATCCATGACTTGATCACCAATTCTCCTCCCTGGAAGGGAGAGTTACCATGAGCTACTGAAGTCACCAAAGCATCATGTCTTCCCTAAAAGGGGAAGCTGCTGAAAGGGAGGCCTGTGAATTATCTGCAGGTGCAAGATGAAGGTAAATGAGTATGAAACTCTTCTGTGAAAACATTCAATTCCCAGAAATAAATGACATGGAACCTAGAACTTTGAAAGTGCTAGGCTAGGCTCTTCAGTTAATACTTTGCAACTTGATAGTTATTATTTCTTTGCAACTAGCTTTTTCCCTCTTTTCACCCTTTCTAGAACTGTAACAAAGTAATTTTTATTATTCTAGTGTTAATACATCTAAATATTATATAGAGTTCACTCTATTGGACCCAGAACAAAAAAATAACTTAACCCACCTGGTCTATGCCCCCACAAGAAGATTTATGCCTTATTACCTTGTAACTATACTGTTTGTGTTTATTGCAATACTAACTAGGTTTCTCTCCTATGTGTGCATTTAACAATGTTGACAAAATACCCAAAGACACTCGTAAAGACCTAGCTAGGTGTTGCAGTGCCTCTGTGGGCAAAGGTACAGAGCCCTGCTGAGCTTCTGACCTCATGGGACTTCCTTTGCCCTCCCCTAAGCTCACATCTGAGCTGCAACACAAAATGAAGACACTTTTCCAGGTCTGAGGACTAGAAGCACATGCACAAATTCTTAGTGTTCTAGGTACTTGAGTTATTATGGATCTATACTGAACATGATCAGCTTTCATGGAATCAGTTGAACACCATATTGATGATATGATTGAAAACTCTGGGTCACAGGATAGCTGCTGTTGCTCCAGCATTGCTATCCTGTACATACAAACCAGTTCTCCTGCCCAAAATTTAGTTGCATCCCCTGTCTGTTAATATGAAAGAAGGATCCAGCTCCAATGTCCTCCAGAATTATTTATATCTGACTAGATACCTAACAGTGAAATTATAGCTATGTTGGAATTTTGCCTTTCAGATGGAACTCTGTGGGAAGTGCTGAGTATGAAGTATTTTTTATGATTTTGCTAACTCAGTAAGGATTGCTAGTAAGCACTGCTAGCCTCATATTGTGAACCAATACTATTGAGTATAGGTTGGTGTATAACTCCCTTATATGTGATAATAAGAAACTTAATTTAGATGATGTATCTTCCTTCCATACACAACTCTTCAGACCAGCTTCTTATCCAGCATCATGCTGCCCTTCTGCAAGGCTTGTATCCAACCCCTGATCAGCTCATGGTCAACTCAACCCACCCTCTGTGTTAAGCATATCCCAGTGTGCCTTCCTCTGTGTCTGGCTACATGTAATATACCCATCCCAAATGTCTCTAAAAATAACCTCAAATGCCCTTTCGAGAATGGTCTCTTTGAGAAGACAGAAACAGTGTCTGACCCTCTTTAGAAGGTCCCAACAACAATCAGAAATACCATTCTACCAAAGTTTATCCTGGAAAACTAATGAGTTTATTGTACCTACAGAGCATGAGGGAGGGGTTTCTGGCAGGAGTGTGGGTGACCCCAGGGTGGCCACAGTGAAAGGTCTTCATGCATCACAGATTCTGACTTCCCTATGGCTGTACACATGGAGCCTTTCCTTAGTCTTCCTAACCTCTGTGCACTAGCCCCTCCACAATGTCTCTTCTCCATGCCACATGTTGGTAATAGCTGGACACTCTGGTGAGGGCTCAGTGATTCTCTCCACACCCTCCTTCTAGGAGGATACATCAACAATCCACAAGCCCAACACTTATGAGAGGGCACAGCTGACCTCATGAAAACAGTCTCTGCTTGGTGTGGAGAACCACATTTCTGCTACACATGCCCAAGGACCGCTATGGAAAAAAACAGTAGAGAGCAGAACATATAAAAAGCAATACTGTGCCTTTATGTAAGAAAATTCCAAAGCTATAAAGGAGAGAGGGCATATTCCTCTGTTCAGCTTTCATTTAGTCCCTCCCCATCCCTTTGGGTGAAGACTGCAGTTAGCTTTTAAAAGGAATAAATGTGTCATATCTAGATGGATTTATTTTTTCCCTAAACCATGGGAAGGCTTAAGATGTAAAAATGGCTGCTAAATCTTTCTTTATTCCCTTCACTTGGACAAGAGTTTGCATAATGCACCCCGGTCTCTGTTTAAATCATCTCTGTCCCTCCTCAGGCCTAGCTTGTCTAGAGGAGAGGGTAACTCGCTCTTCCCACTAATCGCCCATTAACTGACACATGCCGGTTGCCATATATAGAGATTTGTTTGAGGATTAATTGAAAGCATCACAGGATGAGCTGGAAGAGTTTGGTTAATGACTTTGAGAAAGCACTCTAAACAATTAATGGACACTAATGAGGCTAAATAGAATAATAAATATCAAGACTGACATCTTGATTGCAAGGAAGCAGGCAGGGGCTGTCTTTGCTTTGCAAAATGGAAGTAGATCTGAGGAGTTGAAGGTCAGGGCAGTGTTGAGTTGGTCTAGCCTGGTTTAACCTCAACCCCGTTGCCATGGTTAGTGTCAGCTTGACAGGATCAAGTAGATGAGCCTCTGGCCATGCTTGTGAAAGGTTCTTTAGATCAGGTTAGCCTTCCAGACATGTCAGTGAGGCTAGCCTCTGCTATGCCTTTGAATAATTATGTAGACCAGGATAGTCTCTGGCTATGCCTGTGAAGGGCTATATTTATTAGGGTAATTGAGGTTGGAAGCATTGGCTACATCATCCCATGGGGTGTGGTCCTAAATTGAATACAAAACAGAAAGTGAGCTATAGCATCCATCTCTCTCTCTCTCTCTCTCTCTCTCTCTCTCTCTCTCTCTCTCTCTCTCTCTCTCTCTCTCTCTCTCTTTCTCTCTCTCTCTCCCTCCCTCCCTCTCTCTCTCTCTCTCTCTCTCTCTCTCTCTCTCTCTCTCTCTCTGCTTCCTGATTGGATACAATGTGACCAGCTGCCTCATGCTCCTGCCTCCATGCCCTCCCCACTATGATGGAGTGTGCCTCTAATTGTGAGCCAAAATAAACCCTCTTTCTTTCCTTCCTTAAGTTGCTTTTCTTGGGTATTTTATCCCAGCAACAGGAAAAGCTACTGAGATGGAGATTTTGAGGATCCTGATGAAGGTGGGCAGACACCCCAGTCAGGTAGATCTCTAAGCACTAATCCTCGCTTCCTTCTCACACATAGAAGTTCTTTCTCTCCAGCCTCAAACCTGGCATTCACATTTTCTGGAACCATTTCCCAGGAATGGAAAGCTGAGAAATTGGATTTCCTGCAGTCCCTAAGATTATCCTAAAGTTCCTAATGATGTCTGAGATCCATTTTACACTCATGAAAGATGTTAATTTTGTTTTTATTTTTGTGAGGTTTTTTTCTTTTGTCTATTTCCCCCATGTTAATTCTAAGTGTCATCAGTGAGGTGCTGGGTTTCCCAGAACTGTGACAAAGTGCAGGCTATTATTTGCTCTTACATTGGGCATTTTCCATTTTCTTTTAATGTTAACGATAAGCAGTATACTTGCTGGCAATTCATCTATTGTTTCATAATTAATTTTGAAGATGCTACCAAGGTAAAAAGAACAAATCCGGAAATATATTGCACTTATCTCTATATCCCTGCTTAAGCTGGCATAAACATTTAAGAAATAGCTCACCTAGGATTCTGAGGGAAAAATTCAAGAATCATATTAGAAATTATCTGATTAAAAAAAAGAACTCTGGGCATGGTGGAATATACCTTTAGTCCAAGCACTCAGGAGGCAGAGATAGGCAGATCTCTGAGTCTGAGGCCAGAGTGGACTACAAGGTGAATTTCAGGACAGCCAGGGCTGTTACACAGAAAAACCCTGTCTTCAAAACAAAACAAAACAAAACAAAATAATAAACCCCTCTCCCTCCTCTTTTCTCCTCCCTCCCTCCCCCCTCCCCCCCCCTCTCAGGCTTCTTTCACTCTCAGGCTCTTGCTCTCTCTTTACCACATCCTCCCTCCCCTACCCCCTTACCCCCTCACCCCTGTAACTAGGGCTCAGAGAGACACACTTGGCTTCTAGATCACTATGTAACCCAAGCTGGTTTTAACTTCTGATTATGCCCCCTTCCACCTTTCAAGTGCTGGAGTGACAAGCTTGTACCATAATGTCTACCTTTGGTTCCTGAAAATCTCCCATGATTGTAGTATAAATTCACTCCACTAAATGTTTTCAGACTTTTAGTTGACTGAGAAATATAACATGTACCCACCAGGGTCCTTATAGGTAAAAGAGGGGTCAGAGGTCATCAGGTTAGAGGTAAGGAACCAGGCACACCTTGTCAAACTGACTTGCCCAGGTTCAAACCAGACAAAAATCTCTTGAATGATAATCAACTATACTCTAGGCAGGCCTCATATTCAGGAGTAGTTGGCCAATGCAAAAAAAAAAAAAAAAGCATGTTTTTGTTTTATTTTTTTCTCTTTTCTCCCACCCCACCTCCATTTTATTTTGTTTGGGCTTTTTCGTCTTACTTGTTTTGTAATTTGTTCCAATTTTAGGATATTTTTAATGTTCTTTTTTTAGAGAGCAAAAGAAAGAAAATGAAGTTGAACAGCTAGAGAGACAAGGAGGATCTGGGAGTATTTTGGGAGATAGAAAAGAATGTAATCAAAATATGTTATATGAAAAAGTTAAGTAACAACAACAACAATAGTTCCAATATCCATAAGGAGGCAGGCTCCGTGGGGACATTGACATCAGCATTCAAGGGATGAGGCTCCCTAGCACCCTTTCTGTGACACTGGGAAGAAAGAAGGGTGAGGCAGTGGGAGTGTAAGGCTTATACCCTGTACAGTATAAATTCGTGTTCTAACTGTCTGAGTTAGGGTTTTGCTGCTATGAACAGACCCCATGACCAAGGCAACTCTTATAAGGACAACAGTTAATTAGGACTGGCTACAGGTTCAGAGGTTCAGTCCATTATCATCAAGGTAGGAGCAGGCATGGTGCAGGAGGAGCTGAGAGTTCTACATCTTCATCTGAAGGCCACTAGGCGAAGACTGATTTCCAGGCAGCTAGAATGAGGGTCTTATGCCCATGCCCATAGTGACACATCTACCCCAACAAGGCCATACCTCCTAATAGTGCCACTCCCTGGGCCAAACGTATACAAACCCATCAGATTTACCAACCATATTCTGTATTGGTTGTGCATGTCAGGAGTTGGGGTATGTTTTTGCCTATGTTTTATTTTTTTTCCTCCCTGTCTTGATATTTCCAGAGAACCACAACCAATAGCATCATTCTTCCTACCTCTTCCTGGGTCTTATTACTTAAAGTAAATTTAAATTAAATCTCCTTAACCTCTTAGTAAATCCACAGTGATGGAAGTAACTGGCCATCTCCTCTGTTCAGAGGATCAAAGGCAGAACACTGGAATGTAAAGACCCTGGGGGTAATGTTACTAGATTTATGGGTATGCCCCAAGAAGCCAGGCTTGAACCTTGTCCTCCATAAGTCAATCAAAGGAGCTAAATTTATACTGAACAGTGGACAAAGTATTCAGTATTTTGCTATTCAGTGTGACCACTGGGAAGAGAGACAAAGAGTCCTAGCAGTTCTTGCTACTCCATCTTAGGGGTCCTGATGTGAGGGGAAAGTTTAAGTAGAAAGCAAGTGATATACAGGATGAAATAGTATAGCCAAGGCTGAACCCCTGCCGCCATTGTCCCAGCCCCAAGTTTCTTGTGCAAGCTTACCTGACTAGTTAGTCTTTCTCCAGGAGATGTCAAGCTCCTCCCTTAGCATTTCCAGGGCTTCAGCTTTATCTTCTTTCAGCAGCAGATTCCTTGAGGAAACTCCAGTTTCTTGGGATCCATTCTTTCAATAGTCCGACAGTCCAAGAGGGGAAGAGTGTATCTTTAGAACCTTTGCATTTCTGCCAAGCAGATGGTTACAGTGGGGGATGCCACCACTCACTCAAGCCTGGTTGTGCATTCTTCTATCCTGGAATTCTTCTCTACTGTTAGCCAACCAATGTTTTGTGTTTCACTGTTCTATCTTTAAGCTTAACCATACCTTAGATTGGGAAAATATAATTTAAAAAAATCTTGCCAGATCCTTCAAGCCTCCCACCAGAGGCTGGGAGGAAAGTATGATATCATGTGATACCTGATGTGTGTCCCAGAGAATGTGCTCAGAGAAGACAGAGAAGCCACGCACCTTTGAAGCCAGGTAAATCCATCCCACTGCTCACCTATTCTCTAGGTACTATTTATTCCTGGCAGTTCCACTGTGATCCCCAGAATGGCCATCCATTTCAGCTACATGGATTTATTCAGAGGAAAAAAATGTGCCTTTTCTTTTGCTACAGAAGGTACCTTTGCAAATCGGGAGTGCCAACTGTCAATAAAGAAACAAAACAAACAAACCAGCTTTTGCCTCAGAGGTATTAAAGACAGGGTTTATCCCGGAACTGAACATGACTAACCATGACCAAGGGAGCTCACCAAATGTGAAGCTGGGCCCCAGGGGAACTGTGAATGAGCATTCCTATGGAGCCATATATGCAAAGGCTGATGGGCAGATCAGAACCTCAGTGACATGGAGAGGCTGGAATGTTGCCAGTCTAAGAGGTTGACTACAACTTATCTTGCGCTCCAGAATAGGCTGTGTCTTCTCACCTGTTGACAGGTGAGAGCTGTCTCTTTCCTCTGTGCAGCATTTGGCTTCTGCTCTTCTCTCAGAACAGGAGAAAAGGGAGCCTCATTGTCCTGGAGAGTTCCATTCCAAAGGGTGACTTCTGCAGAAGTCATCCTTGAGTCTCAGAGCTGTCAAGAGTCTCAGCATTCAAAAGTAAAACTTTCAGTTTCAATCCACCTCCCCCCCCCAAAATACTTACAACTTTATTAAACTAAATGATCAGAGGAAAAAAGAGGAGGAAACAACCTGGGTAGCAAATACTTTACCCGCCAAGACACATACTTTCCCAGTCCCATCAAGTAATCATTTAATTGAATCTGTGGGTAAAAAGGAAGGGGTGGGGGGAGAGTATATCAGATAACAAACAACCATCTCCAGTCTCCACCTCCCAGTCATAGGTGCCTGTTGAAAATCAGTTTGGGGCACACAGGTGACCAGGATAAATGTGTCTCCATGTGGAGCTTTACAGACAAAGTAATTTTAGGCTCCATTAAATACTGACTCATTCTTGCTTGGCAGTGTACATATTGTTCTGACTAAATCCATGAGCTCAAGCAACTAATAAGAATCAAAACTTGTGTGCACCAGGGCTGGGCAAGACATCATAGCTGCTGTGAAGGTTTTTAAATTATGCACAGGTAGATGAGGAAGGCAATCACACTGTGTGCTGGGCACTGAAAGAATTCATTATTTAGCTGCAGGAAAGCAAATGTTCCAGGGTCAGACACTTTGCTTGGCTTGACATTCAAAAATGTTACCGTGTGTGTTTATGAGCGACACCATTTGTGAAGGGCAGAGCGCAGGTCACTGAGTCTGCCCCGGCTGCCCCAACCTCAGCTAATGTTCCTTTACCCACGTACAGGAGACATCTTTAAATGGTTCCAGAGGAGAAAGTTCCTGAATCTATTCAGGAGAGTCTTAGTGTGGGGAGAGCATACACACGGAACAATCTGACCTTTCTTCTGCCTTCTAAAATTCATTCCATGAATGCAGCAGCTTCTTTAAACTTATGTTTCCCAGAAAGTTTCTCTCTCTCTCTCTCTCTCTCTCTCTCTCTCTCTCTCTCTCTCTCTCTCTCTCTCTCTCTCTCATAAAATTCTATTTTAGTTTTATTTATAAGTCTGTGCAACAGACCACATGAGGCTCAAGAAGAAGGAAGACCAAAGTGTGGATACATTGATCTTTCTTAGAAGGTGGATCAAAATACCTATGGCTCACAGCCAACCAATAGACTGAGCATAGGGTCTCCAATGGAGCAGCTAGAGAAAGAACCCAAGGAGCTGAAGAGGTTTGCAGGCCCATAGGAGGAACAACAATATGTACCAACCAGTACCCCCAGAGCTCCCAGGGACTAAACCACCAACCAAAGAGTACACATGGAGGGACCCATGGCTCCAGCTTCATATGTAGCAGAGGATGGCCTGTTCAGACATCAATAAGAGGAGAGGCCATTGGTTCTATGAAGACTCGATGTCCCAGTTGTAGGGGAATGCCAGGTCAGGAAAGTGGGAGGGGGGTTGGTAAGTAGGGGGAGGGGGGATGGGATGGGGGGTTTTGGAGGGGTAACAAGGAAAGGGGATACCATTTGAAATGTAAATAAAGCAAATATCTAATAAAATAAAAAATAAAAATAAAAAGTATGTGCAAAAGAACAGGTATAGATATATGAATGCACTGAGTGCCCTGAAGATGGAATTACAGTTGATGATCCTTATGTGGCCTCATGTTGAGACTGGGAATTAAACCCAGTGCCTCTGCAAGAGCGGTACACACTATACACTGCTAAACATCGAGTCATCTCTCCAGCCCCTGAATGTCCTGATAATATCTATGAAAACTTAAAAAAGAAAGATGGAAATCGCCAATATTAACAAGGCTGCGTATATCTTACCATTCACACAATGTCTCTTCTCTTCAGTAATGTACTTCACCTGGTACTTCTATGTGCTAGGCATTGTTCCATGGTTATAAGAATGCCACTTCATTCCTCGATAACCAGTTATTGTGGCTAAGTCAGTGGAGGATGTACCATGTGACTCATCCCTGTGAAGTATGCATGAGTAATTTATTTAATTTCCATGACAGTCCTATGAGGCAGATGACACTTGATTTAATTTCTTAGCATGGCTGCAGCAAAGAGCCACGTTCACAGATGTTTGGAGGAGCCGATGTGTGCTGGCAAGATGGCTCATCAGGTTAAGCTCTTGCTGTCTAAGCCTGAGTCAGTCTGATCCTGGGGATACATGGTGGAAAGAGAAAACCCACCTTCACGTCCACCCTCATGAGTTGTCCTCTGACCTCTGCAGGTCTGTTCCCACACACATACATGAACACACTGGCAGTAAATAAATGTAATAAAAACTATTTAAAAAACTCTCATGTATTTCATGGTTTTACATATGAGGAGTCTGCCCTAGTCTCATTCTGTTACTGTGGCCAACACTCTGACAAAAAGAGAAAATTAGGGGAAGAAAGGATTTATTTCATGTTATAGGTTATAGGCCACCATCGAAGGAAGTCAGGGCAGGAAATTGAATGCAGGGATCTGACCACAGTCCTGCTTGCTGTTCCACAGAGTATTGCCTCTGACCAAAGAACTCGCCAGGGAGAATGCTGCTTGCTGACACATAGGCAGGCTAGTGTTCAGGTATTTTATAAAATTCAGGCCTGTCTGTCTAGGGAATGGTGCTGCCCACAGTGGGCTGTGCCTCCCTACATCCATTAACAATCAAAACAACCCTCCCAAGGACTTGCCCATGGGTCAATCTGATCTAGGCAACCCCTCAACTGAGTTTTGCTTCCCAGATAACTCTAGATTGCATCAATTTGACAGTCAAAGCTAATCAGGACAGGAGCCAAATTGATTTTAGCAAAATTAAAACCTAGCGAGTGGCTTCTGTACCTAGTAGGTCTAGGGTAAATGACATGTTTTGCTTGTGCGAAGACTTTAAGGTCAGTCCATTTCCTTGTTTGTGACATCGACCTAGAAAGTCCATGTCCAAGCATGCAGACCTTTGTGACCCTCTGGGATGTCAATCACCCCAAGGTTGGGTGCTGCTAAGCAGCATTTCCAAGCTCATGCATGCAGAGCTCTCACATTCATGTTGCTGCTTCCAGCAAGGCAGGGCAGAGCTAACCACATGCACGTGAATTAGCAGATTGGTTTTCAACCAGTAAGATCAGTCATTTCCAGATAACCCTTGACTTCAACTGAAATCCATTTCTGAGACCCGGGGACTAAAGGATGGCCAGACTTTGGGCTGTGTGTTCTTATAGGCATCCTGCTTTGCTTATCTTAGCTACCTGTAACCTCTGTAAGGATGTAGGTCCATATGACAAATAGCTAGAAAACTGGGGAAATCCTGTGCTTGGAGTACTCTCCTTTTCTTCAGGAAGCCACACTTTATTTTTTTCCTGAAATTTCACTTTTATGAAATTTCATGGTTAAGTATGTTAACCGTAGTCCCTAAACCCATCCTTCAGAGTAAAATAGCACTATAATTTATGAATCTGCCATGCTTGCCATCCCACATCCATACCCTATACCTTGGACCTGTACATTCAGTTTCTCTGCAGAATTTTTTTTTAATATTTAATGCTAAAAAATTATACAACAGAGCTGGGGCTCTGGGTGATGCCAAAGAGGACTTGTGTTAGCTCTGGAGTTGTGTTGGATTGAGAGTGGTCAGCCATAAAGCATCTACAATTGCATCGAGCTGTTACATTGCCTTCTGTCCTCCTAGGAACCTATTTCTAGATAACTCTGTACCTAAGTCATAGCTATTCCTCATGGTCTATGGAGAATTCAGGTTCTTTGTTTAAAAAAAGCATATTTCTTTTCTAAAAAAACTAATTATTTTTATGGGTAAGCATAGTTTTTCAAATGTGTCTATGTGTACCATATGTGTGCAGTGCCCATGAAGTTCAGAAGATGGCACCGGATTCCCTGAGACTGAACTTGGAGATGATTGTGAGCTGCCAAGTGGGTGATGAGAACCCAAGCTTGGTACTCTGCAAGTGCAGCAAATGCCCTTAGTGCATGAGCCATCTCTCTAGATCCTCGTTTCTCTTTTTAATGTGTGTCTAATACAGATAATGAGAATCTCTGCCAAGAATTTATTTTGGAAAGGCTCATTGGTTTAACTAAGCCAGAAAAACATTAAAAAAAAAAAAAGAAACCCACCAGAGTAATAGATAAAAATAAAAGAGTCAATGACCCAGAGACTCAATAAAGGAAAAAGAGAGGCAATTGTTTCTCAAAGGGTGGGTTTGTTTGCAGAAAACTAAATCTGCTACAGGGTGGGGGCAGAAATATCTGCACATTAGAAAAAAATGGAAGTATTGGAAAGTTATTCATATAGCCAAGATTTAGATGAGATCATTCAAAGAATTCCTTAATGTGAAGTTGTTCAGTTTCTTTCTGTGCTATAATTTCAGGATATCCATCTTAGGCTATCACTAGCCTCCTAAATAGCCATTTCTTTCTCACTTATGTTTCTGACCTAACATCCTGTAACTATAAGGCAAAGCCTTTTGTAATGTTTTACCTTAGCAGATCCCATTTTCCAACAACCAAAAGGCCGAGTCATCAGACAGCATACAAGGCCCATGGCTGAAATGTCCCCGCTTTGTTGCAACTGTTCCCCTGATGCTCCCATCAACATTTTTGAAGAGTATCTTGAGCTGTGTTTTCTTTGTTCTATTTCTATAAAAACTTCATGAGACTGTAACCACATTGGAACATGGAACTGGGGGTAACCGGAATCTGGGTTTCTGGGATATGGTCATTCATATTTGGTTACAGAATGAAGCATCTCTTAGTCCCTTGGAGGTGAGAGCTGTGTTTTTGCATGACTGCTGCCACTGTCTACATTTCAGAGTCACTCTAGTTGCTGTCTAGAAAGATACCCACTATACATCATTCTGGTGAGAAGCCAGCATTCAAGGCAATGTGGGTAAATGTGCTTGCTGGCAAGTTTGATGACTAGATTCTGGGATCTAGGGTGGAATGAGACTCCTATAAATTGTCCTCCACATGCACCCACACACATATATGCACACAAATAAATAAAAATTAAATAATTTTTAAAAAAAAACAAGTCAGTGGATTTCAGTGTGCCATCAACTTCCCTCTAACTCATTAACTTTTACTACATATGCCTAAGGAATCCTAATATTTGAATGCAAACAGGAAAAAAACCCAGAATTGATAAAAATCTTAATGAGGCATTCAGAAAAGAAAGGCATTTAGGCATTTTCTTATAGTGGCTTTAAAGCAATTATTTTTAAAGCTGGAAAAAAAACCAAGATCATTAATTTTCAATGATGACAATCCTACAGTTAACCATGAAGGTCAGAGAATGGTTGGGCTGTAAATGTCAGCTTCCCTTTGGCTTACAGAGTTCTCGTCCCAGTGAGAAAGGTTTCATGTAGATGTGGATAAATAGCTTATGTCTCTGCTACAAAAAAACACCCAATAGCTGAGGAATAGGAAAGATGAACAGAAATGAGTGAAAGGGTGTGGTTAGAAGGATAATAAACCCACCAATGTCCATGTGTTCATCCCCAAAACACATCAGGAACTTATAAATGCATTATATGTTACATGAGTTAGCACATGGAATTAAGGGTAATAATCAGCCGAAGTAAAACCAGAGAAAGATTATTTTGAGTGATTAGGATGATCTTAATATAAACAGTGTCAAAAGGCCCTTTTTGTTTTAAAATTTTTATTTCATTTTTAATGTGCCTATGAGTGCAGTACCTACAGAGACCAGAAGGGGGTATCAGATTCCTGGACTCCTGGAACTGGAGTTACAGGCCATTATAATCTATCATGTTGGTGCTGGGAATGGAACCCAGGACCTCTGCAAGAGCTGTAAGTATTAACAACCACTCTTCATTTATCTACTCCACTTTTCAGACAGGGTTACATATATCCCAGGCTTGTCTGGAACTCACTATTCCTGGATATTGTAGCTGATATTGACCTTGGACTTTTCCCTCAACCACCTCCCATAGGCTAGAACTGCCATACTCAGTTTATGAGATTCTGGGGATTGAACCTAGGGCTTCATGCATCTTAGGGGAGCACTCTGCCAACTGACTACATCCCCAGTCTTTAATTTGCCTTGTTTTAAGTAACTAAAACCCTGGTGAAATCATCATCATCACCTAAAATGCTAATATAGGAGATGCAACCAATGAATATTTGAAAGTTAAATCATGATATGCATAATTTCAATATATTCTCTGATGTTTTAGCTATTAACCATTTTTACTAATCCCTAATCATTGACTTTAATGTTATATCTTCGGGCCGCCCATGGATTAAGAACCAAGGATGAGGTGGTTGAGTCTTTTTTTTTTTTCTAAGTTTTTTTTATTTACATTCCAAATCATTTCCCCTTTGCCGTTTCCTCCCTCCTCGAAAGTCCCATATGCCCCCTTCCCTCCCTCTTTTCCCCATTCAACCCCCTCTCGTTTCTCTTTCCTGGCGTTCCCCTACATCCAGTCTTTCCAGGACCAGGGGTCTCTCCTTCCATCTTCTTGGAAATCTATTGATATGCAAATTGTGTCTAGGATATTCTGAGATTCTGGGTTAATATCCCCTTATCAGTGACTGCATACCATGTGTGTTCTTTTGTGATTAGGTTACCTCACTAAGGATGATATTTTCCAGTTCTGACCATTTGCCTAGGAATTTCGTGAATTCATTGTTTTTAATTGCAGAGTAGTATTCCATTGTGTAAATATACCACATCTTCTGAATCCATTCCTCCGTTGAGGGACATCTGGGTTCTTTCCAGCTTCTGGCTATTATAAATAAGGCTGCTATGAACATAATGGAGCATGGGTCCTTATTGCATGCAGGGGAAGCCTCTGGGTATATGCCCAGGAGTGGTATAGCCGGATCCTCCGGGAGTGTCATGCCCAGTTTTCTGAGGAACCGCCAGACTGCTTTCCAGAGTGGTTGTACCAGCTTGCAATTCCACCAGCAGTGGAGGAGTGTTTTAGCTATTAACCATTTTTACTAATCCCTAATCATTGACTTTAATGTTATATCTTCGGGCCGCCCATGGATTAAGAACCAAGGATGAGGTGGTTGAGTCTTAAGGTGCTTCTGCACAGTGCTCAGAACATGACCCGTCATCTGAAGGATACATGGGTATCTAGGGCCTCTTTCTATGTTATACTCAGCATCTCCTCTGAACAGATTAGTCAGACAGATAAGACCATTAATCTTACAAAACTCCATTTGTTGGTAATTCTCAGTACTGCTGAGATGGCTCCTTAGTCAGACAATTTGTTTCTATCTTATTAAGGAGGATATTTTTTTTTCCTCTATGTTTCATGGACGCCAATGAAGAGCTCGCTAGTTGAGAGTCCTAAGAAGATTAATTTGAACTGGGCAACCCTAAATCTCCAAGCTTATACAATGCTTCCACTGGTGAACAGAAGCTTAGCATGGGGTGAGGCAGAGGATAACTCTACCTGTCATGTACAGTGGGAGACATAGCCAATTCACCTATTCTGGGCCCTAGGGGCTTCTTTACATAATCAAGGCCATGCATGGCAAGTGCCTTGCCACTTTCTGTTAAGAAGTCTGGGAGAGCAGATTGGTTGCCATTACATGTGAGTCAGATGGGTTTGCCAGCCCCAGATGATGTTTGGTCCTTTGGCTGAAGTGTAGCCATATAAGACTCTTACTATATCATATCTACCATCACTAGATCTATAAATAATCATTTTTCCTCCATACTATTCCAGGCACTGCTCCTGGAAATGGGCCATTTCTGAAACACACACAAAAAGACTTCTATCAGAAAAAATAAATGAGCTCTTTGACATAGGAGATGGGGATCTAAGTCACAATGAGACACTTCATTATAAATGAGAGCTAATTACATCGTCATCATCATTTCCAATGCCATGCCAACCCAGATACAATCAACCTAGTCACGTAAAAAGAAAAGTTGCATTTACCGAGGGTTTGTGAAGATTGCCATTCAGTGTGCCTCAGACCTGAACAGCTTTGACAACAATCTCCGAGGTTATATGAGATGCTGGCTACTCTACAGCTTACATTTCATGATGCTAAATTTGTCATTCCACCTTGGACTGGTCAAGACTTATGACTAGTGCTATAAGGGTGAGCTCTTTCTTTAATATGGTGTTTCCTTAATTCCTTGAGAAATTCATGCAGTGTATTTTGATCATATTTATCACCTTCCACTACTACTTCTAACTCCTCCCAGATCCATCCCCATGCCTCCCAGATTCATTGTCTTCCCCCCACCCCATCCTTAAAGAAAACTGACTCACAAAAGATGATTTCCAGAAGCCATCAACATCCAACAGTTCCTCAGGTAGGAGTGGAGACTCTGGAATCTCTTCCCATTCTATACTGGAATGTTGACTGACTTCATCTTGCACAGGCAACCATAGCTGTTGATTTCATGTGTACAGCTATCATGTCCAGGAGACCCCATTCTCTGGTCCTCCCCAAGCTCTGACTCTTACATTCTTTTCACTCCCTCTTCTCAATGGTCTTTGATATTCCAGGTGTGATAGAGATGTCCCATTTGTGGCTGAGCACTCCACTGATACTTACTCCCTGCACTTCAACCTGTTGTAAGTTCTTGCATTGACCACAACTACAAAATAACTGCTCTGATGAGATCTGAAAATTGTGTTCATCTATGGGTTGAAGATGTGAATTTAGAGAAGGCAGTTTGATATTAGATTCACTCAGCAAAATAACAGTAGTAGAGTTACCCCTGGGGCCTGTAAGCTCCTCAGCCAAGGGTTAAGTCACATTTATGCTTCCTCTGTCAAATAGGCCTTAAATTCAATCAGAAGATAGTGGTTACTTTCATAACAAACATGCCCCTATTGCACTCATGGGAGTATCTTACCACGCAGGTCATTATGATAGCTCACAGGGTTCACAGCTGACTTTTGGCTCCCTTCTAGTCCATTCAAGTAACCTGCACAGTACCTTCTAGTAGGATGATAGGAAGCCAGCAGGGAGGAAGCTTCCTGGACAGTGTATGGTGTCTTCATCATTAGAACTTACCTTTGTGTTCCAGTGAACCTCTGTCTTAAGAAAAGGAGTGGTCACAGTCTCAGGCAGCAAGGGGAATGGCTTCAGGAACTACAACAGAAATGAGTGGAAGTTTTATCAGAAGTCATATGCTGCCAGAACCATGAGCTTAGCATGTGTTGGAATGGGTCTGTGCAGACAGCTTGGCGTGCATGTTCAGCTATGAGGATGAGCATATGGTTCCGTGGTAGCATGTTTGCCAGATTGGTCTTGGCTTACCCAGGACTCCCCATCCATCCTCAGTGTCTGGAATCGATGCTAGTGAATTTGGACTTTGTCCCCTAATGTCCTTATGACAGACCTTTGGAATTGTGCCTGTGAAGATTTCTATTTGACTTTGCAGTAAGGAATTTTCACCATCATCAAGGCGTCTTGTGCAGAAGTCAGAACCCATTCTGCATTGCAGACACCACAATAAAACAATGAAGGAGATGGAACAACAGCTCAGCTCTTGCAGATATCTGAGTTTGGTCCCAAGTACCTATATGTCAGCTCACAACTGCCTGTGATTCCAGTTTTAGGGCACTCAACCCCCTCTTCTAGCCTCTGCAGGGTCTGCATGCATGTGGTACACAGACATTCATTGGGACAAGACATCCATTCACATAAAATACAAGCCAACAATCCAAAAGAAAGAAAGAAAGAAAGAAAGAAAGAAAGAAAGAAAGAAAGAAAGAAAGAAAGAAAGAAAGAAAGAAAGAGAAAGGAAGGAAGGAAGGAAGGAAGGAAGGAAGGAAGGAAGGAAGGAAGGAAGGAAGATAAAGGGAACAATGGATCTAGATTCTTCTTGTGAGTCAGTTTCTGAGGATAAGAAGTTCAACATTTAAAGAAAAACAGTAGCCATGCTGGGTCTCTGTGGTTTGAGTTTGAAACATTGAATTAAATTACACTACAGAAATCAGGTCAGCATGAGCCATCCCAGAGAAAACATAACCTTAAGGATAATTTGTAGCCACAAGGTTTTGCAAGCTTAAAATATTTTTGCCATATTAAAAGTATACATTGATATATACTTTTAAGGACACATAAAACACACTTTTATTGGCCTGATAATAGAAGTTAAGAACACTTTTACTGTTTTCTCATTTTAAAAGCCATTTTTTAAAAGCACATTTCTGGTAAACATTTAAAACTTCCTGAATTGTGTAGATATTATGGGATGATCCTGCCCAAATTAGACAGCCATTTAATTGCAATTTGTTTCCATTAAAATTTATAAAGTCCTATTACTGGATTATTTTACTCTAAATCACCCAAAATGCCTATTCCTAAAGAGCATAGCTTCCTGTCACATTTTCCTAAAACAGATGAAAAGGGGGGAAAATTCATGGCTTTATCCAAAAACTGAGTTTTATTACCAGCATTATGGAAAATTAAAGTATCAAGTGCATAAAATATAATAAAATTCTATAATAATAAAATTGAACATGACATTGTAAATTACTAAGGACATTTCAGAAAGCACCAACAGAGATCTTGGAAAAGATGCTATATTGAAACAGAACCTGGCCATGCCCTTTCTGGATGCAAAACAAAGGAGACGAAGTCAGAATGCCAAATATCTATACTCTGGTATTTCTTAGAGAATTAACCATATCACCCAGTCCTTACCTTAAGCACCCTCCCCCCTCTGATGATTTTTTTTAATATGTGACATACATACACACACAATAGAACGGTTGCTAGTGAGACTCTTAAATAACCAGGGAACTGTTGTCATTTGCCACATGCACAAATCTAGAGACTATTATAGTGAGTGGAGTACAATAAGAACAGAGACAAAATACATTGCAATCTTGCTTATATGTGGGATCTAAAAACATTGAACTTGGGCTAGTGAGATGGCTCAGTGGGTAAAGGTGCTTGCTGCCAAAACTGACAACCTGAGTTCAGTCTCCAAGATCTTCTTGATGGATGGAGAGAAATAACTTCTGCAAAATGTCCTCTGGCCTCCTCACATACTCTGTGGCATATGAATGGATTCAAGACAACATCATTGTTCAGCACTCTTGGGGCATGAGCAACTGAGTGAAATTCATTCAACAAGATGATACACATATTTACATGCCAATTTATAAATCACGGAAGCTATTCATGAGGTAAGGGTGACCCATGTTCATTACAGCTCTACTCAAAATCAAGAGGGCCAGCCTGGATGGCCATGGTGGATGGATAATGCCAATGTGGTACAGTGCACAATTTTTAGCTATAAGGAGAAATGAAATCATGAGGTTTGCAGGTAATAGACAGATCTGAAAAGTATTATGTTAAGTGAGGTAACTCAGAACCTGTGTACTCTCTCATATGTGACACTGAACTTACAATGTGTGTGTTAGTGTGATATGTATGTATATATTATATGCATATGTACATGTATATATTACATGCATATGTACCTGTATGCATATATGTGCATATATTACATATATGTGTACATGTATATAAATGCATATATTATGTATATATGTGTATTTATATACTTGCATATGTTACATATATGTACATGTATGTGTGTATGTGTATGTATATGCATGCATACATTACACATATGTGTCCATGTATGTATATGCATGTGTATACACATGTGTGTACTTATATGTATATACATGTATATGTACACATACACACATATGGTTGTAAGTGTGACAAAAGTCGAGAGAAAGAGAGACCAAGAGAGAATAAAATAAATGGATGCTGAGGAAGGGAGTGGAGGAAAAAAGACATGTGACCCTGACATAAAAGCAGAAAGGCAGGGCTGGAGAGATAGCTACATAGTTAAGAGCATTGCCTGCTCTTCTAGAGAGGACCTAGGTTTGGTTCTCAGCATCCATATGGTGATTCACAACCATCTGTAACTACAGTTTCAGGAGATCTGATGCTCTCTTCTGGCATTTTTAGGTACTGCACTCATGTGCACAAAACCACACAGACACAGACACAACTTATTCTGAAAATGAATGCTCGACTTTCTTTGGTTAATTCTTAGTTTTGGGTCTCCATCATTTTTCACGCAGTGAGAAGCCTGCTTGAAGTCATTGTTCTAGGATCTGTTTGTACCGAAGTAAAATTCATCTGAGAGAGCTGACTTGTACACCTGCAGGAAGTCCCTCTGCAAGACTTTGTGGTCAGAAGCAGCAGTGCTATGCCTCCGCTATGGAAGATTGCCTCTTCTGCTAGAAAACCCATTCTCTGGCCATGGACGGTGGTCGGTAACCTGGCTGAGTACTGAGAACCCCTGGAGAGAAGCCTGAGCAATAGCTGATATCTGGGAACCCTGAATAGGTAAAATCCTGTGCATGCTGCCCACTTTCTAAGCAACTAATATTACAAAGGTCGAGGAGCCATGACCCTGCCAACTCATAACCTGCTCAGTCACTTTACTGGTTTAAGCATCACTGCAATGTAATAACTACAGTTGAAGCCTTCATCTATACTAGAGGATTTAGCCAACATCCTATGCCTCTCAAGGAAAAGGGAAGGCAGCTCAGATCAGTCTTATGATATCTCTTACTTTACTGAGCTCTGAGACTTTACTTTTAGTTATTGTAACAAAAACAATACAAAATGTACAAGACCAAGACAGTCAAAAATCCCTGCATAGAAAGGGGAGGAGCCTCCTTGGCTGACACCCAGGCCTGTGCTGAGATAGCACAGCAAGAAGAAGGGAGCCTCTAACATAGTGAAGGCTTAGGAAGACATCAAGAGGAAGCAGAAGGATGGGAGTTCCCTTGAGACTAGGGCAATCTCCTTGAATGGGATGGAGTCTTGTCAACAGACGCAGAGATCTTGGTGTAGGTGCAAAAGTGCTCAATGATTCAGGGCCAGCCGCACTTCCAGCAGCGAAGGCCAAAGCATGGAACCCACAGAAAGTGGTTGGGTGTAAATGTAAAAGGAGGTTATTGAACAGTAGTGGAAGAGAGAGAGAGAGAGAGAGAGAGAGAGAGAGAGAGAGAGAGAGAGAGAGAGAGAGAGAGTTGGTAAGAGGGAGAGGGAGTCTGAGACTTAGAGGAATGTGAGATGCTATGACTCAGGAAAAATAAAAAACAGTAGGTAGAGATGCCCAATGGAATTGGGTCCCAAGGTGGATTATAGTACTTCAACTTTCTGTTGGGGGCTGGAGAGATGGCTAAGCAGTTAAGAGAATTTGCTGCTCTAGTAGAGGACCCAAGTTTGTTCCTAGCACCCACACATCTGCAACTTGAGCTCCAGGTGACATGACACCCTCTTGTGGTCTCCATGTGCATCTGCATACATGTGCAATACCCTCACCCCACCCCACATACACATAAAAATAATACAAAAGTAATGAATTCTATCTCCATTACTTCCTTTTTCTATATAAGTATTTGTGTGTGTCTGTGTTTCTGTATGCCTCTCTTTCTCTGTGTGTGTGTGTGTGTGTGTGTGTGTGTGTGTGTGTGTTTATTCTCCCATTTAATTCTCATAAGTGCTGGGGCTTGGGGTCTGATCATTATTCTCTCTATCCAGTGATGGGAATAGGGTCTGCAGAGGTTAAGTCTATCTGACCAGTGTCTCTATCTTACCAGGTTTCTTCATATCTCACGGATGCCTTGTGGCTGGAAATTTCTGTAAGATTCATCATTAATTCATAGAAAATAAATATGCCTGAGAAATCAATTTTATTGCGGTTAGGAACCAGAAGAATGAAAGTGTCACTGTTTGTAAAACCCTGTCCATGCTTAACGGCTTTGTTTTAAAAGAGAGGAATAGCTACAAAAAGTCATTCTGGGAGGAAGCATAATGAGCTGTGTCTTTTATCCCCTCTAAGGTATTTTCTTAACTCAAAAAAAGAGCATCCACAATGGGAGAAAAAAACAATAGTGGGTTTTTTTTTGACTCTATGGTTGGGATGAAGTTTCTGCATTTAGCAGGAGTAAGAAAATATTTTTTCCACCCATGTAATAAAATAGGTTGAGACTAGGTGTGGGAGCTCAGATGCCCCAGGTGTTTCTGTGCCTTGAATATCAAGAAGAGGAAATAGGATCTTACCATGCACAACCACAGAAGGCTGCAGGACTAATCTGGTAATTACCATCTCCTCCAAGCTTCCTGGCTGTGGACAGATGACCTTTTAAATAGAAATCGCAGAGTGAGATGTCAAGGTCTAAGTTCCTGCCACAGAGCGAGTGCAGCTGAAGATCTGAGCAGGATAATGCAGTTACCATGTCTAAGGATGTCTGCTTGCCAGTTGACAACAGGAGCCAAGGATTCCAGAAGAAACCTGTCCATTTCTTGTGCTTCATCCTTGCTGTAAAACCTGTTGGCTTTACTTTTACATCCTTGCTGTAAAACCTGCTGGGCAGAGGTCCATGGTTTATACTGTATCCAGAAACCATGTTGATGTCTCTGATCCCAACGGCATCAGAGGCCCCTTTTCAAGTCAGTGGCTCTACTGCAAGCAGGGATTCTGTTCATTGTCTGTGCTGATGCCAGAAACCATATGGAAATCCATATGGATTTCATGGTCATGCAAAGAGCAAATAAGTTATTTTCGAAGTGATATCGATGACTGAAGATCCACATTCGGGAAAGAGGGTCATGGAAGAGTACATTAACAACCTTACCTCTATCCCAACATTCCTCCCCACAAAAAATATTAACAGCCTAGACCAGAAGCCATCAGAGAGAACTCTTCAAAATTGCAGTAGGATGCCGGGGTGTTGCCCTCCACAGTATATGACTTCCAGTAGGAATGTGGGAGGGAAAAGACCCAGTTCCATTTATGGGTCATTCCTCTGAGAGTTTGATCATGCCTTAGTGAGTATATAGATAACACAAATTGGGCTTTAATTTTATTTTGTTTTGCTGGGGAAATAACAAGGGTGGAGAGGAGGAGAAGGAAGGACAGGAGAGCAAGTGTTATAAGGCTGTATGATGTGATGTCCCCAAAGAATCAATAAAAATACTGTGTTGGGGGGCAAAAATACTGTTGGTTTAGGAGCCTCCTTTCCTCAAGTGCCTCCTAATTTTTGAGAAAAACAAACAAAAAATGACTAACAAAAAATATTAAGGAAAAATTTGCATATGATACTTTGTAATATGAATATACACATGTATGCACCTGTTGCCTATATGCATGCATGTAAAGGTCAGAGGTCAACCTCAGATGCCTTTTTCATTTGTTGCCCACTGAAACTGAGTCTCCTATGCACTGGGACTCACCTAGGAGGCTAAGGATCCTTCTGTCTCCACTTGCCTAGGGCTAGGGTTATAAACACATGGCTCCACGCCCCAAAATTTTTACATGAGTTGTAGGGTTTGATCCTGTGCTTTCATGCTTCCACGCATGTCCCAAGAGAGTTCAAATGATAGTGATCAGCTGATCACAGAACTTGGAGGAATAGCTAGAGCTGGGATTTTACAAAACCACTGCCAGCTACAAAGATCTCCCAGAACTTATGTAAAACACGACTGGTAACCATGGTCCAGCCACTGGGTTAACTAACTTCATTCTAGCAAAGGGAGAAAACATCCTTTGTTTTCAAGTAACTCCCATTAGGGAGGAATAGGACATTTCAAACAGTGTGCTTTGGAGTCTTGTGTTAGGGAGAAAATGAATTGCAAAGCTGTTTTTCTGTTGTTGCTGTTTTAGGTCCAGAATAATGGCACTGTCTTTCTCTGTGATATAGTCGGTTTCTGCATGAGATCCTAAGTCCTGGAGTTCTAAAGTGTGCCTTAGTGAAATATTTGTATAGGTGCCTATAGAATGTTTTAGCTTTATGTAGCTAGAAACTTTAATTTTACTTTTAAATGATTTATAACTACTACAAAGTCAATGTAAACACCAGCATATTGTACTAGTTTTGTGTCTGTTGCTGTGATAAAATAGCCTGATAGCAAGCAACTTGGGGAGAAAGTCATTTCAGTTCATGGCTCCAGGACACACTTTATCATTTTGGGAACTCCAAGTGAGAATTTCAAGCCACTAGTTACATCATAGCCACAGTTAAGAGCAAGGAGAAATGAATGTATGCTCACCTGCTTAATTGTGCTCAGCTAGATCTCCCTTCTGTTATGCAGTTTAGGACCCCCTACCTAGAGAATGGTGCTGCATGGACCTTCCCAAGTCAATTAACTTAAGATAGTAAGAACTTCATAGCCTTCTACAGTCCTCCACACATCACGTCAATGTAGACAGTCCTTAATTGAGGAGCTCTTCCCAGGTGACCAGGTTTCATTAAGTTGAGAAAGTTACCCATCACATATATGTTACATAGACAAAAAAAGAAGTTATTTATACGGAGAAACTATAAAATGAGGGTAGATCTAACATAGTGTGAAGCCCTTGTTGATTACATTAAGAGAACTCTTGAGCTAAAAATGCCTAAGGATGTTTTAAAATTACTGTTCCTGATGCAGATTGTCACCTTGACTCAGTGGTCAAGAGTTTCTTATGCCAGTAATAGTCACAAAATTTGGGGACTACAAAATCAGGATATATTTATAATAGAAAATTTAGGAAATAAAATGGAGATTTTTCAGTGGTTAAGAGCACCTCCTGCTCTTACAAAGAGCATGCTCACAGACACCTGTAACTCCAGGTCTAGGGAATCTGAAGGACTCTTCTAGTGTCTTGTTTGCACAGCATTTATACATACACATGTGCATGAGCACACACATACACATACACACACACACATACACACACACACACACACACACACACACACACACTTTGTGTGTGCAAAGCTTTAGTAACAACAAGAAAAGAAATCAAAGTTGAGAGGAAACCCAGCACATTGTTTAAGGATAATAAAGAAAGTCACGGGACTCAATTAGAGTGGAGAGGGAGAAAAAGACAGAGAGGATGGGGAGGTCAGCAAGAGTCTTGATGCTCTCACATGGGGCAATGAGCAGTCAACAAGCTGTCTCATTTCTGTCCTCTCTGCCATCTCCATCACAAATAAATAACAGGAATGTCAGACAGCAAATGGATTTTATTGGGTAATAGAAATGGGAATTTCAAAGAATCTCCTTTCTACTTCAGCAGAGCCAATAAGCATAGATGAAATCTGCGCAGAGATGCCAGAAAACTTGCAATGTGCACCTGTCTCTGTCCTTGGTATTATCTAGCTAAACTGGCTACTTAATGTAGTCCTTCAGATCACAGGAGTCTAAAGGTCAACTCCTTGTGACTTCAAATATATTGCTAAGCAAGGGATGCATTTACTGGAGATGAGACCAGGTCTCCATTTCTCCTTTTCTTTGGGAGAAAGAAGAAATGGCCTGGAAGCAATTGGTTTAAAATGGGAGTATGTCAGGCTGGAGAGATGGCTCAGTGGTTAAGAGCACTGACTGCTCTTCCAGAGGTCATGAGTTCAATTCCCAGCAACCGCATGGTGGCTAACAACCATCAATAATGGAATCTGACGCCCTCTTCTGGTGTGTCTGAAGACAGCTACAGTGTACTCACATACATAAAACAAAATGGGAGTATTTCTCAAGCTGGATTTAATGATCAATTTTATTAAACACAATTAACTCTACTGGTTACCTGCAGGCAGAGTGGAAGCAGATGTTTCCAGGTTAGTAGTCTTTCATCCAAAGATTTGCAGATAAGGACTCGCACATATTAACAAAAGAAGCAAACAGAGCAGATTATAATACAGCTTAAAGAGGGTATACTGTCAGGATTGGCAGTGGGATGACTGAGGACACTTGACACCCCCTAGATATAGCCTGGAGTCTCTTTGGGATCTAAGAGTAACAGGAACTGGTTGAGTGGAGTATATTTTACAGCCAGGTAGAGTGGCACAAGTCTGTAATGCCTGGGCTCAGGAGGCAGAGACAGCAGGATTGTACATTTAAGGTAGGCAAGCAGAGAGGATATTTTAGCCTAGGATGACCCAGTTCTGGATTTTATTAAGCACACCCCACCATTTTTCTCTTAATGCACTTGGCGACTTGGCAGCCTAGTATATTCAGTGGCACATACTACACACACACACACAAACAAACACACCTCTGAACAATTCACCTAGAGACCTCAGGATCCCAACCATATTGATCTATATATACTCTTATGTCTGGACAATAGTATAGATTTCTCCATCCCCTGGCTAGAGTCACAGTTAGATAGTTTCTATTCAGTATCTTTGTATATGAAGACTAGATGGAACGTCCTCCATCCAGCCTTAACTGGGTTTTGGTTGCATGAGTAGTTAAGGCAAACCTAGGTCCTCTGATGACCTTTTTGGAAAAATCTTCTATTTACTATCTTATGTGTGTACATAATCGCCTGGAGTATATGATTTAAATGAGGTACATTATTGAAAGGCATTGTCATAGTAGAAAAATGATTTCATAAGCTAATCTACCTATCAAAACTGAGAACTGTCTAAACTATGCCTCTCAGTAAACGACCAGTTCCTGTTCCTCTTAAATCCCAAAGAGACTCCAGGCTATATCTAGGGGGTGTCAAGTGTCCTCAGTCATCCCACTGCCAATCCTGACAGTATACCCACTTTAAGCTGTACTATAATCTGTTCCGTTTGCTTCTTTTGTTAATATGTGCGAGCCCTTATCTGCAAATCTTTGGATGAAAGGCTACTAACCTGGAAATATCTGCTCCACTTTCCCCTTACCAACAGGACGAACCTGTTCTACATAGTGGGTTCCAGGCCAGTCTTGGCTTCTCCATGAGACTGAGTCTCACAAAGAGTAAATAAACAAGCAAACGAATGAATGAATGAATGAATAAAAATGAATGGATCTTGCTGATACTGTTTCTCTGTGCATCCAAACCTGTTTTTATAAGACCACTTTAATCCATTGCTTGCACCCTCTCGTCTTCACTAACATATTAACATTACATGTTCACACCGTATGTGTGACACACAGTAGAGCTCACATGGCAGGAATTAATTCCTGGGATGTTGTCTTCTGAATCAATAAAGAGACAGCTTGGAGAAACTAGTGTCTCTCTCCTCATACCCTTTGAATGAAGCAGATGTCAGCTGGTGATGTTTATGTCTTTTCCTCTTAGAAACGCTTAAAAGAAATAGCACTTTCCTAAACTGTAAGCTAATGGACTCGTTCATACAGACGTTCAACAAATATGGCCAATACATACCAAGGGCCCTGTGATGACCTGGACTGTGAAATTAAAAATAGAAATGAGAGAAATGCAATCCCTGCTGTAAGAAAATTTAGGAATGAGTGAGAATAATAATTAAAACACCAACTTTATTTATTATTTATAACTGTCAAAAGGGCCCATAATGGAGAATTAAAGACCTCTGCTAGACTATGGCAAAACCCAGAATTCTCATTTCCCTTGAAAAACTGTGCCTTCCACAATCTTCCTTGCAGCCTGATATTTTAGGAATACAATTAAGTATTTTATTTCAAGCTACTTATTTTGCCTTTATGGTCTTTTTAATCTTGGGTATTAAATGTATAAGGACTTTCAAAGAATTTTCAATGGGCAGATAAAAGCCCTGGGCTTTCATATTTCTAAACTGTCATTCGGCAAGTATTATGTGTGGCTGGTGATCATGATAACCTGTTGAAATGGTGAATTCCAGAAATACAGCTGGAGCCACGAATGAGGGAATTGAAGGAGAAAAAAAGTGTGTGTGCATGTGTGTACCTGTGTGTATGTGTGTATTGCACGCAGATATGTATGTGTGTATATACATGGGTATATCTGTGTATTGTGTATACAGATGTGTATGTGTGTGCATGAGTGTATCTCTGTATGTGTATATTGTGTGTGTTTATGCAGGTGTGCATGTGTGAACATGTGTGCATGTGTGTGTCTGTGTGTATGTGTATATTATATGTAGATATGTATGTGTATGTGTGTACATGCGTGTATCTGTGTGTGTACAAGTGTGGATAAGTGTATATATGTGTGCATGTGTATTTCTCTGTGTGTATGTGTATATTGTGTGTGTATGCAGCTGTATATGTGTGTATGTGTACATGTGTGTACCTGTGTATGTATATGAGCATGTGTGTACCTGTGTGTGTATGTGTGTATTTTATGTGGATGTATATGTGTGTGTAGGTGTATGTATGTGTATATCTGTTTGTGCATGCATATAGTGTGTGTGTGTTTTGTGTCATCTGTAACATAATGTTACCTTCCTTTGTGCTCTCCAAATATATTGCAAGTGCTTCCTATGGAGAAGATGATAGAAAATGGTTTCACCATTCTAAAGAAAGAAAGCACAATAACCGAAAAAAAATTATGAAGCAATTTCAAATGTATTAAATACAGATCACAAAGGATAGTAGTTCATGAAAGAAATAAATGAAGCAGACACCAAAATTGTCCTGGTGCATTGACTAGAAGAGCTTTGGATGTCAGGAAGAAAAGAGAATCTAGGGAGAGGGTATCTGACTCACTGAGTTTAGGAGGGAACAAATACAGGGAGAAGAAAGAGAATCTAGGGAGAGGGTATCTGACTTACTGAGTTTAGGAAGGAACAAATACAGGGAGAAGAAAGAGAATCTAGGGAGAGGGTATCTGACTTACTGAGTTTAGGAGGGAACAAATACAGAGAGAAGATTCTGGAGGCCAGGGGCAGGGGCATGAAGAGGCCCTGGCAATCAGTAGGAGCTGATTTGATGAATGGTATAGATTCTGTCAAGTTCCAGTCAATATCAACCATCACAAAACCAATTTCAGTGTGATTTAAACTGAGATATCCCAAAAAGTTTTCAGTCCCTACTTGGAAATAATTAGCTCTTCAGGCTAAATTATTTATGAAAGTCATTTCTGATCAGTAAATTCCATAGAGGCTGGTCCAAATGCATCAAACTGTCCCTGGATACCTTCATTTTGGTAGCTGTGAGCACAAAAGAATATCCACAGAAGGAAAAAGCCCATTATGTCATCTTCATCTCATCTAGTAGGAATGACCTTGTTCCTGACACCTGTCATACTTAATCGGAGCCTACCTGAATGACCTAGTCTTAGCTCGATATCTACAAAGACCTGTCTTCAAATAAGGTTTCCTAATATATACTAGGATTTCACATGTCTGGGACAGAGGGCATGATTTTATCAATCAAAATCACCTTAGCTAGGAACCCACTGTATTTAGACCTTAGGTCCTAAATAAACAAGAAGAGAACATTAATGTCAGCAACCACTGTTCTAGCAACAGATGAGACCAGGGTGTAAAGAAAACCACTCTTCTAGAGTGACAGTCCTTAGGCAGGTGATCCTGGGCTATTTAAAATGCCAGTTAACTATGAGCTCAGTGGTATTTCTCCATGGTTTCTGCTCCAAGTTCCTGTCCTGACTTTCTTAAGTGATGGACTGTGACCGGGAAGTGTAAGCCAAGTAAACCTTTTCTTCCTCCAAGGTGCTTTAGGTCAGAGTGTTACAGCACGGAGTCAGAAAGGAGACTCCACCAGTCACCTATGCATACTGTCATGGCACCAACAGAAAACAATTTAACTCTGCTAATGTATCTGAATGGGCTATTTTTCCAGATCAGATACCAGATTCTGGCCTCTTGTTTCAGATATATTCTCAGGCCCTGATCCCGTGAGCTTTGCTCATGGAGAAACCATCTGCTTAAGACTCAGATCATCATTCTGCTGACAAGATTTCCTTTGGGACCATCCAAGATTCGTTTAACCCAGTGCTTTTTGTAGTATGAACCTGTCACATTCTCTCAATATTGAAATTTGAATGGTCCCCACTGGGTATTTTCTTAGGATGAGTCCAAGAGTTCATTTAGTTCTTAGATGTCCCATTTTAAACATTCATTTTCAATTTCATGTTTTCTAGCCAGACAGATGTGCACTTTCTGAGTTAAACAGCCATGGACTTTGTGCACAGTGCTAGGCTCTACATGTCTGATGTATTCAGACCCCAGGCAAAATATCCCTGCATATCCCTGCTTCTGCTGGTAGTTTTCAAACTACATAGCAAATGACAGCTACATCTAGAAGAACTCTCTCTCTCTCTCTCTCTCTCTCTCTCTCTCTCTCTCTCTCTCTCTCTCTCTAACAAGATTCTGTAGTACCATGTATTGCCAGAAGCATTTAAATGGGATGTAAAGGGGACAGGGAGGTGGCTCAGTCAGTAAAGTGCCAACCATGTATGCAAGAGTATCCTAGTCTCGATACCAACACGCATATAAAAATCTATGTATGTCAGCCTATATCCTGTAATCCCAGAAATGGGGAGGTAGATACAGGGAGGCCCCTAAAGCTCACTGACAAGCCAGTCTAGACAGTTGGTGAGCTCCAGTTCAGTGAGAGACCTTGTTTCAGAAAATAAGGTAAAGAGAGATCAAGGAAGGCACCAGCATTGACCTTTGACCTCTGGCATCTGCATGCACATGTACACCACATACAAGTTTATGTGCTCACATAATAACATAGATATACTACTGAGCTAGCTAGCCTTGATTGTCAACTTTACATAGTGTAGGGTGATCTGAGAAGGGATTCTCAACTGAGCGATTGTTCATGTCAAATTGGCCTTTGGGCATGCCAATTGTCTTGATTGTTAATTGACATTAGATGGTCCTGCCCACCATGGGTGCCACTATTCCCCACTCAGAGAGTCCTGGGATATATAAGAATGGTAGCTAAGCATGATCCTTTCAGTGAATCAGCAAGAATTGTATCTGGTTCAATTCCTGCCCCAACTTCCATCAGTAATGGACCATGACTTGGAAGTGTGAGCTAAAATAAGCCTTCCTTAAGTTGTTTTCAGTCAGAATGTTTTGACGCAGCAACAGAAATGAAAGAACAAACACAGACCAAAATCTGAAAAATAAATAGGATGTAGGGAATCAGATTTGTAGACTGCCTTTCCAAGGATAGCCTAAGGGGCTTAGATTTAAAAGAGAAACGCATGAACAAATGAAAGGACATGGTAGGGGGAGATTCCTGACACTGGAAAACTGCCCCATATTTGAGCCATGAGCCAGGCAATCCTGACATTCCCATGTGTTACAGAAATCTCTACAGAGAGCTGGAGAGATGACCCAGCAGTTAAAAACACAGGCCGCTCTTGCAGAAGACCTAAGTGCAATAACCAGTACCCATCTGATAGCTCCCAACCATCTGTAACTCCAGTTCCAGGGCATCCTCCACCATCTTCTGTTCTCTGTCAGTACTGCGTTCATGTTTTGGACAGACATCATACAGACAAACCATCTGCAAAGCTAGTTTCATAAGGGAAATAGGGTTCTCTTCTGAGCTTTGTCCCACTACGGAAATAGATCTCTGAGAATCAAGGGCATTGACATTCTAGCAGGCTGGGTTTCGTCTACTCTATCCCCACTTGATGTTTGTGTGTGGGTCAAGGACAGAGAAGATGTGAAGCTAGATCTACATCAAGATATATCTCAGCTTCTTTGACTTTCCAGAGCGATTCCATTATCTAGACAATAAAAGATAGAAACCAGACATCTTTCAGGAGCCCCCAATAGAGCTCTGTTCATGAGCTTTATTAGGAGTCTGATAACTGAATCAGATGCTCCTCTCTGTCTGTGACCTCTAGAATAGATCCTTCAGACCTGAGCATATACCTTGCCTGATAGTCATTCTGCTGAGTCAGGGACCAGATTGCACCCTAACATTCATTCTTCCTGGAGACCTGCTCTTCAACCCTAGGGTGCTGATTTGTATATCTGTCTCAGTGGACGTTTGTGCTTCAAATACACATTCATTCCAGTAGAACCTCACTGTCAGCAGCCAAAAGAAGGGAGAAGATGTAGAACTCAAAAGCAAACACCTTGACTTGGACTAAAGCTGCATCTCTTGCATGGTCTCCTAAGCTTTTCAATGTGCTTGTTGATCTGATCCTGCAGCCTGGTCTCCACGGAGCATCCGGGATGGAAATCTTAAAACTTCAATCAGACATCGCCTCTGCTCTGTGAAATCTTTAAGAGCTTCCAATTTTGATTGGGATAAAATTCAGTTTTGATTAAGATAAAATTCAAATTCCTCGCCCCACCTACCAGGCTTCCAAGCCTTTGTCTCTATCACATGCCACCACCTTTTTCTTCATGCCCTACTCACAGTCACACTGGCTTTCCATACAAATCTCAGAGAGTATACAGCATCAAAATATGCCTAGAATGAAACTCTTCAATGACCATTTACTTAGCCCTCTGCCTCAATCCAAAAAAAAAAGGGGGGGAGGAGGAGGTGGAGGAAGAGGAGGAGGCACAAAAGTGCAGACTCAGCATTTTTCAGGTCTACATTCTCTTGCGTTTCACCTAGAACTGTGAACAGACATGTCCTAGACTCAAGACTCTCAACCCCACTAGGGTCATCTGTGATCCTTCCCCCTGTACAGGAGAACACATGTGGGAAACGATCCATAACAAAATCACCCTGGAAAATACACTATAGAAAATAGCACAGAGCGGTTTGCTCTGTGGATGACGCTGTTTCCAGTGATGACTATGCCCTGGAAAGAGTGGAAGTCATATCAAACACTGTGTGAGGGAAGGCTGGGAGAAGAGGTGTACTTTGGGACAAGATTTCCTTTTATTCCACTAGCAAAGCCTCAGTGGAAGAAAGCCCCGAATTCCCCACAGCGCTAGCCTGCTGTTCAGATTTACAGTCCTCCCCTAACCCGGCATCTAATGCCCCTACAGTCTCAGTGTGTTGCTAGGGTCTCTTAAATGTGTTCCTTAATGCTAGCAACTAAGTGTCAGTGCTGTAGAAGATTCTCTGCACACATGGAACAGAAATTTTGTCAAAAGAAAAGTTACCATTTCCAAAGCAAGGTAACAAACAGCTCATATTTTCAGAGACAAATCCCAAAGCGTCATCAATCATTCACTAAGCCCTTTAACCTTTTCAAGAGCTTAAGAAAAACAAAAAGTAAGACAAAGGGGTAGATGGGGGAACTATAAGCCTCTGGGGTGCCAGCAGTCAAAACGATTCGGCCGCCAGGTGGCAGTAGCACGCAGGTCTTCACCGGCAAGACCATAAGATTTGCAGACAGTGGAGGTCCTCACAGGTAACTGTTAGAGGTGTGTCTGCCCAGGAGGAAGTGTCACAGAAGATGCTGTTGGGACTGAGAATCATGTGTCTAGGGCATCTCTATTCACAGCACTGTGGGAGTCCCTGGATCAGAGAGCTTTAAACTTAGCACCCACTTGCAGGTGTTTCTAGTGACTTGGTTCATCTTTGCTGTGGCTGACAGGTCTCCTTGAATACAACTACACAGACCTTGCAAAGCAAGCAAGCTTAGAAGGGCTAAACATATGCTTCACTGAGTTGTGTTTGTGACAACTGTGTGTGTGTGTGTGTGTGTGGTGTACATTTGAGTTTAGCATTGGTAGTCTTTGGAGCTAGTGGGTCCTAGTCAACAGGGGAGAAGTTATGTAGAAGACAATCCTTGATGGCAGTTGTATTTCCCAGGGTGGAGATGACATCGCAGGGTCCTACGATGGGAGAAGGGGGAACTTAAAGACACCAGTCTGAGTTGCTGTTGTTATTGTTGTTGTTTGTACCCACCAACACACAGTAAGTCTGTACGTCTCTGTGGCTTTTGTCCCCAGAAATAATAGCCAACTGTGATTCTAGCTCGCCACACCCTCCTTTGGCCTCCACGTGCACCTGATACATGCCAACCCTCAAACACACATGCCCTTCCCCTGCCTCTGCACACATTCTCTGAACACCCACATAGGCATAACTCAAGATAAAACATATC
The DNA here is from genome assembly GCA_036184795.1 of Tokudaia tokunoshimensis. Taxonomy (NCBI): domain Eukaryota; kingdom Metazoa; phylum Chordata; class Mammalia; order Rodentia; family Muridae; genus Tokudaia; species Tokudaia tokunoshimensis. Next base: position 16,642,500 of record BTHU01000006.1, read on the forward strand.
TTTAAAATGCTTCTCTTAAAAAAAACAAAAATTCAAAACAGCAAAAGGTCTTGTTGTTGCCCAGCCCTGCCCCCTCCCCTCCTCCACCCAGAACCTGGTGTTTTGTGTGGTGGCAGGCTCCATTTCTTTTGAGGGTCTAGAAGTATGTTTTTAATGATCCCTATAATTGGTTGCTGGAGGGGACCTCCACTTTCAGCAGCAGCGGTCATTATTCCGGAGCCACACATGGAGCTCTGTGGCCTCCAAGTGGCTCTGCAGCCTTCTCCTTGACAGTGCAGATCTCAGCCTTTAAATAATGCTAATTTTATTATCTTTAATAAATGCATTTGTCACCTGTGTCTATAAATATTGTTGTCTTGCAAAAGCAGAAGTCGGAGACCAACTTGCAGGAGTTGGCTCATCTCTCCCATCATGTGGGGCCCAAGGGTTGAACCCAGCTGTGAGGGACTTCACTCTCTTGAGTCACCTTATAAGTAAGTCCCTCACTCCCTCTTCAAGCAAGTGAAAGACCAGAAAGAAAGGAAATCGAAAGGAACCAGACTAGGGACTCCAGACACATCTTTTGAATTTATGCCTCACTTCTCTGCAAAGACCACACAGAATTCATAACTTCAAATTCATCCTGCCTTAAGTTGAAATAAATCACCGGGTAATTTACGTCACTTTTTTATGAAAAGGAAAAAAAAATCAATGTTACCTGGAAATGTTTCCTGACTTTATATTCTCCCACAATGTTTTATAGTAAGGCTTGATTCCTTTTTAGATAAGATGTGAGTGAGTGTGTGAATGAGAGAATGTGTGTGTGTGTGTGTGTGTGTGTGTGTGTGTGTGTGTGTGTGTATGTGAATCATGGGTTGTAGACCAAACCTTTAACACATGAACACATGGACATTTAGGAGCCATCAGCAAAGCAAACCACAGACTATGACTAAAAATAAATAGAGATGTACTCACCAAGAGTAACCAAGAACTGGCTATAGTTATCACTCACATCTTCCTCTATCTACCTCAGGGGCTCTCAACCTTCCTACTGCTGCGACCCTTTGATACACCTCTGGTGACCCCCAATCATACAATTATTTCATTGCTACTTCATAACTGTAATTTTGCTATGGTTATGAGTTGTACTATAAATATCTAATATAGACAATATCTGATATGCAGTCCCCCCCCAAAGGGATCATAACGCACAGGTTGAGAACTGCTGATCTAGCAGTGTCACATAGATACACAGATACTGTTGGCCCATGGTTTGGTTAAGTCTTGTTATGGCTTTTTATTCCCTAAAGACCCTTCCATTTATTACATTTAAAAATTGATTTATTTGCTTACGCATATTGTTTTTTGTGCATGCACATGTAGAGTTCGGGGGACAACTTGCCAGAGTCACTTCTCATCTACCATGTTTGTCTCTTGAGACCACGTTCAGGTCGTCAAGTTTGGGAATAAGCCCCTTTCTTATCAGCTGAACCATGCCACTGGCCATCGATCGCCCCCATTTAAGAATGAACTCAAACCTTACCCAAACCTAATTATCAACATGAGCAGGAAAATTCTTGACTCCTTCACGAGTCCGGTAAAGGAGAACAAATACATAAAGACAGGATGTCTGAACATTACAGAACATAAATATCATCGTGTCATCCTCCTTAATTTGAATTTGAAGGTGTGGTGAGGGAAGATTGTACAGAGGGAGAGATGGGGAAAGAGGCAGGGAGCTTGCAATGAACGCTGAGATGCTCTGCTATCCTGGAGAGGGTCAGGGTATGTACAGGTGTGTGCAGGAGCACACAGTGAGTTCACATGTGCATATTCACAGAGGCCAGAGGAGGACCTTAACGGTCCACTCCATCACTTGCCCCCTTACTTCCTCAAGACTAGCTGCTCTCTGATTGTGTAAGTCAGTCCATTAAACCCCGTGTATAATAATTCATATTCTCTTGGTTCTGCTGCTCTAGGGGATGCTGACTAATACTCCATCCTCCACAAAGTCCTCGGGAGAGCTCAGCTAATGCCAGGGCCATGATGTTGAGCCTGAGCCTGTCATGAGGATTACATTATCACATTATCATGATGAAAAACAGACTCATCACTTCAGAGGACCTCTGTGAATAAGGACAAACACTGAGGTCACCTTTGTGGCTGAGGACAGCATGTATCATTTATAAATCAACTAAGGCAGGTCCTAGTACTGACTTAGAATTTACTAGAATGCCAACTCTGCTCAGGATACTGCATTGTGTGGTGTAGGTGACCATCTGGGACAAAAGCCTTGTTACTGGAGTTGTCACAGTCAGAGACTAGGCTCTGCAGCCCTGACAAACAAGGCTCAGCTACCCATCCTCAATATGCTAATTAGACAATACTGAAAGGCAGAGAATGGAGATTTATTCCATGTGGCCACTTTGGGAAGAGAAATAAATATAGTAATCAAGTGACCCCCCAAGTCCAGCTTCAGGTTCCAGATATGAGGCTTAGGTCCTGCCCATCACTGACTTCTTTGTCTCAGCTCCAGTCTCTCCTGCAAGGTAGCCTGACAAGTTGTCTGACTATGTGAAATCTCTTTGCAAGCTCTTCTCTAACTGACACCAGGATTCTACCATTCCCTTTCCCTAGCATGAGACTTGGGGAATCCAATTTCTTGGGAAACCATTGTTTCAGTAGGCTGATGGCTCAAGGGGAGGGACATGAGTGTTTGGTTTGTTTGTTTATTTTATAATATCTTCATTTCTTCCAGGATGGTTAGAGCCTGGTCCATCTACTTTTTTTCTGTGTGACCTTGAGACTATTACTTGACCCCTCTGTGCCTCACTTTTCTTACGTGTAAAACGAGGAGGCAAATGACCTTGAGGACGTTGCAAAGCTTCATTAAGCTAGACTATATAATGTGCTTGCAACAGTATTAGGTACAAGATAAGTATTAGACAGCCTCCAGCTGCTCTGTCTATCAAGGTAATGACTAAAGAGCTTACAGCATCATTATAGCCTTGAGTATTATGTTCTTTCCAGAGGTGAGGGTGATGGAGTCATAAAATCTCAAACATGGAGTGTCAGGACTGCTCATGGAATCAGCCCACTTGGGGAATCTTCATTGTCTCCAGTGGTCAGCTTCCCCCTGAAGTGGATACCTTGATGCTTTCCTAGCCTTACCACCTTGGTGCATTTCTGACCCTTTGCTTCAAGTAAACACCTAGGAGGAAAATCATTGTGTCTGGTATTATAGTCATTTATAAAGAAGCCTTTCGATTCTAATTGCAAAAGTGTCCTCAAGAAAGGTGACATTAATATGCAGAATTACCAGTAATGACTGAAGTGCCCATTTCAACACAGCTGGAAATCGGGCCAGTGGCCCAACAAGGCATTTCCCAGTTATATCAATAAAACAACCATTTCGAACTCCTTGAATCATTTTATGACTAATGAAGTTGAGTGTCTTCCTCAAATGTTTCATTTACTTCCTGTCCTACTTCCTCGATAATGCCCTTTACTCATTTGGTTGACAAATTTGCTTTCAACTTGATTAATTTACAATTTCTCTGCCTTGAGTCCCATTATCTGCTTTGCAAATATTCCACCCCCTCCCCCCCCCAAAAAAAATATCATTTGCCTCCTTTTGGTTTTGGCTTTGGTTGAATGGGATGAACAGAAACTTCAAAATGTTATATGGCTGAGATTATTCTTTATTAGTTTTCACATGGCTTTTTATCATACCAAAGCCCCCTTTTGCCTGAACATCACAGAGATTCACTCATCTCTCTGTCTCCCCTCTTTACAAGTGATTTTACACTAACAGAGCAAACAGGTTTATGGCACTTTCTTTAGCCCATTAGGTAATAATTCTCCCATTGTGATAGGACCAGGAGGCACTCTGTGTCCTTGAAGGAAAAACAGCAAACGGAAATCAGAGGATGTTGCTGCTTAGGTCTCAACAGTAGTCCTCTGTCAGCTTCATGTTCTCCCTCATCAGTCTTCTACCTTCAAGCCCAAATATGGTGGCAGGGCTGTGATGCCTTTCTCAGAGAATGATAAGAGAGAGGGTGAGGGAAGTCCTGTCATTTATTATTCAAAAACGAGCTCAGAAGAAAGATACCATGACAGGTTCTAGGTTCCCAGCTAATGGCCCAGCAAAGAGCTGCTGAGTTGAAGGCGTCAAATGTAGCCACTAACGCAGGTAAACTTGCCAACATGGCACCCAATGTGGACTCAAGAAAACCCAGGACATGCCTGATCTTTAGTAAGTCAAGCCACATCTGGAGCATTCCCAAGACTGTCTCATTGGCAAAGTCTCTGAACCAGCATGGGAGAAAGATGTTGTGGGAACAGAAAACCCCAAATGGAAGAGACTGAAAGAACAAAGGTATATGGCTGGGAATGGGAGGGGATAGGGGGTTTTCAGAAGGGAAACCAGAAAAGGGGGTAACATTTGAAATGTAAATAAAGAAAATATCTAATTAAAAAAAAACGAAAGGAAGGAAGGAAGGAAGGAAGGAAGGAAGGAAGGAAGCCCAGCCAGGCTTGCTTGGGCTTCTGACTCACAGAAATATAGTCACAAAGATAATGTAATATAGAAATGTATGAAGGTACACTCACAAATATAGAAAGAGAATTTGAAAATGAATTCTAGAAATGGGGAAACAATGATGGTTTATTTCACTAAGTGAGCTTGTGGGATGTCTTTTCCAAAGCCCAATATGTTCTGTTCCCCAGATCTTTCTATCTTTCCCATTGTTTCCTAGGTTTGAACATAGAATGATTTTTTTTTCTCCAGAGTCCCTCATGCATGCTGCACCTTGACAATCCTCCTGCATCTGTGTTTGAAGAGCTGGGTTTACAAAAGTGTGCCACCACATCCAGGGAGAAAGTGAGCCTTCCTGAGTCTCACAAGAGAACACAGACCCAAGACAAGGGACTGAGTTGCATATTTCACATATCAAAGCTGACCTGTCCCCAACACTGAACTTTCCAAACTAAGGACTGGGCTGCCCTTTCCCCAGAGGGTCTTTGCTATATAAGCCAGACCTTCCCCCCTAACTCCCCACCCCCCCCCGTCTCTTTCCCTCTCTCCCTCCCTCCCTTTTCCTCCTTCTTTTCTCTTCTTTTTTCTCTCTGGGTGAGACATTTTTCTCTATCTCTCCCCTCCCCCATGGTGATTTCCCTGGCCTTGGTCCTCAGGGCCCATGATCTTGCTAGAGAGCAGCTTCCCAATAAACGTGCATTTAATATAATATAATCTGGTTTGAATTGGCTCATTTCACAGGCAGAGAAATAACCTATCAATAACTAGCCTCAAGACTAAAAACGGGGTGGCTGAAGAGTCAGAATCCAGGATGTGAAGAGTAACACACCCAAGCATTGCCTATGGAGTAAGGGGAAACTGAGTCTCCTTATGGACCCTGAAGTGATATCTTCCCCAAATCTAAGAGAATGGAAGAGAGATGGACACATGCCAGGAGCCTACAGAAATCAGTCATGAGAGCCCCCACTCCCACTGGGCTCTTCACAGGTAAGCCCTCAGTGCACTCAAGCTCCAGAAGACTTACCTTAGGCTAAAGCAGCTCATTTTTATAGATGGGAATCATTCTTCAAATGTCTGGTGATGCAGAAAACCTACAGGAGCTTATGTGCAGGAAAACAGAATTAGCATAAACCCCAGGTGCTGCAGGCCCTAAGCACAGAACCTGAAAGGGCATTTCTGCTCTGAAGCAAGACTAAAGAATTAGTCGCCACACCCTCATCAGAGCCAAAACCTAAAGGACATTTGCTGATGACCAAGTGTTCTTTCAATCTTTGTTTCCAGATAAGAGGGAACTTTATGATGTTTAAAATCGGGGCAGCAAGCACAGGGAAGTTTAGAAACATGGGAATGTAATTGCATTGGGTTGGACACACCCCTCTTTTAACAAGGCACTGGGCAGTGAACTACTCACCTATAGACACTATGCACAGCCCTCAGTGAGCAATGGGATATGTCCTCCCACCTTTCTTAAGTTGGATATTCAAATCCTAATATGGAATTTGTGTGTGTGTGTGTGTGTGTGTGTGTACACATGTGTGTGCCAGAGCATGTACATGAAGGTTGTGGTGGGAGTGAGCCAGCCTGAACTCCTTTTGGGTATATGTGCTGAAAGGCAAAACTGTGTCTTCAAGTGAATTTAAATGTTATTTTAAATCGTATTCATTGCATATATTTTAATCATAGTCTTCCTCCTCCCTCAACTCCCAACAATTTTTTAAGCAACACAGAAAGCATGGGCCCATTTTGTGTTGACCAACTACTCCTGAGCATAAGTTATACACACCATGGGATGTGGTTGATCTACAGTTAACCTTTTATTGGAGAAAATAGATTTTCCTTCTCCCGGAAGGCATCAATAGCAAATCGCTTCTTGGTTAGGGGTGGGACTTTCAGGGAGAATCCCTATCTGCCATCTTTGTATACTTGGGTGTGAATATGACTAAAATCAGGTGCATGTGGGAAGTAAAAGTTCACAGTAGAAAATGATAATATGACATAATCTGTCCATCAAAAGAGAGAACTACCCTCACTACCTTCTGTCAATCAAATCAGAGAGTCATCCTTATAGCTGGTCTTTCCTACTATGTGGGTTCTTCTGTCTTCCACACTTCTCCCTTTTTCTTCCACCCTTTTAACCCTGTAACAATAGATAAGAGAGAAAAAAAGGATAGAAGGGAAAGGAAAGAGATCCCTGAATCAAGTCAGGGCTCGATGTTATCACTAGACTACTTCCTGCTGATTAGGGGCATCAGTTCTTGGGGCAAAGTTGGTCTTCACCATCAAAATATTCAATTTCTTCTTGTTGTTTTTTTCGTTGTGCATGACTACTTAAGAAACCACAACCAAAAACCAACAACAACCAACCCACAGCCTATCACCAATCAACCAACTACCCACCTCACCTCTCAGAGTCCTAGCATATATATACCCTCTGAAAAGTCCCGAGAATTCCAAACATCACACGATTGCAAAAACTATCTGCAGCTGGCAAAATCATGTCTCTGCTAAAACACAAGGTAATCATAGTCAGCTGCAGTGGACAGTTCAATGCAACCTCATATCCCACATTTGAGATTAAAACAAAAAAAAATCATATAATATTTTTGGTTTTTGTTTTGTTTTGGGGGGTTTTTTGTTTGTTTTTTTAAGAAATGAAGGTGCCAAAAGTGTTGCTACACGCTCTCACTGCCTTCACAGAACCCATCAGGGAACCAGCCTCAGTATGTTCTGTCAACCAAACCTGAGAATCACCCTTACTACTTCACAACCCCCATAGCAACTAATCTCTCTTGATCATTTTTGCAAACCCCTGTCTCTAAACTGACTCCTTTCCAGTCCTTTCCCTACACGACTTGGACTGATCATCTCTTGTCTGGAATCTTCCCCTGAATGCCTTTGCTATACTGAGTTCCACCTTGCTGCTCTCCCATGACACTTCACGCAGACTTCTGTTATGACACTTTCATGTAGAGTATCTAAACTAGCTGTGGGCAATTCCTGGAGGGGAAGGGTTGTAGCTTATCTACACCTGAATTTTCAGTGCTTTGCACAATTCTGTCTAATAATGGAAATTCAATCTACACTTTGATTGAGAGAATTAGAAAATGACAGCTCCAAAATCCAAATGATATTTTATTGAGTTTAACAGTAAAAGGCCAAAGAAAGAGACAGACTTATTAATTTAGGAGCTGTGATGTGTTATCAGTCTATGGATCCTGCTGTATTTGTGGTTTAGGACAAGTTTAATTATTCACTGAGCCTACCTATTCTGAGCAGCTATACTTCCTCTGCCATCACCAGAGGCCTCTGCTTCCTCTCTGGAGTTGGTTTGACATGATGAATCTGCAGGGCACTGGATGGACAGAGGCCTTTATCCCCTCACCTAACCACTGGCTCTGGCTTCGAAATCCTGCTTGAGGTACCTGTTTCTTGCACATTTTTCTTTTACTTTTTCCTTTTCTTTTTTTTTTTAAATTTAACTTTTATGTTTTGAGAATTTTATATGCAAGCACTGTATTTACATCATTTTCCCCTCCCTTTCCTCTTCCAAATACCCCCAGACCCCCACTCTCTCTCAAACATATGAGCTCTTATTTGATTATTGTTGTTACACACATAGCCTGAGTCTGTTCAGTGTTGCTACTGTGTGTGTGTGGATAGACAATAATTGGGACTGGATAACATTTCAGGAGGCTCTTCCCTGGAGAAAATGGATTCTCTCTCAGCAGTCATCATCTGCCTGTAGGTCTGTATCTAGGCAAGGAGCCTTGGGAAATCCTCCATCCACATTCGCACCTCAGCTGGTCTTGTGATTACCTGGGTCTCATTTAGGTGACTCTACTGTTGAGATTTCCTGGGAATTTCACATTTTTCTTGCCTGTATATGTTGTCTAGAATATGCTTTAGAAAAGTCATTAGCATGAACTGTTCTTCGTAGATCAATTAATGCTAATTGCTACAACAGAGAAATGCAAGAACCTTATTGATGTAGAGAGTGTTTTGTGTGTGTGTGTGTGTGTATGTATGTATGTGTGTGCGTGCGTGCACATGTGTATATGAGAAAGAGATATACAGAGAGAGATAATTGGGATCCACACGTGCTATAGTACACACATGTTGGGGGATGCACACATGCTACAGCACACATATGTTCTTGGTCCTCACTTTCCACCTTGTTTGATACTTTTCTATTATTGTTGCTTACACTGAGCTAGCAATCCTAGGAGCTTCTGGAACTTTTTTCCATCTCTGCCTCTCTGGGATTACAGATACATGGTATATACTACATCTGATTGTATGCAGTTTCTGAGGATTCAAACTCAAGTCTGTGTGCTGGTGAGTACAGCAAGTGCCTTACCCACTAAGCCATCTTCCCAACCATGAAACACTGTAGCAAATAAAGGTCAAAAGAGTGCCAGGATTCATCCTAACCACTGAGAAGGAACCAATTTTTGCCTAAAAAGATTCATCCCTGTCTGGTACCTGATTTCTTATCTTTCTCTTAGTTTTCTAGAAAGTTCCTCTTCAAGTACTCCTGCCATAGTGTTATAATTACTTCAGACACTGTAATGGCTAATTTTGATTGTTAGCCTGATACATCTGAGAAGAAGGAACTTCACTTGAGGAATTACCTTCATCAGACTGGCCTGTGGAAATGTCTGTCAGGCATTTTCTTGCTTGATAATTAATGTGGGAGTGTCCAGATGGGCAGGTAGCCTCTGGCTGTACAAGAAAGGTAGCTGAACGTGAGTCTGGGAGCAGACTCATTAATAATGTTCATCCCCAATTTCTGCCTTCACTTCCCTTGATGTTGGGCTGTGATCTGTAAGCTGAAGTAAACTATTTACAACTCAGTCTGCTTCTGGGCATGGTGCTTATCACAGTACCAGGAAAGGTAGATGGGGAAAAGACTTCTGAGTGTACTCACATAGAACATAGAGTAGACTCACATACAGCACAGGCATAGCTCTGTTTTCGGAGCCCATATTTCCAAGTTGCTTCTTAACCTTAAGGCAGTTTTCTCTTTTAAAATGAAACTTTGGACAGTAGAGATGTCTCAGCTCATAGAGTTGTTTGTGTTCAGGCCCAATGACCTCCATCAGAGCCCTGCCTGGGACTCACAAAGTGGTAGAAGAGAATTAACTCCTAAGAATCCTAAGAATTGCCTTCGGACCTCCACATGTACAATGTGATACATGTATGTACCTGTCTGTATTGTATATGTGTGAACACACATACAAACACACCTCAAATAGAGAGAGAGAGAGAGAGAGAGAGAGAGAGAGAGAGAGAGAGAGAGAGAGAGAGAGAAGCAAATATAGTAAAAATCTTAAAGATCTATTCCTTTGTAAAGTTCCTTGGGCCTGTACCCCATCCCCCATTACTACCTAAATGCCCACCCAGTTGAGTCTATATCTGTGCATTGATCATATTTGAATTGATGTTTTATGTAGTGATATCAATATAGGTGGACCATTACCCTACTTATCTCTTCCTTTGCTCTATCAATGACTTTACCTCAATCCACCCCCCAACCCCCACCCCTGTGGCCTGCCATTTCTGAAACTGAAGGTCTTATTCAATTGTATCTTGTTGACAATAGTCTCTTTCCCTCTCCCTCTCCCCCTCTCTCCTGTGAAAACTACTCTGCAATTAAAAACAACGAATTCACGAAATTCCTGGGCAAATGGTCAGAACTTGAAAATATCATCCTTAGTGAGGTAACCCAATCACAAAAGAACACACATAGTATGCAGTCACTGATAAGGGGATATTAACCCAGAATCTTGGAATACCCTAGACACAATACGCATATCAATAGATTTCCAAGAAGATGGAAGGAGAGACCCCTGGTCCTGGAAAGACTGGATGTAGGGGAATGCGGAGACAGAGAAGCAAGAGGGGGTTGAATGGGGAAAAGAGGAAGGGAAGGGGGCTTATGGGACTTTCAGGGAGGGAGGAAACGGGAAAGGGGAAATGATTTTGAATGTAAATAAAAATATAAAAAAAAAGAAATAGAATGTTAAAAAAAAAGAAAATGTCTTCAGGTTTTTTTCACTTCTGGAAGATGAATTCACTGGCAAGAGATATCACACATACATACAAATATGCACTCTTTGCATGGTTGGATGTTTGCTTTGCCTTATTCCTACCCGTCTGGTTCCTAAACTGAACATTTCATAAGCGCCTCATCTGCATTGACACGATGCTTTTCTTCAAGTTTTGTGTGTGTGTGTGTGTGTGTGTGTCTAAACTCACTTTTCTAAAAGCTGAATGCAACAGGTCCAGACTCAGATGTGTTGGCATTTACCCTGCCTCATCCTCACTAAAGCATATGGAGTATCTGGGTTCTTTGATTCTGCGTAATGCCCTGGATCTGTGATTTTACATCAGCATTAAATTGGGGGGGGGTGGACATTCCAGGTTATTACAAGGCACATATCTCTCAGACCCTCCCCTGAGACCTCGTTCTCTTTTTTCCTTCCTTTTAGCTTGTAACCCTCTATTTATAAGTGCTCTCTATTTAAAAATTTGTCCTGTAGTTATGTAATTTTTAATTGTTAGTCTACCTGTCCAGAGTAGAGAACTTTGTCTTTCTGATTCAAGATGACTGCCCTCTTGAAGCATGGCAGGTCTTAGTCAAGTTGGCCTGAAAAATTGAACTAATCAATGACTGGAAGCTATTCTTCTTATTTTTAAAAGAAACTAAAACTTGATGAAGCTTTACTCTGGGTGCCTGTATGTGACTTAAAGGCAATAAAAATGTGGTGAGTTTGTTATTTTCACAATTTTCCCAGCTCACAGGATCATTTCTAGAAAATCTAAGTGGAAATGAAGGCCTTTGTGGATAGGTTTACCAATACTTCTTATGTTTAAGTTGAGTGGGTGTGGAAGCAGGTAACTCTAAACTCAATGAAGAACTACTAGGAATGAAAGATACAGAGCTGACTGAGGATGTAGCTCAGTTAATAGAGTGTTTGAGCAGGATTGAGAACTATGAGTTTGATGGTTACATAGTAATCTTAAGGGCAGCTTTGGACAGACCGCACACACACACACACACTCACTCACATAAAATGAAGGCTGTGGTAGTTTGAATACACTTGGTCAAGGGACTGGCACTATTTGGAAGTATGGCCTTTTTGGAGGAAGTGTGTCACTGTGGGTGTGGGCTTTAAGACTTTAATCCTAGCTGCCTAGAAGCCAGTCTTCTCCTAGTGGCCTTTGGATGAAGATATAGAACTCTCAGCTCCTCCTGCACCATGCCTTCCTGGACACTGCCATGCTCCTGTCTTGATGATAATGGATTGAACCTCTGAACCTGTAAGTCAGCTCATGGTGTCTCTTCACAGCAGTAAAACCCTAAGACACCGCTGTCTAGACCATTGTTTTGTAGCTCTACCTTTCCAGGGACATTTACCTTCAAGTCTACTACAGTAGAGTTTTCTTATAAGATAATGACAACAACCTTTTTCTTTAAATAATTTTCCCCTTGGAATTCCACGTAATGACATAAGATTCCATCTCATATTAAAACATATCATTAAAAGATATTTAAAATATTTGGAGTAATCAACTGCCTCTTAAAGACATTCTCCCACTCCCCCACCCACCATGGCCAGGGTCCAATGACAAGTCACAGGAACAAAGAGACTTTCATCCATGACTCAACCAATTCCTGTCTAAGGCTCTAATCTTGGTCGTCTGTGCTTGCACAATGGAGCCAACTTAGCCACATCAGCAAACATGTGAGTCAGAGGTCAGCCCCACAACTTCCTAAGATGTACCACCCCTAAACCTGCAAATGACTCCGTGATATCCTCAAGGGTAGATGAACTTATGCCAAGTCTAGCTGCTGAATCATGATCAGACTGTGAGTTTGAGGCCTCCAATGGGTACATGAAGCACTTCGGTACAAAGTTCATTAGGAGTAGGGTGGAGAGATGACCCAGAGGGCACAGACACTGTGTGGAGTGCCTGGGTTCCTTGGAGGAAGGGTAAAGAATGGTGGTGTAGGCTGAGGGTAGCAGGTTAGACCCACAGTCAGGGCTTGAGAAGAGTGAATCCATGTGCACCTTGCAGATGGTTGACTGAGGTCAGGAATGGCTGTATAGAACAAAGCAGTGAGAGCCACACTGCAGAATTAAACAAGAGGCAAACAAAAATGGAGAAAACAAGATTTACTAAAGTGGACAAAGACATTTGGAAGGAGAGGCAAGTGGTATGAATCATGAGGGATAATGGGTCTGGAGGGCCATAGCTTTACACCTCCTCCATGCTCTTGTCTACCTCATTTTATCTACATTCCAGATAGTGGAATCAAATATAGCCCCCTTACCCCATTACCACATAGAATGCATCTGAGATATATACACACACACACACACACACACACACACACACACACACACACACACACAATGTTCAAGGCCTCCTGTCTGATATCGTGACTACCTATGTATTGGACAAGCTACTGCCCCAAGGTTAAGGCATCCTGATGTTTCAAAACCAAGGCTTTATCATGAAAACCAGGGCTAAGGTTTGCATCTCTGCATGGATAGAGAGCAACATAGTTTGGACTGTCTTGTCAGACTCCTCTTCTCTTAGCTCCACCATTCACATCTACCTTCTAATAGTGGGGTAGACATCTAAATTCAAGCCAAGATCAGAAAGCCTGCTGTGGATCTGGAAAGTCACTGCAGGGTACTTGTCATGACAGAGATCTAGACAAATAGCTGCTCCCAGATCTGAGACTCCCTGTGATGGGTAGATGAGCGATGATTGACCCATCATGCACTACTCTTGACAGTGACAACAATTCTTCTACAAGGATCTCTGAGAAGTGGCTGTGGAGCCAGATGGTATCCCTTTTTCTCTGAAGGGCAAGATCTGAGCAGAACAGAATCCAGTGGTTATATGTCACAGGAGCAGGCAGACATGTGCTACATTTAAGCTGTCCCAGGGAGCTTACCTATACATCAAATAGAATATCAAGTCCCACATACAAGGAGGAGACTTTGTGACAGTTCAGCTTTGCCAGGACCAGGGTTTCTGTGTAGAAAAGCCAACAGGAGCCTGGCATGCCTATCAAGGCAGGAAGCCACCCACTGCCCATTAGCTAATCCTGTACACTAACAACATAAATTCAATTATTTTACTGAGACCATAGTCAGTCAAGATAGAGTTTGCCACATCTGCACCTCCTATAGTCCCAACATGTTCCCAGTTGAAGCCTATCCTTCTATCTATGTGCACATCTCCCAAGATGTCACTTCTCCCTGACACAGAGAGATAGACATCTTCTCTGTATGCCTCTGCTGGTGTCTCCCTTAACAAAATTCACATCTGTCTGCACTGTCAAGTTAAAAAGCCCAAGGATATTGCTGGACTTTGACTTCTGAACAATGTGGATTACATATCAGGAGGTTTCCTCTAAATTGAAACATTTCTATCCTAGAGGAAGACTGGTGGAGATGGATAATGTAACCAAATCTACCAAACTGAAACTCTGGAAGAAAACAACAAGAAAGTCTCAGAAGTTCTTGAAGCTTACAAGGTTCAGAAAACACTGTCCCATTACAGAAGAGGTTGAAGACTCGCAAACACGCTGAGCTACCTGCATATTTCGTCAGCAGGTCCGTGGATGCAGTTTTCCTGAGCCATCAAACCTTCCTGTGTGGGCCGTTTGCTAATACAACCACTTCGAGTCATCCATGCTCCTGTGTACAACTCCATAAACTTATTGGTTTACTAAACTACACTTCATTATAAACTTGTCTTTGTTTTGTCATCCTTGGTGTCCTACCTGGGATGAGTAGACATTTGTTCAGGTTTCCCTAGGGAAATCCACATAGCATCAACATGTGCTGAGTCTCTTGTGGAATACTCTCTTGCTAAAATATGACCATTCCAGATGCTCAGAAGGAAACCTATCCAAAGTGAAGCAAAAGCGCACTTCGATTCTGACTGTGGACACAGCGGGGAGCTTTCATTATTGGGGGCTCTGCTGGTTTGTCTGTTCTCCCCTTTCTTTTTTTTTTCAGAGTTTATGTTCTTTAAAGCATTAATCTATTTGAGATCATATTGAAGACCAATATGGATTGTTGAGATAAATTATGTTAATAATACGGGCAAAATGATGATCTAGAAACACTTCTTTTGTGTGCCCTGGCCAATCCTCCATCCATTGTAATCCTTGAATATTTGTGATTAATAGACATTTCATGTTGTCTCTTTTTCATTAATATATATGATATTTTAATGGGTGTGCATTGGCAATGAAGTCTACTAGGTAACTATGATGTTGCCATACGATTATGCCCCTGAGAAACCCAATGGCTTATAGCTCAGCAATTTGTTTTTTCAGGCTATCTATCTGTGACTTGTGCAGCAATCAGTGAGGCTGAGGCCAGGCTGAGGGATTTGTTCGAGCTGGCATCACTTTCTAAGACTCCTATCAGGTTGTTAGGAAAAAAGACACTTGGCTAGCAGCTATGCTGACAGGCTTTATCTTTGTTACATGAACCAAGAGGATGAAAAAGAACAGAGTTTGACTGCATTTCTTGGCTGACATATTAGTATGGTGAGTACAAGAAATCACGGGGTTGGCAACCGGCAATTTGATAACTTCTATGGATTCTCTCAAAATGACAACCTGGTCTTTCCTCCACAGACAGCCTTCTACACTAAGAAATATAGATGTTGTAGACATTTATCTCTGCAGCTTAAAGATGCATGCTGGTAACCCATTACTCAGGGGAAAAGCCATCCATGACCCAAAAGATGACTGAAATCACAAAATCCGTATGCAGAAAGCTTCTCTATTCGTACATTCATAGAGTAAAACTTAACTTAAAAATTAGGCACAGCTTTGGGCTATAGAGATAGCTCAATAATTTAAAAAAAAAAACTAGTTGCTCTTTGAGAAGACTTAGGTGTAGTTCCCAGCACCTACATGGAGACTCACAGCCATCCATAACTACAATCACAGGGGACCTGACACCCTTTTCTGGTGCCCATGGACACTGCATGCACATGGTACACAGATATAAGTGCAGGTAAAACACACACACACATAAAATAAAGACAAGATAAATATTTAAATATATTAGGTGGAGTTAGAGATTAATATTAGTCACTAGTACATTTTAATAATCTTAGGAGGTTACAAGCATGTGACCTCTTGAGAAAATCAAAATGAAAGTTAAATCATTTTAACCTGCTGTGGGCCACAGGTAGCCACAACTGCAGAAAACCAAAGGAGGAAGGGAAGCTCTGCACAGCTGTGGTCCTAACACTCAAGAGGGTGAGGCAGGAGGATCCCCAGGACAGCCTTTGATCCATAGTAACATTCTGTCAACATTGTTTCAAAAATAATATACAGACTGAAGCCATGGAAGGTGTATAGTCCACATCATTTATAGAGACATTTGAGACACTTAAAAAGAAAAATAAATATCGGGGGAAGGAGATAGTGTCATTCATATTTGGGATATATTGGCCGGAAAGCCACTACTCCCGCCCCTCTATGCCTACCAGTAGTCTATCCTCCAAGAGGCTGTTCTTGACACCTTTAAGAAAAGCTTTTACTTTCAGACTGATAACTTTCAAGCACTTCTGTCTTTTTTTTTCTTTATAGTGGCATGCTTTTTAAAATGCATATTTATTCTTGTTTTGTGGGTGTAGATGTTTTGCCTACATGTATTCATGTATACCACACATGTGCAGGGCCCATGGAGGACAAAGGAGAACACTGGATAGTCTGGAACTTGAATCACAGAGGTTGGAAGCTATAATGGAGGTGCTCAGAACTGAACCCAGATTCCCCTGGAAGAACAGCCAGTGCTCCGAGCCACTGAGCCATATCTCCAGCTCTCACAGCATGATGTCTTATAAACTATACCTAAGTATGGTTCCACAGATGCCACCTATCCTGAAAGCCCACTCTACCATATGTCCCATGAGTTAGGAACTTAACGTGTTCACTTTTTTCTCTAGGTAGCCCTGTCTTGTCCAGCACAGGGGATCTTGTAGCTAAGCGAGCAATAGCAATGCACACAACTACACCTTCCACCATTGTGTAATTTACAAACAGAACCCAGACCAGACTACTGCTTAGGCCACAACACTCCAGCAGTCCTCCACTCTCACAGACATTGACAGACACCTACTAAGAATGTTGGCTATGAGTCTCTAGCTAGCACACTTCCATGGCACAGATTTCTTACCTGGGGAGGTGAGCTTGCATCTAAAGGGGCAATGACAGCCACACGGTTTGCTCCCCCAACCAGCTTCCCTGCTGCCTGCCTGTGAATCAGACAGCCTGACTACAGGCTCCTGCCATGAAACCCCTATCTTCAGAGATCGATAAAGGGCCCCCATCTCGGCAAAATGGACCAGATGCCTCTCTTTAGAGACCCCAACATACAGATGTCTTTTGCCCTTGGGTCTAATCTCTGTTCAGAGACCCTGCCATGGTGGTATTTGTCTGTCTATCAATCACATTGACTAGCATGCTTCTTACCCCCAGGAATCTGAGCTTGTGTCTCTAGTTTCTTACCATACTGCACTGCTTCCAGTTGGTACTGATTCCTGCAGACCAGGAACAAAATGAGGAGGGAAACCAGTGAATGTGATTTCCTGCTTCTTCCCTTCAGTGAAAGGCTGGCCAAAGACTTTGACCTGAGTCACGTGTCCCGCCTGTCCTTCCTCTCTTCTATAATCTACGAATTGATTGATCAAGCTGACTGTTCAGGCCACAGCCACGGACGGGAACTGTTACATTTAAGCCAAGAGTGAATCAGGCTGTAATAACCTGCAGTCTCATAGGCACCCAGACCTGAGCTTGTCTGTGAATGTCTCTCAGGCTCACAGGTAAGGCACCCAGACTCCAGGAAAGAAATGCCAAGTGCCAATCCAGAATGTTTCAGGATATGTCTGTCTCTAGCTCTCTCCATCTCTATCCCCATGGTTGACTTAGGATTCTTTGTGCTACAAGAGACAAACACCCTACCAAGAGCCTGCCTATAAGTTTGTAAACAGGCTCTTCAGGTTTCTGGATTCCAAGGACCAAGGAAGCTGACACACTTCAGGTTGCCAGCTTGAAGTACCAGGAGCTGTGCCTATCCCAGTGTGTAACTGTGTTCCACCTCCATGTTTCCCCTATATAGTCTAAGTCCTACATCAACAGGATTCCTTTCCTACAGTTCAGGACACCCACTCCCCTTCCCTAAAAAGCCTTAAAATAGACTTCTTTGCTCTTCTGAATGATTAAAAAAAATCCTTTCTCTTCTCTTTGAACCCTCGCTGCAGTCTTTCCAGCATTGAATAAATCTTGTGGCCTCAAGGAGAAATCTGTCTTGCTGTCCTCTATGGAATTCAAAGCCAGAAAGAAATGATGGACTTATGAAAATGATTAAGGTTCTCTGCAAGAACAGATCCAGCAGGATGTGGGATGTACACAGTTACAGGAGAGGGTTTATTAGATGGGTTGACATTGTCAGAGGCTGGAAAGGCCAATTCACATGTGGTGTTTAAAACAATGTAGAAAATTACCATCTTTCAATACATAATCCAAGGCAGAAAAGGCTCCCACTATAGTTAGCTCAGGTGCCCTTACTTAGCCCCAAGTTTCTTCCATCTCTCTGTTGACAGAAGTATCATCCTCCTTGAAGCAATTTGATAGGGCTAGGTCTTGACTCGCAAAGAAATAAGATGGGGAAAGAGAAGAAAATGGTTCCTAGATCAAATTTTTAAAGACTTTTAATTATTATCTATCATTAGGACAACTTGGGCTGTGCATTCACTGTTGAAACAAGAGCTGTCATCAGTAGGATGTAGAGTCCTGAACGGTTTATGCAACCTCAAAGGTAAGAATAACATCAATCTTCCTATAGGGAAATTGTGTCACGAATTCTCAACTCTGTGGTCTCCTAAACATAACCTAAACACCAGTCAGCATCCCACCATGGGTGGGGGAAATATAAGGCCCCATCCCCATCCGTATATAAAGAGCTATAGGCAAATGATAGTTTCTGAGAGGAGGAGGGAGGATCAGTCTTCTCTAGAGATGAGCATCCTGGTCGGTTATCCAATCCCAAGCAGTCGGCCCTAAGCATGTGTACATACATTCAACACTGAATGGACAGGAGAGGTTTGTATGTTATAACAATAGTAATCAAAGAAGGGGTCATATATCTGAGAGGGAATGAGTGGGAGGGACAGGAGGAGCTGAGGGAGGGGCAGGAAGTGTGGAAATGCAGTATGCACATAAGAAATTCTGAAAAGAAAAAGGAAGCATGGCTGGTTAGTGAGAGTTTTGTTTTCTTTAAAAACCCAGTTATGTTATACGAATACGTTTGTGTTTTAATCCCAGGTGTGGGATATGCGGCTGCCTCAGTTTATCCATAGTTGTTAACTATGATTGTCTTTTGCTCTTGTAGGGACATGATTTTTGCTAGCTGCAGATAGTTTAATTATGGAAATTCTGGAGAGGTTATTAATAACAGAGCTCCAAGAGGGGCAAGGGATGCTCTAAAGGAGGAGAGGGAGGAGGAGGAGGAGGAGGAGGAGACTGGTCCCTGCTGCCCCTGGTTTCTGTTGCTACAATTTGACATAAAGAAGTTGGAGATGCCCTGACTACAAAGATTGGACTTGCCCCAAGGAACCTGATTACCCTAACCAGCAGAAAGTAGCCTAAAGAGGTCTACGTCCCCTTTCCCCTCTAAACTTCTTTCTCTCCTACCTACCTGCCTACTGTTGGGGGATTGGAAGGGATTAGGGTGGAATAAATGTTAGAAGGGTGAGAGATATAAGAACCCAATAAAATAGATGTTTTAAAATGCCAATAAGTCGAGCCCAGACAGGGCAGCACGAAATGGGAAACTTCGTTTCTAATGCTGTAGAAGAGATGGCAGGGCCTGAGGAATGAATACACTGTTTCAGGATGTGAGCAAAACGTTTATTGCGTTTATTGCAGCTGCTGCCACTGGGTTTTCTCCCACTATGCCGCCAGAGGGGATTTTCCGCTTTTGCTTTTTCATCTTCCGGTATTCTGTTTCAAAAAAAAAAAAGCTGGAAGGGTGAACAATATAAGAACCCAATCAGTGAAAGCAAAAGGAGGAGGAGGAGAAGAGAACAAAGAGGAGGAAAAGAAAGAAAAGAAAAAGTAAAGAAAAGAAAAGCAGGAAGAAAAGTGTATATTGACCATTAATCCAGATTTGCATTATCTGAGGCAGGAGAAAAGGACCATCTATCTGTTGTTTAGGAAATCAGGATTGCCCTCCTCAGCCCCTCCTGTGTCCCTTTCTACTTCAGCTCCCATTCCTTCTGCACTGGCTCAAACACTCTGTATTTCATCTCCCAGGACCCTTTACCCAAGCACCTACAAAATTAACCATCTCTGAAGCAGTGGCCATGCCCTTTCATCAAATGGGAGGAGATAAACCCTGATAAAGAAAATAAGGAGTAACACCATTTAAAGTTTAACCTAGTAGAAACATGTTGGACACAACTTCAGTTTCTCATTAGTTTCTCAGAAATAATCCTCCATGGTCCCATAGCTCATGACTGTAAATTCTTCACCAAAAACACATAAAAATGCACGTGGAGTCCTGTGTCCCAGTAATGTCAAAATGTGTGCTCCGTATCTGAAAAGGAGGGCTGCCACGATGTCTCAGCAAGTATAAGTGCTTTCAATCAACCCTGAGGACCTGAGTTCAACCCCTGAATCCTGTAAGGGATTTGTGGTGATGGGATGACCACCAAGAACAGCAGTGGCAGCGAAATGGATCAACTTGAACAGAGGGCAGAGCTGGAGAAGTGACACCAGCCCTTTGGAGATGCACAGAAGATCATGTGTGGAACTCAGAAGGCCAAGGAATGCCACAAAGATCACACTATACAACAGACCTCACAAGAGAATTATGGAGGGGGCGGGGTCATAGACTGCCTCTGAGCAGGGGAGAGAGAGAGAGAGAGAGAGAGAGAGAGAGAGAGAGAGAGAGAGAGAGAGAGAGAGAGCAAAAAGTGAGATCCAGTATGGGTGGGCTTTATGGGGGGGTAGAAAGCATGTAACATACATGACCCTGGTGACATTGGAAACATGTCTCATGGGCTAGTAGTGATGATGTGTCATGTTGGACTTTAGTGATGACATGAAGCTGGTGCCCAGTCATTGAAGGTGGGAGGAACCTGGTTCTAAAACGTCAGTGGTTCCTAACAGGTCACACTTGGTGGGATCAGAAAACAGACTCCTGTAAGTTGTCCTCTGACCTTCACATGCATGCTGTGACAAGAAAGGAAGAAAGAAAGAAAGAAAGAAAGAAAGAAAGAAAGAAAGAAAGAAAGAAAGAAAGAAAGAAAGAGAGAAAGAAAGAAGAGAGAGAAAGAAAGAAAGAAAGAAGAGAGAGGAAATAAAAGAGAGAGAGGGAGGGAGAGAGAGAGAGAGAGAGAGAGAGAGAGAGAGAGAGAGAGAGAGAGAGAGAGAGAGAGAGAGAGAGAAACTTTTAAAAGCCAGGAAAAAAGAATAATTTGAGCATAATTCCTAACAAGCAACTATAGGTTTGTTTGTTTGTTTTTTAATGAAATACTAAAGCCAGCATTTCCTGACACCATTTTTTATTCAATGATCACAACTTGCTATGATTTTGATCTTGTCTGTAGTCCTTGAGTGGCCTATGTTTTAAAGGCATGGTCCCCCAACTACTATTGCTGGGTGGTGGTAGCTTTCAGAGGAGGGGTCTAGTTGGATGTCTGCAGGTCAGATAAGTGTTTGCCTTTCAGTGGAATTATGAAACCCTGGTCTCCCCTTTTCCTCCCCTTTCTCCTCCTCCTCCTCCCACTCCTCCTCACCCATTCCCCCCTCCTTCCTTCCTTCTTCCTTCATTTCCTGTTGTGTTAAACCATCTCACCACAGGTCCAAAAGCAATAAGGCAGGAACCCTACACATACAGAGGCAAAATAACCCTTTTCTCTTTATAAGTTGATTACCTCAGGTATTTGTTACCGTGATGTAAAACTGACGAACACACAGATCCAATATTTATGTGTTTCAGGCTTGAGGTGATTTATCTCTATTTACTTTTAATTTCCTCGTGTAATGTTTCAAATCATGCCAGGAGTTGTTATAAATGGCTGGTGCTAAATTATGTAGAGGTGTTATATTGCTACTTAATGCCTGCATTTGATGTGGTTATTAAAAGGCTGACAATATCAATCACCATGGCAACACAAACAAGAATTTATGGTCCATTTCAGACTCCTGAGGCTGGAAATATTTTATAGCTATTGAAAGGCTGAGGCATGAGGCATTTCAGACACTTAGCTGCTGAGGAAGTGGGACCCAGAAATATATCAATTCATACGTTGACTTCTTAGGAAAAATCCATATTGAATAATAGCACAGGTTATTTGCTTTTAATTGCCTGGTCATTGAAATTCTAGGGCATGTACGTAGCAACTACACCTATGGGGCATATCCATGTGTCTTTCATGAGGAGGCTACTACCTTCTGAGACTTAATCATGGGCATGGAAAAAGTCAAAACCACAAAAAACGTTGTCCTTTACTGACAAATCTTCTTATGCATATGCTGGAACAGTGGCATCTATGTCTCCACAGTAACCAATGCTGTCATAAGAGAAAACATGTATGGAGAGGTCCTATCACTGACACCATAAATAAAATACATTCCTGGTATAGTGTGAGCTTGGAAAAGATTGCCTGTGTCTTTCAGGCTATTCAAAAAGGCACAGGATCACTTATTGTCTTCCTCATCTATACACTGAGGCCAAAAGGAATAAGGAGAGAGAGAGGGAGAGAGAGAGAGGGAGAGAGAGAGAGGGAGAGAGAGAGAGGGAGAGAGAGAGAGAGAGAGAGAGAGAGAGAGAGAGAGAGAGAGAGAGAGAGAGAGAGAGAGAGAGAGAGAGAGAGAGAGATTGGCTGTGCTCTCTACAAGGACTTCCATCAGGTTGATTGATAGCGATCATGAGATTTAAAAGGCCACTTTGTACCATGTCTCATAGAATCAGATACAGGCCTTTCTCATCCACACATGAAAGAGCTCACCATAGCAGAAGAGGTAAGAACAAAAGGCAGGCGGAGTGATCTCATCTGTAGCTCTGGAAGCTTTTCCTTCACACATGTAAATACTGAGCAGTCCAGGCAGACTAGACTTGGTAACTTTGATGTTTGGAAGATGTACGTGACCCTGAGCCTTCTTCTAGTACCTTCCACGGCTGCTGCAATACTGCTTCTGTCCTCAAATGCTTCAAAAATTGTCCCCTTTCCCAACCTTGATGCAGATTATCACTGCCTTCTCTTAGTTTTTTTCCCTCCTAACTCTCTGCAGTGACAGTATGAAGAAGCCCTTCCTTGAGGCAGTTAACTAGGGGATAAAGAGAAAGTCAGGATGCTTCAATGCTTAGTTGGGAGCTGGAGAAAGGGAACTATATAATAAACAAACCGCAAATGGTCAGATAGTGAAAAATGGGGTAGGCAATGGGGCATTTTGAGGAGATGGGTAAATGGAGCAAGAATGACACATTCTATTACTGAATTTAGAGTCACAGACAAGACAGGTTCAGTCACCTTCCTTAGTAAGCCAACTAAAACAGCCAAATTATTAGTGAAATAAAATGTAAATTTGTTCAATATGGCCATGTTAGAAAGCAAGACTAAGAGATCCAGGGACCACTTAAGTTTATCTTCAGGGTCCTGAAGCAAGGCAGGGATA
Organism: Tokudaia tokunoshimensis; assembly: GCA_036184795.1. Taxonomy (NCBI): domain Eukaryota; kingdom Metazoa; phylum Chordata; class Mammalia; order Rodentia; family Muridae; genus Tokudaia; species Tokudaia tokunoshimensis. The sequence goes on from BTHU01000006.1 coordinate 16,665,749, forward strand.
AGCAGAGGCCAGCGCCACACTTATCTAAGTAGTCATGGCATGGCCCAGCCTACCATTGACACAACATGTCTTTGCTGCTACATGATATGATAATTGTAAATTTCTTTCAAGGAGAAAAGTTTACCCTCTATCTGATACAGACAGAAGGCTTTCTAGCCTGAGAGTCCTGAAATAATTCCTATTTCTTGGAGTCTCTTGTTTCTGTAGTCAGATGGCCAAAGTGAGAGGAATAGGTGTTTCTTTAAAATATCTTTGGCTGGGCATGATAATGTACACCTTTAATTCCAGTACTATGGAGTCAGAGGCAGGAGGATTTTTGTGAGTTCAAGCCCACCCTGGTTTACAAAGTAAGTTCTAGGATAGCCAGGGATATATTGAGACCCTATCACAAACCGAAACCAAAACACAACAAAATCAATAACAGATATACCGACCTAGAATGTCTTCACCTCTGCCAGGATGGTTACACAGGAGTCCTGCATCCCTTCTGCTCCCCAGTAGCTCTTCCCCTACAGAGAACATTGTCCTTGCCATCCTTCTGTGGTGCTGTGGCTTGAATCATCCTCAAAGTCCATGCCTTGCCGTTGTCTGCCCATCTACTGTCAATGATATTAATTATTCTTCTCATAAACTTCTTATGACCCACAATGCTTCTCAGGACCACCATTCAGCATACACCTGAGAGCTTCTGTTTTAGTCAGAGTTTCTATTTCTGCACTAGCATCATGACCATGAAGCAAGTTCAGCTTACACTTTCCACATTGCTGTTCATCACCAAAGGAAATCAGGACTGGAACTCAAGCAGGTCAGGAAGCAGGAGCTGATGCAGAGGCCATGGGGGGATGTTACTTACTGGCTTGCTTCCCCTGGTTTGCTCAGCTTGCTCTCTTATAGAACCCAAGACTACCAGCCCAGGGATGGCACCACCCACAAGAGGCCCTCCCCGCTTGATTACTAATTGAGAAAATGCCCCACAGCAGAATCTCATGGAGGCATTTCCTCACCTAAAGCTCCTTTCTCTGTGATAACTCCAGCTTGTGTCAAGTTGACACACAAAACCAGTCAGTACACCTTCCAATAATATGTGTCCTAGAAGCTCATTTGCAGAATGCACAGACACAGGTGGACTCAACTAATTTCTTTTGATGGAAACATAATGCTGGCATAGTAGCATGTAGTGCAAACTATTGTGTGGGAACATTTGGGGTCATGCATGAACATTCTAGATGCCTCTACCAAGAATTAATTACTTCAGAACAGAGAATGTTTGTGGCACACGAGAGTGTTCTCATAGTGTGACCAGATTGTTCCTGCTCCCTGGAGAGAAGGGAAGGGGATCTGAATTCCTATTAGGAAGCCACATAGAGACATTTATGGATTCTTATGAATTTGACTTCACCTGATCCCTTTCACATTTGTGATATTTGTGTGTTGTTTTGTGCATTAATAGTTTATTTTTTGCCCCTGCTTTTTGTTTTCATTTGCTTGTGGGTTTTTTTTTTTTTCATTTGGTATTTTTTGGCTTTTGTCGGTTGATTGGTTGACTGTTTTTGCTACGTTGTAAAAACTGTAGCACTTAAGTCAATATTATATTCAGGAATTCCCCAGTTTTGAGGGTGTATCATTACTGCTGTCAAATGTGGCTTTGATGAAACAAAAAACAAGATTTTGGAGACAACACACACTGTACAGACATTGGTTTGGTTTTGATGTATGATACAGCTATAAACTACTGGATTATATTAAATCCAATACCCTCTTTCTCCAACCACAGAGTGTTTGTATTCCAAAAGTTTTCATGACTTTGAATTGAGGAAATCATGAAATTCTCTTCAGTTGCATATTCAAGGCTCTCAAAGAGTCTTGTGGACCCTCCTCTGGGTTGGAGATCCCGGGTGCTATAAGAAAACTGACTGAGCAAGTCTTGGGTAGCAAACCAGTAAGCCATATCCCTCCGTGGTCTCTGTTTCAGTTCTTACCTCCAGGTTCCTACCTTGAGATCCTACCCTGACGTCCCTTCATGATGAGCTGTGAGCTGTAAATAAAATGAACTCTTTCCTCCCCAAGTTGCTTTTAGTTGGGTGTTTATCACAGCCACAGGTGACAAACTGGGACAAGAATTAAAGGCAATAAAAATCACTTGAGGGATCTGAGAGATGACTCAGCCATTAAGAGCACTGACTGTTCTTCCAGAGGTCCTGAGTTCAATTCCCAGCAAGCACATGGTGGCTCACAACCATCTGTAACGGGATCTGATGTCTTCTTCTGGTGTCTGAAGAAATCGACAGACTACTCACACATATAAAATAAATAAACTTCTAAAAAGAAAATCACTTGAGCTCTACTCCCTTCTTTCTTATTAAAAACCCCACTGATGGTGCTTGAGCCACTGTTCCTGTTTGTTGCTTCTCTCTCCCTTCCATTCCTCTTCCGTTTCCTTGCTGCAGAGAAGCCTGAGGCTAAAATGACAGAAAAGCATAAAGCAGCCTGTGCTGTGCTCAATATTGCACTGTGAAATCCACATCAGTCTCACCATTCCACATCTCTGGGCTCCCTGTTTCGATTCCCCTTCCAGTCCAGTGGCAGAGTTGCTATTTCAAAGCTTACCAGACACTTGCAGCCTCCACACCCACACCCCACGGGTAAATCAAACATCTGCCTGCTTGTCTTTGTATCTGAGACTAACACCTCTTAACCGACTCTAAAATACAAAAACTGGGGGCCTGGATGGTGTTGTTCCTAGAGATCAATTGAAACCCATTTGGAAGAGTGTGGGATTAGATCTCGGGATGGCTGGGTTCAAAGGGAAGTCGTAAGTTACCCTTTAGCAGTTCAAGTTCCTGAGCATTCCCCCCACAAACGGTCAGACAGGAAAATCAAGACTCTGGAACAACACACCTCCAACATTTTCCACAAGAAGCTGCAGAAGTAAGTATGGGCTGTGTTATTTTTATCCCTTCTGCAGTCAGCACAAGGTGAACTACAGGGTACTTTCTCTCAGAGTGAGCTCAGTGGCTTCAAATCTAATAACCAGCTCCAGGCTGAATGTACCCGAATTACAGACAAGTTCATGGCTTTTTCTCACAAAGTAGAAATTATGTAATTGGTTCTTGAAGACAGAAGAGGGACTGGTTTCCATTGGGTTTCTGAGCAGCACACCATAATGAAAGGGGAGGGAAAGAGCAATACAGGCAGCTCAGATAATACTGTAGCTTGCTTTTTTAAAGCTTGATTAAATATTGGGCGAGATTTTCAAGTCATAAGAAAACCACAAAAGCGAAGTGATATTCTATATCCTTTTCAGTTTGAAAAAAAAAAGAAAGAAAAACAGTTTAGTTGTTATACAGGAGCTTTGGCATAAGGGAGAGGAGATGCTGTTTTAATTTTACTAGAGGGCTTTCTGTGACATGCAGTAGGCCATGAGGCTGATTTTCATTTCTCTGTAAGCATGCACCTGGGTACATGTGTGCATGTGTGTGTGCTCCTGTTAGCATTGTGTACATGTGCTCCTGTGGGCGTGTACATGTGTGTCCTCCTGTGTACATGTCTGTACTCTTACCATGCATGTGTGTCCTCCTGCATGCATGTGTGTGTGTACATACTCCTGTGTGAATGTGTGTATATATGTGCATATACTCCTGGGTGAATGAGTGTGTACATGTATGTGCTCCTGTGAGCATGCATGCAGGTACATGTGTGTACTCCTGTAAAAATGTGTGATCCTGTGAGACTTTATTCCTCATCAATGTGGCTCAGCTGTATCCTAAGACTATATACTTTTTAAATAATTCACACCTTTCATTTTTCTCAGAAAATGATCTCCTCTAACCCAGCAATGGCTGCCATCATCTTCCAAAGCTGTTTGTAGTAATGAAGACCTGTTTCCTGCTGTTAAGGAACATTATCTAAAAACACTTGGTAGAGGGAGGGCACACACACACACACACACACACACACACACACACACACAAAGCCTAGACAGAGTGCACACTCTCCATGGTGCTGAAATCTATTGCTGTAGTGTCCTCACTGACAGGACCCTGGAAACCCCAGCTGGGGGCTCAGTTTTCTGCAAAGCAAGATAAGGATCCAGGCAAGGAGGTCATGGGCAAAACAAGATGGCCCAGAAGGAACTTACCTTTATGGCCCATTCATTTTAACTATTTAAAAATTAATTGAAATATAATTTATATATGTGTGTGTGTGTTTGTGTTTAAAATTATTATTGGTGGTGGTGTTCATGGTGTGTGTTTGGCCAAGTGGCCATGTAGGTCAGATGGCCTGAGGTGGGTGAAGAGAGAAGACAGGAAGTTGGGATGGAGACTTGGTGGAGGTGGGTGAGTCTGTGAAGAACAGGAAGTAGGAGGGGTATGATCAAAATACATTGTATGAAATCCTTAAATAATAAGTAAATTTAGAAAAATCTGAACATTTGAGAGCATTTAAAGTACACAATTCGGTGTGCCTTGCAACAAAAATGGCCATAATATGATCCATGATGGCTAATATTGGTTGTCAATTTGAACCTATCACTAGGAGGCACACTTCTGGGCATGACTATGTGATTCTAGATCAGGCTAATTGAAGAGAGAATGCCAGTTCTAAATGTGGGCAGCATAGACTGGGGTCCTAGACTGCACAGAATGGAGAAAGTGGGTTGAGTACCAGAATTCATCCCTCTCTGCTTCTGACCACGAATGCAGTGTGACCAGCTGCCTCATGTTCCTGCCGCCATGCTTGGCCACCTTCTGGAACTGTGAGTGAAATCAGCCCTCTCTCCCCTGGGCTTCTCCTTGTTGGCTGTTTTGTCACAGCAACAAGGAAGGTACTAATACACCACCTGTCTTTGGTTTTACGCTTTATCAAATTGACCGTAGATGTATGATCTCGCTGGTGTAACTGCCAATTGAAATTTCCAGGGCAAGAAATTAAAACCTTGATGGATTTCCCATTGGATACTTTGCCACACTCCCAGTAGGTGATATAACAACATATTGATATTTGTTCCCAATGAAAGCTAGATTCTCAAGGAAGAGTGATGAACTGGTATTCTCCATAGGAAGAGATCTTTATGCAAGTGATTCTCAGATTAGGCAGGCAGTTGTACTTATATTTATTGTTCAAATGGTTGTATTTATTTTTACTTATTGTTCAAATGGAATAATCAAACAGTGAAAAGACTACACTTACCCAAGGAAAGAAGTCAAATATTGAAAGTAGACCAAAATGAAGAGAGTAACCTGATAGCCAAAGTATGGATTGTGCTCTCTTATTGAGCCTGATTTACATGATGGCTACAGGGTTGTCTCTTAAGGGAATGAAGTCTGAGAGTCCTCTTTTGAAACCAGCCTGGCAGAAATGATGATATTCCAAGGAGACACCTGTAAGGAGTTCTGGTTTCTTTAAAAACCCAGTTATGCTATGTGAATGTGTTTTTGTTTTAATCCCAGGTGTGGGTGTGGCCTGGCTTCAATTGTTCACCGTGGTTAACTGTGATTGTCTTGCACTCTAGGAGGGGCATGATTTTTTTGCCAGCTTCAGATAGTTTAATTTGGGGGGGAGTGGACTCTGGAGAGGGGTATAAATGCCAGAGCCCTGAGAAGGACCGGAGACACTATGAAGAAGAAAGAAGAGGAGGAGGAAGAGGATGTTCTCTTCCTCCTCTTCCTCTTCCTTCTCATCATCAACATCATCATCATCATCCTCCTTCTGCTTCTGGTTTCATGAAAAAATTGAAGTGCGAATGCCAATTCTAAATGTGGGTAGCATAGGCTGAGCTTCTAGACTGCACAGAATGGAGAAAGTGAGCTGAGTATCAGAATTCATCATCATAGCCGCCACCACCACCACCACCACCATCATCATCATCATCATTATTCCCCTTCTGCTTGTTGAAGTTTGATAAGAAAAAGAAGTTGGAGATACCCTCAAGACAAAGAGTGGACTTGCCCCCAAGGAACCTGATGACCCTAATCAGCAGCAAGTAGTTTGTAGAGGTATACACTCCTTCCCCTCTGTACTGGCTGGTTTTGTGTGTCAACTTGACACAGGCTGGAGTTATCACAGAGAAAGGAGCTTCATTTGGGGAAGTGCCTCCATGAGATCCAGCTGTGGAGTATTTTCTCAATTAGTGATGAGGGGGGGTCATCCCTGGGCTGGTAGTCTTGGGTTCTATAAGAGAGCAGACTGAGCAAGCCAGGGGAAGGAAGCCAGTAAGTCACATCCCCCTATGGCCTCTGCATCAGCTCCTGCTTCCTGACCTGCTTGAGTTCCAGTCCTGACTTCCTTTAGTGATGAACAGCTGTGTGGAAGTGTAAGCTCAATAAACCCTTTCCTCCCCAACTTGCTTCTTGGTCATGATGTTTGTGCAGGAATAGAAATCCTGACTAAGACAAATTGGTACCAGTGTAGTGGGGTATTTCTGTGACAACCTGACCATGTTTTTGGGAGGACTGTGGAAGGACTTTGGAACTTTGAGCTAGAAGCACCATTAGGATGTTAAGAGCTCTGTGGAAAGTTCTGTAGGAGCTTGGAAGATAATGTTAAGAACAGTACAGAAGATGGAGGCCTGGCTTTTGAAATTTCAGAGGGAATATTAAAGACTCTTATCAGGGCCATGTTTTGATTGTGAAGATTCTGTGGTTTTGGTTAGCTGGGGCTGAAGAATCAGCTGTGATTAACAAGATACCAGAACCACTAAAGCAAACCTTTGTGTTACTGGGAAAATTGATGCTGGTTAGCTGAAGCAAAGAAATTAGCAGTGATTAAGAAGAGACTAGCATTACTGAAGTGAAATCTTCTGGGAAGTGTTTTCTGAGAGCACAGAGGCTGTGTTCCTGAGAAAGCCATGGTTGTACTTTGAGATGTGGCTGGACTTGGTACTGTGTAAGAGTCACCCAGGTGGTACTGGTTTTGAAGGCATGGAGGGGTCATGAAGAGCAGCTGAGGCTTGGCACTGTGAGAGGCTGTGAAAGGCCATTGGTGAAGGTGCAGTCTCAGTTGCAATTGATGGCCCAGGATTGAAGGGGTTATGCAAAGGAGTTGAGGCTTGGCACCATGAAAAGAGAATATGAGAGGCTATTGGTGAAGCCTAGTTACAGCAGAAGACAGCAGTGTTTTGGAGATGCCAGTGCCATAAGATGACCACCAAGAATAGCAGCAGCAGTGGAGTACAGGCAGCTGGATCCTAGAAGGCAAGGGCAGAGCTGGAGAAGTGACCCAAGCCCTTGGAGGAGCCCAGAAGATCGTGAGTTGGATCCCAGATATTAAACGATTAGATTTTGAGTTTTGCTTTTGATTGTGGCTGTGCCCTGATATTTTTCCCTCTTGAAGGAAGAATTTTAGTGGAGCCCACAGTTAAGAGACTTTGAACTTTTAAAAAGATTTTGAATTTTAAAAGATACTGGACATTTTAAAGGGATTAAACTTTTAATATGTAAAGACTGAGAGACTTTTAAAGTTATTTAGATCTTGGGGATGAATAAGAAAGTAAGGGTTGAGGCTTAATAGTGATGTGTCAAGTTGACAAGGGGTCAATTGTACTGGCTGGTTTTGTGTGTCAACTTGACACAGACTGGAGTTATCACAGAGAAAGGAGCTTCATTTAGGGAAATGCCTCCATGAGATCCAGCTGTGGGGCATTTTCTCAATTAGTGATCACGGTGGAGGGGGCGGGGGGAAGGGGAGGACCCCTTGTGGGTGGTGCCATCCCTGGGCTGGTAGTCTTGGGTTCTATAAGAGAGCAGACTGAGCAAGCCAGGGGAAGCAAGCCAGTAAGTAATATCCCCCATGGCCTCTGCATCAGCTCCTGCTTCCTGACCTGCTTGAGTTCTAGTCCTGACTTCCGTTGGTGATGAACAGCTGTGTGGAAGTGTAAGCTCAATAAACCCTTTCCTCCCCAACTTGCTTCTTGGTCATGATGTTTGTGCAGGAATAGAAACCCTAAGACACCCTCTGATCTTTTTTTCTTTCCTACCTAGCATTGGGGGGGGGCAGGTTGGAAGGGATTAAGATGAGAGACATATGAACCCAATAAAGTAGCTCAGAAAACACACTAACATTCATGTCTCTCAATCTAACCATCAGACTGTTGATGCAACAAACTCCAGAGAAATGATAATTTCCCCAGGAATCTTATCCTGGCAAAAGAAAAAGCACCAGACAGGGGGAGAACTTGTCTCCCAGAAAGGGATTCCACAGTTATAGCAATGTGTCAGCCCACCTTAGAGGAGGAGGCTGAGGCCCAGACAATGAGAGTCAATTTGGGTGGGACTTGATGGGACAGCTTAGATGTGCACACCATTGGCCCTGGATTCACAATTTACCCACACTTTGGGACCCTGAAGACAGACTTGGGGGGCTCACTGGATCTCTTTGTCCCCTTATCTCATGTAGCCTCACCGAATAAATCTTCATTTTCTACCATTTTACTATGAACTTGGCTATTTTAATTAGCTTAAGAATGGGTGACTGAACTAAGATTCTTTAGTTTCAGACTGTAACCCCAAACTTGGTAACAGTGTCACTGTAATAAAAGGTTTGGCTCATCACACGTGCGAAATAGCAGTGGGCACAGACAGTGTGAGAAAGTCTATTTGCTTTGTGTTCATTCATACCCAGAATGATACCAAATAAGAACAAAGACTTGATGTCCTTTCTTAAAAGATATATTTTATTTTATTTCATTTCATTTTATTTTATGTGTATGGGTGTTTTGCCCACATATACTGTGTACCACATGCATGCAATGCCCATTGAGACCAGAAAATGGTATTACATTCCCTGGAACTTTCTAGATAGTTGTGAACCACCATGTGGGTGCTGGGAATTGAACTCAAGTTCCCTGCAAAAGCAGCAAGTGTTCTAACTGCTGAGCCAAATCTTCAGCCCCCTATGTTTTTCTTATACAGAAAAAAAAAAAAACCTCATGAGATGAGTCTGCAGAACCTTCTAACACATGGGTGATGGCTTACCAGCATGGATCTCAGACCCATGCTCAATAGACCTGAAAACAAGTTTACTTACAATTGATAAAAATAATAAACCCAGGGCCGACTTTCTTAAGATTGTCCCTCTGATGGTTGATTATCTGTATCTACATTGCTCCAAAGACAGACCTAAAAAAAAAAGGATGAAATAAACCCAACACCTGTCACATACATTCTGTTTTTGTTTTTAAGTGTGGGTGAGTCCTTGGCACATAGCATTGTATATTTAACTTACAACTATTTTTAAGCTCTTCAGTTGCTGTTTAAAAAGTTCTCTTCCACTTCTCTGAGCCCCTTTTATATCCCGACTGTGTTGTAAACAGTGGGTTTGCAGAAAACAAAGTTTTCTGGGTCCAGCTACTGTTCCCCTCCACGGAGATATCATGGTGGTTTTTGTAAATAGTTCAATGTGTTATTTTCATAGAAGAGAGCAAACAAAACTAAATGAAACCAAACTCAGACACAGACCGCAGAACCATTTACCTGGTTCCCATTCATTGTTTCCTCCCTTAAGAGCTTATGTAATTCTGCTGTCTGATTCAGTGCCTTCTGTTTGGGAAAATTCAACTGCATCCAAACACTGACTGTATCCTGTGGCTCAATGACTCCCAGTCTCGCTGCTGTGTGGTTTGGTTTTATGTTTATAGTTTTCTTTTCTGATAATCAAACCCCACATTCTGATGTCAGTGTCTGATTTCTTCTGTGGCTATATTCTTCTTTGTACCCCAGTCCCTGTTTGTGTGTGTGTGTGTGTGTGTGTGTGTGTGTGTGTGTGTGTGTGTGCATGTGCAGTTGCCCATAGCTTCTGGATCCCCTGGAGCTGGGGTTACAATCAGTTGTGAGTCACTGGATCTGAGTGAGTACTGTGACCCTAACTTGTGTCCTCTGTAGCAGTACATACGATCAACCACTGAGCCAGTACTTAATAGTCTTTAAAAAAAAAAAACAAAAAAAACCCAAGAAACCAACTGGAAAACAGAAGGAGAAAGTCATTGTTAAATGAAAATGCAGACATTGTCTATACAGACAGAAGGACAATGCAAAGACAAACCGTTTCCTTAAGTATCCATCAAGGTTGTGAATTGGAACCTGTTTGTTTTTGTTTTTGTTTTTTTTGGATATGGTTGAGTAGGGGACTCTGAAGAAGCTATGTCATGGGACCATAATGGCCCAGGCTTACAGTGGAAGGGTGAAGGAACGTAAATCCTGGCTACCTCAAACATATGGATAGCAAGAGTTGGCTCCCGCCCCACTGGCACCATAAAGCTGGTTCCCCCACCATTAACCCCGTACGAAGTTGTTACCCTGACAGTTATCAGGCTTCAGTCCTTGTTTGACCTTATAAGACTTTTCCCTCAGAATTCTATAGCTCCTGAGTATGCAGATGAATTATCTTCCAACACTCCTGTCCTGGTCAAAGATACATGGCCACATAAACCTTGCCCTAGAGACCCTGACCACCTCCCCAGGGGCATAAATACCCTTTCCTTTCCCACCCCATCCACAATAAATGAACCAGTTCTCCAAAGCTGTTCCGGAGTATGTTCACTGCCCACGAATTCATTGCCAACCAAAATCCTGCAATATACTCACCCATGCTGGGTTAAGCTTCCCTATGGGCCTGGCTACCCCAAGAGAGAATCGGGCACAGGGCAGCACTATGCCATGCATGCGGTGGAGCTGAGGGACAGTACTGTTTTTACAGCTGTCAGGCCAAGTGACAGTGATTAGGCCATTTGCGATGTAATCCTCCAGAAGGGATTAATGCATTTCTTTAAGACCCTGGTTTCTCTGGAAAACAGCGGTGGTGAACTGAGTGAGTCTAAGCCCTGAGCATCCTTGATCCAAGCCCCACCTGTGATCTCTCTTCCTTGTGGGGCTACCACTTTGATGTCATCTGCCCTGTTGTGATGTAACCAAAAGACACTGAGTAAAGCCAAGTAGATGTCATGGACAGGCTCTTACACCTTAAAAACTGTCACCTTGAACCTTAAATCTACTCATTTTGTGCAAAGTTCCTACACCAGGCTCAGGATACTGCTCAGTGATACAGTGCTCTTCTGGCGTGAGCAGGGCTGAATTCTCCCTCCAGCACCGTCAGCCTCAGGCCATGTTATAGCCTTGCACAATGAAGTAAGGCAGAGCCCAAGCCTCTTAATTCTTACAACCAAAGCAGCAAATGACAAAAAAGTAAGCATGATGCTATCTCTTTGTAATCTCTCTTTGTAATGGTGTGTCTAACCAACTTTATTTTTAAAAAAAAAAAAATCTGAAATCCCATGGACAGGGAGAACCTAGACCGGTAGGCAGGATCTGCTATTGTTACTTTTGCTGAATTGCCATGTTGCCTTCTAAATATTTATATTTAGACCCGTAATCCTGTGATGCTACTAATGTTTATTCTTCTGTAAATGACATGGCTGTTGCTCTTCGGAACTCACAGTAGCTATGGTGACCCATTAAAGATCCAGCCAATCAAAATCCCTACACAGATGGGAGCTCCTGAGGCCCCACTCCAAGCTGAAGAGCTATTGGCAGTTGATGGGAAGATTTTTTTTTTTTTTTGTAGTATGAGGCCACCATTGGCCATACTCCTGAGTATGCAGATGAATTATCTTCCAACACTCCTGTCCTGGTCAAAGATACATGGCCACATAATGGTGGCCATGGTGCAATGGGTGGATCTACATCTATGATCCATGTACATATGGACAACAAAAATTGCAATTAGTGAGAAGATGAAGAAGAAAAGAACAAGAACATGAACACAAAGAAGAAGAAGATGAAGAAGAAGAAGAAGAAGAAGAAGAAGAAGAGGAGGAGGAGGAGGAGGAGGAGGAGGAAGAGGAAGAGGAAGAGGAAGAGGAAGAGGAAGAGGAAGAAGAAGAAGAAGAAGAAGAAGAAGAAGAAGAAGAAGAAGAAGAAGAAGAAGAAGAAGAAGAAGGGAGGAAGTGGAGGAAGAAGAGGAGGGGTGAATCAAGAATTTGAATCTGGAAAGAAGGAAGTGTTGGTAAGGATCCTGGGGAAGTTAATTGTCTTCACCTACATCCCATAAACATGTGCACCATCTGCAGACAGCTATCCACAGAAAAACAACTCCCACTTCAAAGAGGGTGCAGAAATAGTTTATTCTGGACACAAATATGAGTGTCCATGGCCTGCTAATATAGATTAAATGCTGCACTTAATGAAGTCCTGAACTGCCAAGTAAATCTGAAACATAGGCTGGCACTCTTGGTATTGTGCTGGTTAGTTTTGTTTGTTTTGCCAAATCAACATAGTCTCTGATCTTCTAGAAAGAGGGAACCACAACTGGAAAAAACAACAACAACAAAAACACCAAACCTCCATCGGGTTGGCCTTCAGGCAATCCTGTGGTGCAATTTCTTGATTAATGACTGATGTAGGAAGGTCGGCCCACTGTGGGAGGTGCCAAGCCTTGGCAGGTTCCTGGGTTGTATAATAAAGTGGGCTGAGCAAGCCATGGGGTCAGTTCCTCCATGACCTACTACTTCAGCTCCTGTATCCAGGTTCCTGCTTTGAGTCTCCTTCATGAGATGCTAAAAGCTGTAAAAAGAAACAGACCCTTTCCTTCCCAGGTTGCTTTTGGTGACAGTTTTAATGACAGCAACAAAAAAGCAAAGGAGAGCAGGGGTGGATCAAGCTTGAGAGAGGATTGAGTATGGAACTTAGCGCACCTTCCATTAAATGAGCTGAAGCAAGCCGAGGAACCTGTGTCTATAGACCCCCTGATAGACAGGAGATGGGTGGGATGCTAAGCAAGGGATGAGATGAGTGAGTGAGAATATTAAAGTTAACACAGGCACATACCCCAAAGAGCTGACTCTGGCCAGCATATAACATGGGCATCTCAGACAGAACAAAAGACAACCTACAGAACCAGAATAAAATTAGAAACTATAGCTCCATTTGATGGATTCCACTAAACTCCATATTCTGGAAGGGTGATAATCTCTCTACAACAGAGTATAATCTGTTAAGGGCTGGCATATTTAGTTTGGTAATTATTATTAATATAAGCGATTATTAATAAATGAGAATTTTGCAACTTAGTGATGAGGTGGGGTGCCATTCCCCACTCTTATAGATAATTACCCACAAAGGCTGTGGTTATAGAACTCATAACTAAAAATCAATTTAAATAATTGTATATGCTTGGCGAAGTATAATTGTTCCCTCCTGTCGGTTCCTATAATTAAGATCAGTAACCTAAAATTGCCCCCTAATCTAATGATAAATAATGCAATCTTTCATTCAAATTGACGTCATGGTGGTCAGTTAGGAAAAAGATGAAGATAGAAGAGGAGAGGCTTGCAGATCTGCAGCCAGAACCACAAATACTGTGGCCCTTCAGGGATAGACCTGTGCATGAACTACAGCCTGAAGGCAGAATGCAGAGTATGATTCTGTCAGTGACTGGCACCAAGAGAAGGAGACTTCAGTATATGGGTATTTGAATAACAGCATCAAATGACTGGAGTAGTGTTTTCAGAATACTCCACAGATACTGTTGTTCTAAAAGGACATTTTACTACGAATGGACCATGTGCCCTGTCCTATGAATAGCATCAAGGATTTTTTTTTAAAAAATCCAGATAATAAAACAGGATTAAATCAGAATTCAATCATTGAAATATTGATGGATAGCTCTAGACATAATGAAAGAAAAAAAGAAAGAAAAAGAAAGAAAGAAAGAAAGAAAGCTTACCCCAGAACATCCCCAAAATTGAAAAGTGTTTTGAACTGAATGATAATTAAATACAATGCATTAAATATTATGTGTGAGACTGAAGCTCCCTCTCACCAGAGGCAGACAGATCTCATCCATGGCCAATATCAGCTTATCCCAGTTAAAATGAAAATTTTAAAAAAATACTAGGAAGGACTTGGGTAAATGAAGACTTTCATATGCTATTGGGAGCTCCAATTAGAGCAAGTGTTATGGAAAATTAAAAATATGACTACCACGATGACCAGTGATGACCAGTGTATGCCTAGAAAAAAAATGAAGTTAATGTGCTGTGGAGACAACTCCACTCCCTCTTTATTGACCCACTATTCACAGAGGCCAAGATGAAGAATCGCCCTAGGTGTCCCTCAAGAAAAATCTGGGATAAAGATGTTCCAGTGTCCATTGTGAGATCCCCTGAGGGGGGGAGGAAGATACACGAACAGACTTGCTGAGTGTCTCCAAAGTTGCAGAAAGGACAGCAGGTTCATGGTTTGCTAACTTCCAGGATGACTGTACTTAGCTGTAGTGAATTGAATATTTCAAAATAAGAAGACCATGTAATTCATTACTTTTTGCTGCTGTGATAAAGCACCATGACCAAAGAAAGGTAACTTACAGGGGGAAAAAGTTTAATTGAACTTATGGCTCCAGAAGGGTCAAAGTCCACCATGGTGGGAAGCAGGACAGTAGGAACAGGAAACTGAGGGTTCAGATCTCAATCATGAACAGGAAGCAGAGAGAGCAACCTCCAAGTAGACAAGGCTATGAATTCTCAAAGCCTGCCTCCAGCGACATACTTCCTCCCTCAAGGCTAGACCCCTTCCCCTCCCCAGATCACTCCACCAACTGGAGACCAGTGTTCAGATACCTGAGCCTAGAATGGGCATTTGCATTGAAACCATCACAGATAGTTGTTGTCAGTGGCAGATAACTATTTCAGATGATGAGCATATCAGTGTTTCTAACTTGATCATTGCTCTGATACTGAGTATCAGAGCCAATTAACTTGTCAATACATAAATAAATATCCCTTATACAAAAGAACATATGCTGCCCCCTTAAGATCAAGAAAAGAAAAAAATTCCACTCTGATGATTTATATAGTTGCATATGTGCTCACTTACATATGTATACATATACGATATTCTTATTTTTCCTTAATTTTTTCACACACGTGCACATGTGGACATATGCTCATGTGCCTGCATGTGCACATAAGGAAAAAGAGGAATACATTTCCTATATATAGAGGGTGAAACTTGGTCATTTTAGGCCATGAGAGTATGTTCATCAATGCCTGCTTTCTAAGAATTATCTTCCTATTTTTGAGGATTTATAATGTTTAGGTGTGTGTATGTGTGTATGTCCACCTGAGTGCAGATGCTGGCAGAGGCCAGAAGAGGGAGTCAGTGGGATTCCCTTGGAGCTATAGTTGTGAACTGCCTCCTGTGGGTGCTGGGAACCAGGCTTACATCTCTGGAAGAGCGGTATGTGCTTTTAACAGTCATAGGAACAAATCAGTTTTGATAGATCCTCTGGGTTGGTACATTACTAATTAACTCTGGCCACAAAATAACTTGGAGTGATTTTAAGCACAATGTAGTTTCTCACTGGACATAACAATGAAAAACACTGAGATGTGGTAATGGCAACTCTCAGAAAAATTTAAGAAAGACTAATTAATATATAAAAAAATTAGTTTTTTACCACCCTCATCCTAGAAGAGGAAAATGGTGCATAAAATTTAATGACTTTCTTAAGTCATTAAATTTGAGTATTCGTGAGGGTTACCTTCCTTTCTATTCATGTTCAACCTAAGAACAATAAATAAGTAAATTAAAAACAATTAAAACCCAGTTCCTAATAAACAATATGTAATCATATCTATCCATTAATGAACAAAGAAAAGTTTTAGTTTTAAAACAGTAGGATCTTTGGAGTGTTTTGTTTGTTTGGTTGATCGGTTGGTTTTGTTTAAGCTTAATTTTGATAGTTTGAAGTACAGGTACATAGATTTATTTATTTTCCTGAGTGGGGGGAAAATAATGAAGACTCCAGAAAGTTCCTTGGGTGAAGAGAAAGACTTTTCTTTGTTAATAAAAACAAGTAGAGTGGAAGCATAACTTAATTATCTGCTCACTGGCATTTTCTAGATGCTGTCTGATCATTTCACGGCAGACCATATTTCACAGCGGCTCTTTGAACCGGGCATATAGCCACTATTGTAAGTTTGACAATTGTGCCAAATACTTCCTCCAAATGACATGCAAAGTGGTTGCACGGTGGAGCCACTAATTTCCTACATCCGTTCATCATGTCTGAGTCAGATGTGACGTGGGTGTCGTCCTCTTGAGATCCAGCTTCAGTAAGCTCATTCGGTGACACGAATAGCAGGATCTTTGATGAGAACATCAGGAAATAAATCATCAGGCTCATTCAGACATCCCTGCCACAGATGCAGAGCTGGTCCCGGTGATTCATGGAGCTGAAACTTTTCAGAGTAGGATAAGTAGTGATGTCATGACACCAGGTGAGGATTCTGGGAGTGGAAGAAGGCTGCATCCGCATCGGTGGAGGCCCAGCATACATGAAGGCTCATATGCATGCACACACGTGATGTGTGTATGATGGAGTGTAAAGTGCAACTTGTCAGACTCTCTCCCCCACACACCCTCCGTCCCTCACTCCCTTCTCCTTCCTCACGCCTCCCCCACCCCCACATGTGTGTGTGTGCTTTTTGAAGAGGGATTTCTCTGTAACCCTGATTGTCCTGGAACTCACTAAGTAAACAAGGTTGGTCTTTAACTCACAGAGACCCATCTACATCTGCCTCTGTTTCCCAAGGCCTGGGATTAAAGAAGGACACCACCATGCCTGGCCCAACTGTTTTCACTCATGTGTTTGGGTGTTTTGCCCATGTATTTGTCGGTATAACACATGCATGCAGTACCTGTGGAGGCCAGAAGAGGAAGTCAAATCTCCTAGAAGTGGAGTCACAGAGGTTTTGTGAGTCACCATGTGAGTGGTGAGAATGGAACCTGAGCCCTCTACAAGAGCAGCCAGTGCTCTTAATCACTGGGCCGTCTCTACAGCCCCTTAAGTTTTAAGCTACCATACTCCAATCTGCTTTAATCATCTAAGTGACATAGCCTAGATTCATCGGAGCGGAAGGCCTTCATGGATAAATTGTCTACATCAGATGAGCCTGTGTGTATGTCTGCGGTGGGCTGTCTTGATTGATACTGAACACACACCCGTGGGCAGCGCCATTCCCTAGACAGGAGGTCATGGCCTTTATAAGAGAAATAGCTGAGCATGGGCTTGTGAGTGAGCCAGCAAACAGCATCTTCCACGGTTCCTGCTTGAGTTCCTGCCCTGACTTCCCTCAGTGATGAGCTGTGGCCTTGCTGAGTATAAGTGAAATTAACCCTTTCCTCCTCTAAGCTGCTTTTGGTCATACTGTTTTATCACAGCAACAGAAAGCAAGCTAGAACACATATACAATAATGAGTTTTAATATGACATTTTCATATATAAGTACCATTATACTTCATTCCACTGCCTTCCTCCCTTTGCCACTCTTCCCTTCTTGATGGTTCCTTTTCCATCTCCTAAAGAATTCTGCTACCTTAATGTCACACATTCTATGACACTCTCTTGATACCCTCTCACTTAAGCTCACTTCCTTCCCCCATTTTACTTCTCTCTCTCTCTCTCTCTCTCTCTCTCTCTCTCTCTCTCTCTCACACACACACACACACACACACACACACAACCCAACAACACGCCATAATACACACAACACAATACAATATATGCACAACACACAATACACACACAACCCAAACACACACCATACCACAATACACACACCCACACACACATAACACAACACACCCAACACAAACACACAAATCTAAATCCTTCATGTAAGTATCATGTTGTGTCTTTGTCTCTCTGAGTCTGGACTATTTTGTTTAACATGCTGATCTAAAGTTCTTTCCATTTTCTGGAAAAAAAAATGCCTCTTCCTAGACACATAAATACAACCTGCTCAGTCTGTATAATGTCAGTTGTATGTATGTTTTCAGGGCTGACCATTTGGAATTGGATACCCATCTAGGGTGCTCTCCTCTGGGGAAGACTATCTCTCCTGCTCCCAGTATTCCTTAGTTGCCTTCAGTTCTTTGTGTAGAGTTGAGGGATCCTTGGCTTTTTCCCATCCACTTTAGCATATTTTAATATTAAAAAATGCTCATTTATCAAAGAGCAAGGTGGGTAATACAGATTCATCAAGACACTTAAAATCATTAATCTCTTATGATCCAAAAGGAAAACCTTTATCATGGATTGGTGACTGTTTCCAAGTGCATATAAAATAGGTTCAGTTGCGTGTGCTCACTATAATGTCCTTAGGTTACCAGAGACTGATACAAAGGGCATTTCTATCATAGCATCAAAACTACAGAACTGAGCTGGTGAGATAGCTCTGCAAGTAAAGGCACTTGTCAAACACATCGTCCTAAATTCAATTCCAGGAACCCTTGTGGTGGCTCAAAACCATCTGTAACTCCAGTTCTAGGACATCCCACACCCTCTCTGGCCTCCTATTGCATGCACAGGCAAGCAAAACACCATACACATAAAAATGTGTCTGTAAAAAAAAAACAAAGACATGCAAAACCAGGAGCTATGGTTCTGTTTCCCAGTCAGCCAGCGCCCTCCATTGACATGATAATTGGGTCCCCCCACCCCGCCGGGCTGTTTTTGTGGTACTGTCCGTATGTAGTTGGATGGAGGCAGCCTTACAGACTGGACTTGCTGCATTCGGGACCCTCCCGACCTCTGTTTCATCTGCTGCTCTGTAATCAGATGTCCTCTGAAAACTCAACACCCAGTACACAGCCCTGCCTTGAAAAGAACTCCATCAGCACACAGGTTCTCTGGATTCCTTAACATACTTTGAACCCCAAAAGTTTATCCCCTGCAGATGACTCCTTGCAGCTCACAGTAGGGTGTGGACAAAGCCAGAGGTCCTTGAGGGATACTGGTCAGAGGTAAGCCGGCAAGATAGCTGCTGCAGCACTTATCCAAACAGATTAACTCGCATCGCGCAAAAATCATCTTCTTCTGAAAGGAGCAAGCAGATGGCTGCAGTTTATTCCGGTTAACATCTGCCCTGCTGGCTTTCATTTCTCACGGCAGCTTTTGAACAAAACTGCTAACGCACAAGTTCGCTGGTGCTCCTCTCTGCCTCTCTCCCAGGAAGTTTTACTCATACATCCAAGCGCCATCTACCAGAAAGCAAATGAGCAAAAATAATTAATGCACTTCCTTTTTTTTTTTAAAGAAAATAATATGTCTAAATGGATGACTTGCGGAAAATTACAAGTAAGGATGGATCATGGTTTCACTCTGTGGAATCGTGGTAGTTTTCCTCGGCTGGGTCCTGAGCTATCATTATCATAGAAATTCTTTTTCCTTGTAAAAACAAGATTAATTAAAAAAAAAACAGTGAAAGATAGAAGCAGATAGTAGCTAATGCAGAAAAAGTAGTCTTTGTAAACCTGAAGATACAAAGCAAGGAGAAGTTGCCTGCTTCAGGAATTTATAGCCTTTCTTGGAGGGATGCTCTGTGTCCAGGTTTGCAAATCCCTCATCAGGAGAATGGTGGACCGCTTTGGTGGACAGCAGGCCAGGCTGCCAGTTGATCAGCATCAATATCTTTGTGTGAATAGCAGTGGTGGAACCACAAGGTTTAATGGAAATAATGGGTTTCTTTCAGTTCTTTAATAATTTAAATGAATGTATTTCTGAAATAAGTTTCGTCAAAAGAATTGCTGTCACTACATAGTCTCCAGGTTGGGGGTCTTGGCTTTCTCACCAAGCAGTGTTGGGACAGAACAGGTATTGTGCAGGGTAAGGCAGGATGATAAGCACATCTCAGACTAAACCCCCTGCACATTGGGACCAGCTTGTCCTGCTTCCTGGGGAAAGTGGTAGGAGGGATCCCAACTGCTGGTTTTGATGCCAGAGTGGCTGACTTGTCCTGTATATTAGGGTTAGAAGGCCAAATAAGAGACTTGATTTATTAATTTTCATTGTTTTTATTTCTTCTCTTCTTATGTGCATGAAATGAATGTGTATGTGTGCATGTTTCTGCATATGTGTTTGCACATGCATATGGAAGCCTAAGGTTGATGTCATGAATCATCCTTCATCACTACTCCATCTTATTTATTGAGGCAAGGTTGCTCAAACTCAGTGCTCACTGACAGAGCTGGTCTTCCTGGTGAGAATATTTTGCAGATGCTCTTGTCCCTACTTTTCCAGACTAAAATTACAGTCAGGCCACCATACTCATTTATCACATAGGTGAGTTTCTGGGGGGTCTGAACTGAAGTTCTCATGCTTGTGTGGCAAGTGCTTTAACCACTTGAGTGATCTCCCCAGCTCCTCAATTTGGAAATTTCAACTTAGCTTTAGAACATTACATTGGGATTTGTTCAGCAACAAGAAATCTATTTTGAATACTAATCTATAAACAATAAATTACACTGAACAAGTCAACTACTTTGTTTTATTTTAAACAGTCACCCATTTCTCAAAGCAGTAATACATATTAGCAGGTTATGATGAAATGATATTAAAATCAGATTTTAATTTTTTTTGTATTAGTTGTTTTTCTGTCATTAAAATACTATGAAAAAGAGCAAGGTTCCAAAAGTTAAGATGTGTTATGGCTTAAGATTCCAGAGGGAGGGGGTCCATCATAGGAGGGGAGGCAGGAGTAGGAGGCTTGCCAATCACATTTCATCCCATCCACACATAGGAAACAGCAAGAACAGGAAATAAAGTGAGGCCATCAACTCCCAAAACCCACCCCAAATGATGTATTTCCTTCAGCAAGCCTCCACCTCCTAAAGGTTCCATAACCTCCCCAAACAGCGCCATCTTCTGGGCATTGAGTGTTCTACACTTGAGCCTGTGGGGGACATTTCTCACTCAAATCACCTCATTTTGTGTTTACTGAAGCATGACCCGTCCAGCAGGTCTAGTTATTCAGGGTCCCGAAAAGGCGCTACCTGAGGGTCATGGGGGGGAGAGAAGAACGAGACCAAGCAAGATTCCATTTGTCAAGGCCTCGTTTATTGTCACACAGGCAGCACGTTTTAAGCAGTGGGGATGAGGAAGTTGGGAAGGGGAACTATGGGGAAGTGACCTATGGGCCAAGCCCTGAATGAGGAAGTTGGGAGGGAGAGCTAGGGGGAAGTGAGCTATGGGCCAAGCCCTGGGCCGGGTGCCTGGGACATTCTGTGGTTTTTCCCGCGAAGGTCACAGATTTTTATCTTGGTCTTGATGTTCCGTCAGGAAGGTCAGGAGTTTCACTCGAGGGGAAAGGCGGCCTGTCTATGTAGCCGGCAGTTGGCCTGTCGGCCCCCAACAGAAGCAGGCTTTGACTTGGCCATGCATTTAATTTTAGTATTTGCATTCAGAAGAAAAGACCCATGATGTGGAGATATGGTAACAAGTTTGGAACATGTTGATGTTGTTATTGCTGTTCTTTTTTTAAAACTTGACACAAGAGTTTACATCCAAATATGAGTTCAGAAAGTACACATCTGCCCCAGCTGTTCCACAAAGCATCATCTTCCACATTTAGCTTCATGTTTTCTTGCAATCTTGAAGTTGATAAAAGAAAGCAACTGCAATTGTAAGGTCCAATCATGCTCAGCTGAGACCCCACATTTTCTGGTCATGTGTGATGTATGTGGAAATCACAGTTCACTTAAATGTTGTTATGGGAGATCTGTGTCCCACTAACTTACTTCTAACCTATGATCTATGCCCAGAAGGCTGGTTTTATGTCTGACAACCAACAGCTGCTTTTGACTAATATAGTCTAAAAAAAAATCATCTTCTTTGCTTTGTGTGAAATCTTCTTTGCTAGGCGATAGACTTTGCTTTTGTAGGTAGATTGAGGATGCAAGCTGACATTGTTACTTTTCCTGATGCTGTGATAAAATACCCAACTATCGCAACATAAGGAAAACTGGTTCATTTTGGTTTACAGATCCAGGTACAATTCATCATGCTGAGTCAGTCAAAGCACCAAGAACTTGAGGCAGCAGGTAGCATCACATAAGCAATCAAGGAGTAAGGAAAGAAGAGGTGTGAGTTGGGTGCCTGTGCCCAGCCCATTTTCTCTTAGCCCAGAAAATGTCACCTATAGCAGTCAGGTCTTCCCACCTCAATTACCCTAATCAAAGAAATTCCCCACAGATGCGTCATCACAAAGTCCATCTTAATGAATGCCTTACAGATGTTCTCTATTTGATCAGAGAATGTCCTCTGAGTAACATATAGAACTGTAGGATTTGACGGCACAATCATCATACTTACGCCACTCAGCATATGTTCATTGAGAAATCACCTAATTTCTTTATTTTAATTTAAAAGTGTTGTGTGTATGAATATTTTGCCCATGTTCATGGCTGTGCACATTGTGTGTGTGTGTGTGTGTGTGTGTGTGTGGCACTTGAGGAGGTTAGCAGAGGATATTATATTCCCTAGAGTTATAGGTAGTTGAGAGCCCCCTTGTGGGTGATCTTGACTACTGAACCAGCTCTCCACCCCAGGAATTACCTATTTCTTGAAGTATATGTATGACACCCTCTTAATTGCCAACTGACCTCAAGCAGACATGTGAAAGTCTTCTTTTCCAGGCACAACAGAGCAGATATACATATGAACTCAGAGACTGTGGCAGCATGCACAAGACCAGCACAAGCTCAAGCCAGAAAAACAAGTTGTCTTAGGGTTTTTCTACTGTGAGCAGACACCATGATCAAGGCAAGTCTTATAAAAGACAATATTTAATTGAGGCTGGCTTACAGGTTCAGAGGTTCAGTCCATTACCATCAAGGTGGAAGCACGGCAGCGTCCAGGCAGGCATGGTGCAGAAGGAGCTGAGAGTTCTACATCTTCACCTGAAGTCAGCTAGTGGAAGGCTGGCTTCCAGGCAGCTAGGACTAAGGTATTAAAGCCCAGGCCCACAGTGACACACCCACTCCTAGAAGGCCACACCTACTCTAAGAAGGCCACACCTACTCCAAGAAGGTCACACCTACTCCAACAAGGCCACACCCACTCCAACAAGGCCACACCTCCAAATAGTGTTGCTCCCTGGGCCAAGCATATACAAACTATCACACTAGCCTAACATGGAGGAGAGAAGGTAAACCCCACATTTCACCTGTAACCATGGGGTTATTGATTTTTGACAGCTGCCAAGAGAGGGAAAGACAGTGTTTTTCACAGAGTGACACTGGATGTACCAACCATATGCCTGGGCAGGCTCCATAGCCAGGAGTAACTGGCTAACCCACCTGGACTTCTTCATTATTTTGTTTTGATTTGTTTTGTTTTAAGAGAGACAGAGAGAACATGAAGTTGGGAAGGCTGAGGAGGGAGATCTGGGAAGAGTTGCAGAAGAGGAAAGCCTAAGATCAAAACATATAAAATTCTCAAAGAAACAATAAAAGCATTATTTTTAAAATGATTTTCATTCTGAAGTAACTATCTCCATAAAGTGATTTAAACTTACAATGAGCAGATCTTACACATTTTAAATTTTCATCAACGAGCAATCTATTTCATTACAACTTAATTTATTTGGCCTAACAAGTCCTTACCTATAGGCTGTGCTAACCTTCATCCATCAATATCCAGTTGTCATAACTTTACTCCAACTCTGGAAGCAGGCCCAGTGGCTAATTTTCTACTGCTTCTTGCAAATAATCTGTAATTCACAATATTATTTCCTATGGATACCACCAGTCTTTGATTTGGGTAAAGCACCAAAGTTTTCTAAACACACACACACACACACACACACACACACACACACACACACTTAAAAACAGTTCTTCTCAAGGGTTAGACTTTGCCTGCAGTTCTTTTTATGTTTCTATTTTAAGTTATGTTTATACAGACATGTGCACATGAGTGCAATACCCACAGAGGCCAGAAGAGGGCATCAAATCCTCCCTGGAGCTGGAGTTAGAAGTTAAGTCTGATGTGGTCAGTGGGAAGTGAACCTAAGTCCTCTGCAAAACAGTAAGTTCTCCTAACTGCTAAGCCATCACCCCACTCCTAGTAGTTCCTATAAAGATGCCTTCTGGGAAATCAGAGCAACATCTAGACAAACAACTGTTTGTTTCTGAGTATCAGAAAATGGCAAAGGGAATTCACATTGCATGCCTAAACCAGAGGATGCTGGCTTAAACTTTACGATGTGGAGGCATATGACTTAGAATGACTCTTGGGTCGAAGACTAGGATTTATGTCGGTCATTCAGCTAGGTAAATTGAAAGCCTTGGGAATCTTGAATGCTGTAAATTTCTAGAGTGGGTTTCAAATATATGGGGGTATACTGGCTTCAATCCTGCCTTTACATTCTAAGCAAAGATTCATTAAGCGCAGTTAGAGGAAGCAAGTAGCTACTATCCTGGAGTACCTCACCTCCTCAGAGGTATGTGGATATATGTTTCCTAAAAAAAATTATGAGTGTCCTTGTGAACTCAAATAAGAACAAATTATTTAAGCTTCAGACACCTAAAGAAGGGTGTTTTTTTTTCTTTTAAAAAAACCTTACATTCAAACCCATATTCCCCTGTAGAGGATAAAATGTTAACAGCTGGGATAGCTTCTCTAGGGAAACATTGTCCAGCTACTAAAAGCACTAGACAAAAAATAGTTGAAAGTAGCAAATGCTCAATCAAATAACTCTGCAGGTTCACAAGGCATGCTCATGTTCAGGAGGAATTGGATGTATGCCCCAGTATTTCTTTAGGCCATGAAAATAATATCCTTATTTTACAAAATGATGTGAGAAGGACTGGAGAGATGTCTTCGTGGTTAAGAACACATACTACTTTTCCAGAAGATCCAGGTTCAATTCCCTGCACCTGTAACTACAGCTCCAGGAGAATCCAATGCCCTCTTCTGGCCTCTATGGGCACTGCACATCCCCACTCTATAGATACATGCAACTAATTAAAAATACATACATCTTTAAAACAGCCATTGAGTGAAACAATCCCAGCTAAGAGAGAACAACAGAGAGACCTTAAATACAACAGTAACCATACCACTGTATATTCCAATAAATGGCCAGACCATAATATATTCCAGTTTCCATGTCATGGTGCTTGACAGGATGAGCCAAGTCTAGCATGGATTGAGGAATGAGAGTGTAAAGATAAGCCACACATGGTTTGTGGGAAGAAGAGCACTGATTCTGAAGTTTCCATAATTCTTTTTATGGTGAACCTCACTGTGGACACGGAAGGCAACGAAACCCAACTCCAGCTTTTCAAAGATTATAGGAAACATTTATAGCAGACACAGTAGGACTTTGCCTAAGATGACCAATCTTTGGAGTATGAAGCCCCTGAAGCTGTATAAGTTTTACTACAGATTGATGTTAAAAGCTTAGGATAAACTGCTAAAAGTGCTGGAGAGAGAGCTCAGCAGTTAAGAACACTCTCTGCGCTTCCAGAGGTCCTGGGTTCATTTCCAAAGGAATTCTGTAGCTCCTGTCTATACTGGGATCTGATGCCCTCTTCTGGCATGGAGGTATACATGCAGATGGAACAATTTTTAAAATTGCCAACTGATCTCAAGACAAAAGAACCTGCATAGATACATTTTGGCGGTGAGGTGGGTAGTAAGACAGGGTCTTTCTAGCTCTGGCTGTCGTGCAACTCTGTAGACCAGGTTGGCCTTGAACTCACAGAGATTCACCTGCCTCTGCCTCCTGAGAGCTGAGAATAAAGGTATGCGCCTCCATTGTCCAGTGCATAGACTTTGTAAGAGTGAGCCTGATCTATTGTCTTAGAAAGCATGATAACTCACACCTAAGTGTCTATAACAAAAAAATCAGGAATGAAAAGTTTCCACACCTCTGTTCTTTATTGCAAACTCTGAACTTACGGAGTGGAACATATTTTTACCACTATTTCAGACTAGGACTCTGACCCCAATGTGTCAGGCACCAAAAACACAAACAGAAGAGCAGAGAGTCGAGCCTGTGACTTTCCCACTGTCTTTAGGACGTTGTTTCAAGCAGAATGCAATTGTGCTGAAATTGGACATTCTGGAAGAGGGAACAATGAAGTCCTAACTCGGCCTCAGTAGGTAACCCCGAAGGAAACAAAAAGGTCGTGTTGATTTAGGGAAATCTGAATAGAGGCAACCAGCCACAATTAAGACACTCTGCAATTATGCCGCCATTATGTTATACTAAGTATTAAAGGTTTTTAAATGTGATAATGGTTACTAAAGTCAAGTCCTGTACAAAGACAAAATCGAGGATGAAAACACAGAAACAAAACCAAGCCAGCAGGAAGCATGGGGAGCTAGCAAGTGGCGGTGCTCCTTGTGCGCATGCTCCTGGCCCTGGGTGCATATTAAGGAAAGAGTCCCTTCCTAGTGTGAAGCTTGAAACAGAACAGCTTTGGGCTGCAGATCTTGAGGAGTCTCCTTCCTGAGAACTGACAGTGCAGGCCTGCATGATCAAGTGATAGGGTCTATGATATGCAGCCCCGGGTGAGAGCCGAAGAGACAGAATTTTTAAAAAGATTTATTCACTTGTATTTGTGTATGGGTGTTTTATCTGGATGTATGTATGTCTATCATGTGTATGCCTGGCAACCATGGAGGCACCATGAAGGTGTGAGATACCCTGAAGCCAAAGTTACCCAAGATTCTGAGCCACTCTTGTAGGTGCTGGGAATTGAAGTGGGGTCTTCTGCAAGAGTAGCAAGTGTTCTAAATGCCACACCATCTCTCCAGCCCCTCAATAGACAATGTTAAAACTTTTTTTTTCTCTTTTTAGAGAGGATATCTTACAGTACATTATGAATGGTAGTCAAGACAGGAAATCAAACATGAACTTGGAGGCAGGCACTGAAGAAGAGTTCATGAAGGAATAGAATTACTATCTTGTGCAGACTGATTTCTTATTCCAGCTGTTTGGGGATGGCACTTGCAATAGTAAATCATCAGTCAAGAAAATACTCAATGATCTTTTACCTACTAGACAATCTGATGGAGACATTTTCTCAACTGAAGTTTCCTTTTTCAGTTTGACTCCTGTTAGACTATATTTGATATAAAAGAAAGAAAGAAAGAAAGAAAGAAGAAAAGAAAGGAAGGAGGAAGGAAGGAAAAGAAAGGAAAGGAAAGGAAAGGAAAGGAAAGTCTTCTCAAAGAACCAACTCCTGGTTTTGTTGATTGTTTTATAGTTCTTTTCGTTTCTACTTGGTTGATTTCAGCCCAAGTTTGATTATTTCCTGGTGTCTACTTCTCTTGGGTGTATTTGCTTCTTTTTGTTCTAGAGCTTTTAGGTATGCTGTTAGGCTGCTAGTGTATGCTCTCTCCAGTTTCTTTTTGAAGGCATTCAGAGGTATGAGTTTTCCTCTTAGCACTGCTTTCATTGTGTCCCATAAGTTTGGGTATGTTGTGCCTTCATTTTCATTAAGTTCTAAAAAGTCTTTAATTTCTTTATTTCTTTCTTGACCAAGTTGTCATTGAGTAGGGTGTTGTTCAGCTTTCATTTGTATGTGGGTTTTCTGTTGTTTTTGTTGTTATTGAAAACCAACCTTAGTCCGTGGTGATCTGATAGGATGCATGGGATTATTTCAGTCTTCTTATATCTGTTGAGGCCTGTTTTGTGACCAATTATATGATCAGTTTTGGAGAAGGTGCCATGAGGTGCTGAGAAGAAGGTATATTCTTTTGTTTTAGGATGAAATGTTCTGTAGCTATCTGTTAAAAACCATTTGGTCCATCACTTTGCTTAGTTTTACTGTGTCTCAGTTTAGTTCGTTTTTCCATGATCTGTCCATTGATGAGAGTGGAGTGTTGAAGTCACCCACTATTACTGTGTGAGGTGCAATGTGTGTTTTGAGCTTTAGTAAAGTTTCTTGAATGTGGGTGCCCTTGCATTTGGAGTATAGATGTTCAGAATTGAGAATTCCTCTTGTTAGATTTTTTTTCTTTGATGAGTATGAAGTGTCCTTCCTTATCTTTTTTGATAACTTTTGGTTGATAGAATGGCTACTACAGCTTGTTTCTTGGGACCATTTGCTTGGAAAATTGTTTTCCAGCCCTTTACTCTGAGGTAGTATTTGTTTTTGACATTGAGGTGCATTTCCTGTACGCAGCAAATTGCTGGGTGCTGTTTACATATCCAGTCTGTTAGTCTATGTCTTTTTGCTGGGAATTGAATCCATTGATGTTAAGAGATATTAAGGAATAGTGATTGTTGCTTCCTGATATTTTTGATATTATTTTTATGTTTGTATGGCTAACTTCCTTTGGGTTTGTTGAAAGAAGATTACTTTCTTGCTTTTTCTAGGGTGTAGTTTCCCTTCTTGTGTTGGAGTTTTCCATCTATTATCCTTTGTAGGGCTGGATTTGTGGAAAGATATTATGTAAATTTGATTTTGTCATGGAATATCTTGATTTCTTCATCTATGTAATTGAGAGTTTTACTGGGTATAGTAGCCTGGGATGGCATTTGTATTCTCTTAGGGTCCGTATGACATCTGCCCAGGATCTTCTACTTTTCATAGTCTCTGGTGAGAAATCTGGTGTAATTCTGTTAGGTCTGCCTTTGTATATTACTTGCCCTTTTTCCCTTACTGCTTTTAATATTCTTTCTTTGTTTTGAGCAGTTGATGTTTTGACTATTATGTGATGGGAGGAATTTCTTCTCTGGTTCAGTCTGTTTGGAGTTCTGTAGGCTTCTTGTATATTTATAGGCATCTCATTCTTTGGGTTAGGAAAGTTTTCTTCTATAATTTTGTTTTAGATATTTACTGGCCCTTTAAGTTGGGAATCTTCACTCTCTTCTACACATGTTATCCTTAAGTTTTATCTTCTCATTGTGTCCTGGATTTCCTGGATGCCCTTGCCTCTCACCATCTGGTTATCTCTGATGTTAGCTGATCTTGCTGTCTCTGACTGTGGCTTGTCCCTCCTGCAAGCTTGTTTGGCAGTACTCTTGGGAGACCAGTTCTCTTGGGGATGAATTTGGGTATGGAGCTGAGGCACAGGGTCAGCTCCAGGGTGCAGACAGAAACCAGAAGCATTCTGTTTCCTGCTGTTCTTGGTTCCGGTGACCTGATGTCTCTGGGGTGGTCCCTTTTGGGCTGGGAATTTGAGCAGAAGTGGTGGTGTTACCTGTGCTCACAGGCGTGCCAGCACTCCTGGGAGACCAGCTCTCTCCTGTCAATATTTGAGCACGGAGCACTGTGGCACAGGATCAACCTTAAAACTTCTTAAATTCCAGGTAGAACTGTCTACTCTCTTCCTTAGACTTTGTGCCCCAAGTGAAGAAAAAACAAAACCAACCAAACCAAACAAACAAATCACATGAATTACTAGAAGAAACTCCTACTTTACATTCAGCTGTTCATTCAACACTCATGAGTCAATTAAAATATTCAGCACTGTAGCAACTCATTGTTAGAGGAATAAGGTCTCTTAATTGAGAATGCTTACTGGTAGAGGGTAGGGGTTATATAGGAACAAGCTTAGATAAGAAGCAAGTCAGAAGTTCTGGAAACAATTGGCCTGGGGAAGCAGGTAACAAAGAGAAAATATACATCCTTATAGACAGTGACCAGCAAGCTGTGTGACTGAGCTAAAAGCATATTCCTCCAGTCTAAGGGACTTTCTGTGCCCTTTGACCCCACATCTCCCATCTCTCCCATCTCTGGAAAACCAAAAATAAACATAGCTGAGAGGTACGTAGATGCCTGAGAGTGACTGAGGGTGTCTAATGCCTGTGCTTCCTGTCAATCTCCTTTGCCCCGAAAGTCACCTTGGATTCCCAGAATAGTGGGTCTGATCAATAAACACCTTGTGACAAGAGTCTAGACTGCCTCAGAAAACAGCATTGTTCTTACCCTGACAAAGCCCCCAGGATCGATCTTGAGATAATGATCATCTCACATCAATTTGATCAAGACTTAATTAATTGTACAAGCCTCCCATCTCCCCATCTACATCCACCATCTATTCCTTCCTTATAGAATTTGGGAACTCACAGATGTGCCAATGAGAAGGCTAGGCTAACTCCATGACAGGCTTCAAATTGGCAGTTCAGGAAATGAGGCGTAATTCTGTTTCTAAGAACTGAGCTAGTACAGGCCTTAGAAACTACCACACCACCTGGCCTGAGGCAAGGACAGTAGGTCAGCAGCAGTTTCCAGATTTCCTCAGCAACAGTTTCCAGTCCCTATGCCCCAGTAGTCATTCTGGAATGTCCCTAGAGATGCACCAAGAAAAAGGCCACCTACCCAGGAACTCCCCTAATGTGCTTTAAATCTGGCTTGCAAACTCACTTGGTTGTCTCTCTAGCTTGGTAATGGGAGACCCCAGCATGCTGGACTTCTGCAAAATAAAACATTCTTTGAATTTACACACTATTTGAGTCCAGGGTATCATTCTTCAGCAAATCATGGACACTTACACCTCCAAAGGGAGAGCTAAGGGTCTGTTTCTCCATGTCTTTTCCATTCTGATCAAAGACTCTTCATAGGTTCATTGTTTTTTTTTTTGTGTGTGTGTGTGTGTGTGTGTGTGTGTGTGTGTGTTTGTTTGTTTTCTCTGTTTGATTTTTCAGGGCAAGTGGATGGACTTGAATTATTGAGAATCCCCATCATGGCAGCTCATTTTTTTTTATCAAATGTTTTAAAAGATGTATTTTTATGTATAAGTATTGTGTGTATCTGTGAATGTGAGTGCACTGCCCTCAGAGGCCAGAAGAGGTCTGAGGATTCCCAGGAGCAGGAATTACAGATGTTTTTGAGCTGTTCCACATGGGTATGAGCTCAGAAGGAACTGGATTGTTCTAGAAGAGTGATATGGGTTCTTAAGTGCTTAGTCATCTTTGCATCCCAGCTAATTTAAAAAGAATACTTATGATCTAATTTGCTCAGTGACTTTGGAGTAGGAAAATGATTACTTATGGCAGTTAGGTCCTTTCACATGTAATGACTTACATGATATTTTCCCTCTAAGGAGATTCCTTGTAGACAATGGAAATATTTGTTATTTCATGCCTGAGACCCTATACAGAGAACTCTGGAGATTTTTCCAAAGTTGGCACAAGGAGTCTATTTCATAAAATGGGTGTTTTAGTAATACATTTATGGTACTTTTAATGAAAGAATAGGGAATATAAAAATATTGTCATTGACACATGGGGACACAGCTTGGTTTGTAGAGCTGTTACCAAGCATGCAGCTATGAGTTCAATTCCCAGTGAACCATGCATCCTCCAGGCTGATGCCTCCCCTACCTGCTGTCATTTCTGCAGCCTGTCAGCTTTTTTAACTTGGGACTTTATTCCATAAAATGACCCAGTTGGTTTCCAAATGAGTCAACTAAAACAGTACACACACACACACACACACACACACACACACACACACACACACACACCTTTTTCCTCAAAGTATAAGAAGCCTTGAAAATTGTTAGGTCTGTAAAATTTACTTGCTCCCTCCTATTCCATGCTGCTTTTCTTCACAATACCCATTTCAAAAGCAAAGGCAGTAAACATCTAAAGTTTCCTATACGATGTTTTGATTTGATTCAGCTCCAGATATTTTCATTCCTTCTTGTTGTATATGTTCCTGGAAGACCAAAATCTTGGGCTGGGCAACAATGGGGTAGGTCTCCCTTGCTGGGATTATAGATACGAGCCACCTGCATGTTAGTGAACCCTCCACAGGGTGGGGAGGGGGGGTCCTTTCAATGCAGGACAAGCAATTTACTTATTTCTTTTGGTAGGTTGCCCATGATCTGTGGTTGGTCCCATTGGTGCCCATATTGGTGCCTAGGTGCAGCAATAATCGGGTTTAAAAAAAAAAGAACTTGGCATTGGGAGGGGGTGCATTTTGTGGTCTTGGAGAAGTTAGAGATGAGGGGAGGGTCAGATCTTATCAAAGTACGTCATATCCAACAGTTCACTTTTAATTATCTTCAGCAATTTTTTTTTTGCTGGTGCGTAAGTTCAGAACATGTTTGCTTGTCAAAATCCACAGATCCAACCACTCTGCAATCCAACAAAAACTAGTTTTTGATACTACGAGAGCTCTGAAGGAGAACATTCAAGGGCAAACCCCCCCATGGCACATCAGCTTATGGGATGAGCCTGATGTGAGCCCACATTCTCTGCCTCTGAGGTTTAGGATAAATCTAAATGTCTCCTCCACCCCACTGACTCTGTCAGTTCTCTTCTTCCTCCAGATATTCTAAGATTGGACTATAGATAGAGGTGTACCCAGAGTCTGCCTCATCAGGCATGGAAACTCTGGTTCTTACCCTCAACCATATTTCTGCCAGGCATGAAGAGAAACAGGAAAGCTGATTACACAAAACTTCTAGGATTTCTAGAGAAGTGAAGTGGATTTTTAGAAAATAATCCAAACCTTTGTTATCTAGGGTCCAATTCCTGGGCTCAGGCACACTTCTCCTGAGCAACTTCTGCCTCAGAACATTCTAGACACAAGTAGGGATTAAAGCAGTAAGACACAAGTCCTGACAGCTCCTGAATCCTGCAGGGACCAGCCTCCTGCTGTTACATCTCTGTACTGTTTGTTTCTCAGATCCACTGGGGACCCAGACTCTTGGCGTCCTGTGCATCTGCCCTGTGCTTAGGATCCCTCCTCCATGAAAGCCTGGCAATGGAAGAGAGAGCAAGGGTGGAGGAGGCATGTCCCCTCCACCGCCTCAGCTCACAGAGTCATCTGTGCAGGTTCTACAGGCTCCTTTGCTTTGAGAGGATGGAGGAATTGAGTCCTGTCCTCAAGGTTGAAATATAGACACCACTGGGTGCTGGAGGGATCTGCTAAAGATAAGCAAAAGCATCCAAATGTGCTTTTAGTACTTTAAAAAAATGATAATGGGAGATATGACTTAAAATTTTCATAGAAATAATGGGCAATCCATTTGAGGCTTTCAAAATCCAATTTGTGAAGTTTTGAGTGAGAAGATATATATCCGATATTCTTATCCTGCAAAAAGTCTTTTTGACTATCTACATAAAGGAATTATATTAACAAAATGATTGATACAAAGACAAGTCCTCAAATGCCTAAAATGCTGTGAGAAGGGAGGGTTGCCACCAAATGAAAATGATGGCTGTGCAGAGGACAAGCACAGCTAGGTGCTAAGGACGTGATGTCACCCCACCCACCCCATGCTGCCCTCCATGGGAAAAGAAGGCATCTACTAGGAGGCAAAATGTCTTTGGAAATAGAATTGACTTCCCATCCTCCATTGAGGTCAGGCTTGGCCACGTGTCTGGACCTGTTTGATGAGGAGATTTAAAGCTGTCGACTGAGCAAGAAAACGCATGTGTGGTAAGGATGAGAGGGCAAGTCAAGTTACAGAAGCAGGGGTTGGCAGGGAGATAAAGAGGAAGACTGGAGAGAAGGGTAAGGAGGGATAGAGGGGAATGAGAAAAAATGGAAGAGCAGGAAGAAGAGGAGGAGAAGGGAGGGGAGAGAAGGAGCAAACTGATCGCACGCATTGTCTACAATAATGGCTCCTCCTTCCACAGCTCTTGCTTTAGTTTGATGATACATCCGACAATCACTTCATTGTCCACTCTGCAATACTTACATCATTTCAAATATCTTATGGGTTTACTAGAAAACATACCCACACATTTACACATATCTCTATTTCCTTAATGCCAAAAATAAAACCCCAAATTCCTTTGATTCAAAAGCATATTCTTCTGTTCCTTTTGAGATGAAGTCTCTCGATACATCGCCCAACCAAATTAACCCCCAAATTCATTATCTCCCTGCATCAGCCTCTGGGTGCTGGGGTTATAGATGTGTACAGCCATGTCAGGCTCAGGCCATGTGTTTGTTTTTAATCAAATTTATACTTTTCAATAAACAAGCAGATAACAACAGCAAAAGAGACAACTTCTGGATGACGATGTAACACTGAGCCTCTGTTTTCTTGACACTGCCCAATATGGCATGGTGCTACACCCCTCAGGAAGCTAAATGGAGGTTGTACTCTAGAGCCCCTGGGATTTATAATAGTGGCACTGTGAAGCAGTACTAATGACAGAAAATAAAGAAAAGACTAAAGAAAAATAACAGAGTCAGAAGAGACAGGAGGGATAGGAAGGCAGAGAGTAGGGGAGTAGCTCAGACCTGAGTAAACACAACCTGGTATAGTCTAACTTAATAAAATACATTTCTTTGTTTACGTCTGTGTATATAGGTGTTAGGTATGTGTGCACATGGGTGTGTGATGTACCCTTCACCCCATTCCTCAGGGCCTGTTCATCTTGTTTTATATTTTGTTTTTTAAAAATTAGTTCTTTCTGCCAACATGGACATTTAAACATGAACTAAAGAAGGATGATGCCATTAGACATGCTAAAATGGACAGGGGAAGACCTTGAGGCTCCAATCCTACCCAGAAGGAATGCAGAGTGGGAGAAAAAGTCTTCATAAGGGAAAAGCACACACCAATTGATTGTTCAATACCAGATGGTCAGCCCTGAAAACAAAACCATACAAGTAACATTATACAGACCCACTTTGTTTTTTTAAGACAATATCTGTCTTTAGCCTGAAGCTCACTGAATACCCAAGACTCAGTGCCTGGAATCTGCCTGTCTCCTCTTCCTAGTACTGGAATTTCAAGTGTAAGCATGACTTCTTTTGTGTGAGGTCTGGGCTTTGTACTCAAGTGGTCATGCCTGCATGCCAAGCACCTCACCAACTGAGTTATCTATCTCCTTAGCTCTCTCCAACTCTAAATGTTTTAAAAGAAAATGAGATTAAAGAATAAGAATACAGAAAAATATCCCATGCATCTAAAGGTACATGTGACCATTGGGTCCAGTTAATCAGACTGTGTCTCAGGTCCTCAGCCACAGAGTTAAGGAACCAGTCCTCCATGGCTTTCTTTGTACCTTGCACAGAACACTGCAAGGGTGGGCACCCACCAAGAATATTAAGTGTATGGGTCAAAGAAAGACTGTAAGTCTCGTGACATATACCTACAGGATAGAAATTTGGGCATGTTGATCTACAACTATCTTTGGAATAAGACATCATGGGGTTCCCCCAAGGACAGCAGCTTTGTTCAGACCTGTGACTCCTTCCTTTAATTTACATTCGTCTTGCAGTAGGTCTATGGAGTGTGAACACTCCGACTAGAAGCAGTAAAAGATGTCTCTCAGCACAAAGCAGCTTCAATCTTTCACACAACTTTAATTTTATCTTCCCCCATTTAATGCTCATCAGTAAATATTGCCAAGTAGAGACTTGAGCTCAAACAATACAACTCCAGTGAAAATCCAGCTGAGTTGAGACAAAGGACACGCTAGCTTGGCCAAACTCAGCAAGCTGTGCGGTTCAGTTACAACTGTGCTCCTCAACTATTTGATTATCCCAAAACCCATCCAAAGAAAATGCTTTGCAAAAGAAACTTCTATTTAGTTCATTGAAGGATCTTGGAGGAAAAAATAGGGTCATCATCCACCTTGGCCCTCCTCTGGACCTTATGTCATCCATTGTGGGATGAAGAGTCATAAACACTCTCCTGTCCCTCTAGGCTTCGTACTATATCCAAGTTTGCAGAGGGGTCAATGACTGAAATTGCTACAGCGGCCAGGAAGACATGTGGGTGCCTCAAGTGTTAAGTCACATCTTTAAATAATCATCTAAAAATCATGAAAGTTAGTGTTTGGTGTGTGAGAAAATCAGAACAATTGTAATTACTAGTCATGTTATTTCAGTCATATCTTGTATATATATCTTGTGTAATACACTCAAACCTTCAATAACATGCTCAGACTTTTGACCTTTGTTTTAGCAATTTTTAGTTGTAGACACAGAAATCCTTCAACTATGTCCCCACCAATACACTATTTTAGCATGATATCAACATCTCCCAGTGACTTTACCGTCTTCTACTTCCCAAGGATCTCACACATAGCCATCTTTTCCACAAATATGGCCACTGAACCCCATCCTCTTTATTTCCTACATTGTTGTCATGTCTCTTGGGTTGTCAGAGATGGTCAGATTCAGTGTGAGACAACCCAGAGACAGACCTAACATCACACCTAACATCACAAGAGAGCCACCTTGTCCTGAATTTCAATGGTATTCGGAGGTGGAAACATTGATAGAATCTGAGACTATAGTCTAGTCCTCGAGAATGGGATCTGTACCTCAGTAAAAAGATGTATGAGACAACCTAGTATATTTAAAGAAACTCAAATTCCAGTCCCAGCCTGGAAAAAAATCGAATTAAATTTAATTTGCCATTACGGGTTTGTCTGTTAGCCAAACAGGGGCCATCATGGTTGAGTGAATGTTCTCAGACAGACGTGAGGCTGCCTCATCTCGGATACTACATTCAGTTGAAGACAAGAATCCTTACTGGCAGTGTTTATATGCTCAGCAAACATCCCCAAAATGGCCCTCTGGGAGCACGTATCGACTTAATCACTAGCTTTACAACCTCAGAGTAGAAAGTGATCGAAGTCTGCTTTTTACCATTGCTTATAAATTAACTTTAGGACTTAAGATGCCTTCTCTTTTAGGGACTGGAAATATAAATATATTTTAATTTGTTAACACCCCTGGGAAGCACAGATCCTTACAACTAAGTCCCAGACCTCTGTTCCTCCCACCTGGTCCTCTCTTGCCATCAGTAAGCTGGACCCCAAGCCTGAGTCCAATCCTCCTGGTCCGTGCTGTACTGTGAGCCAGGCATCAAACAACTGGAGAGCTTTCTCTCTGAGCTAAACACATTTTCCTGAGTTATTGTTCTGAGGCCAGAACGTTTTCTGTTCATAGCCTGCTTTTGTTTTCCTGTTGGTGGGTTATTTATCTCTAACTTTGAGTGGCAGGAGATCTATGGCAGTCGGAGAAAATGGGAGAAAAATAAGGAAAACATCTTCAGGCATTGCTCTGCTCACCTTTTTATTTCACCTGACTAATCACAGAAGCAAAAGAACAGTAACATTTCTGTTTAAAAAAAAAAATCACACAATGCCAGAGCCTCCCAACTCGGCAGTTTTCATGGATGCTTAGTTTGCTCTCATGTATCTCTCCCCAATTCCTTGTGTCATGGATTTTTCATATATATATATATGAAAAATCCTAGGTAACACAAATCCATTGGGTTGCCAACCTTTGTTGAAAACTAGAGGATTGTCGGCTGAGAAGCTTACCCCTCCGACAATTTAATCCAAACAAAATATAGATCTTCACTCCCAGAGTCTCTGAACTATAATAGAAAAGCTGTCAAAGCAATTTTGAAAACCTGCTCAAAATTTGTATTTACTTCCATTCATTGACACAGAGAAATGCTCAGATCTGATTTCTGCTGTTCAGCTTAGAGGGAAAACTGCTTCCCTCCCTCCATCCATGCACATCCCGTGGTTTCTCAGCATTACCCAGCATTGGGTCCTGATGGTGGACAATCAAACCTCTCAGTACAGTCAGTGTGCTGGGGCAGAGAGCTTGCTGCCAGTTGACCCTGATACTCTAAAATGATGGGAAAAGACAAAACCAGTGGCCAAGGTCCAAAGTCAGGGCTGGTGAGATAATTCAATGGGTGGAAGCACTTGTACACAGGCCCAAGGATGAGCCGATCCTGAGATCCCACAATGTGCAAAGAGAGAATCAACTCCTGAGAATTGTCTCCTGACCTCCACACCCACACTATAGACTGTGCACATACCTGAGTCACTAAGTAAATAAATATGTTAAATCAAATTTCCTTCCCTTTTTAAATCATCAGGTCCACACAGTGTATTGCCGGCTGTAACACTGTCAAGAAGACAACAGAGAACTCTGAATGCATTTGCCATGCTATGTACCATCACTGTGAAATAGTTCCGGAATCTTTCATGTTCTACACACTCCTGCTCTTTACTAACTATGCCCTATTTCTCTCCAGCCCCAAGTTCCATGTCAATCACAGACCTGGTTTCTGTCATTATGGATTTTCCTGTTTTATTTTTCTTCCTGTCGCTGTAATAAAATAGTCCTACCAAAAACAACTTAGAGGAGGAAAAGGTTTATTTGGTTCATTCTCTTGGGTCACAGTTCATCACTGAGGGAGCAGGAGTATGAACACAGCATGCTTGGTATTCCACACAGCATCACCTCTCACCAAGGAGCAGCCTAAGAGCCTAAGAGCAAAGTAGAACCAAGAAGGACACTGCTTATTGTCACACAGGTAGGCTAATACATCACACATACACACAGACACACACACACACACACACACATACAAATATAAAATTCAGGGCCATCAGCCTAGGGATGGTGCTGCCCACAGTGGGCTGGACCCTCATATATTAACTAACAATCAAGACCAAGATGTCTTCCAAAGACATGTCCGCAGACCAATCTGAGCTAGGCAATTTATCTGCTGAGTCTTTCCTTGGAAGAGAGACTTTCAGAGACTCTAGTCTGTGCCAAATTGATGGTTAAAGATGACCGGTACACATGTTCTGGAGATTTCAAATTAACAAGCTCACAGGCTGACATAGAAGGTCGTCTTTGTGACTGATGTCATTACTGTAGCACAGTGTTTAGTAGTGTCACTCATTTTGCATTGGTGCTGCTTTTCTCCACTGAATGTACCTGAAACACACACACACACACACACACACACACACACACACACACGCACACACTCATGCACACACTCACTTATTCCTAGGAGCTAGAATGGCAGGCAACATGAACAACCCAACTTGGGTAGTGAGAACTGAACTTGGGTCCTCTATAAAGCCATAATAAATGATATGGCGTCTTTGAGTAGACTTATCGATGATGCCTACTTAAAGATAGAATGTCTGTAGAAGGGAGGAAATTAATAAAACAGAAAGAGGGAGAGATGGGTAAAGAGCATTTACTATGATCAAAGTGTATGATATACTTGAAAGAAGATGTATCTGTGAAGCTTGGCACTGTATATAAAATTAACACATACCAGTACAATGGTTTGTAATATAAAATTACTTTAAAATTGTACTAGTGGAAATACATATTATATAACTGACACAAATATTATAGCTTTTTTAAAATTCCTAGGCAAATGGTCAGAACTTGAAAATATCATCCTTAGTGAGGTAACCCAATCACAAAAGAACACACATGGTATGCAGTCAGTGATTAGGGGATATTAACCTAGAATCTTGGAATACCCTAGACACAATTCGCATATCAATAGATTTCCAAGAAGATGGAAAGAAGATCCTGGAAAGACTGGATGTAGGGGAACGCCAGGACAGAGAAGTGAGAGGGGGTTGAATGGGGAAAAGAGGGAGGGAAGGGGGCTTATGGGACTTTCGGGGAGGGAGGAAATGGGAAAGGGGAAATGATTTGGAATGTAAATAAAAAAACTTAGAAAATAATAAAAAAAAGAAACTAAAAAAATAAATAAAAAAGTTCGAAAGATAGGAATTAGTGAAGACTGGGGCTAGAGAGAAGGTTTAGAGGTTCAAAGCACTTGTTCTTACAGAAGACCTGGGTTTGATCCCCAGCAGCCAGAGGGTGGCTCCCTGCCATCTCTAACTCCAGTTCTAGGGCTCCGGCAACCTCCTCTGGTCTCTGTGACATTGTGGCACACACAGACATACATGCAGGTAAAAAACACCCATACACACAAAATAAAAGACAGATCTTTTATTAAAAAAGGATTAGTATACATAAAACCATGAAAGAATATTTTTTTAGTACAATCAAGGTCCTAGAGGAGAAAATTGAAAGTTGAATCTAAGTTAATTTTTTAAAGCAAAATCAATGGGAGAGTTAAAAATGCTACAGCAGGTTTCTCACCTTTTGATGTAGTGACTTGTTCTTGAACAAAAGTCGAGGTGTTGAAATAATTATTTATTAATAAAATCCTGGGGGTGGGTTTGCTGCTACCTGCCACGGTGTTTTAAGTTCCCAAATGAAAGACACACACATACACACAGCCTTTATATTTTGATATGCCTTTGATAAACAACGCAATAGCTGGGCCACTTCCTAACTCCATGCAGTTAATCTACCTCTCATTATTACTTACTGAATTCTATATTCTATCTAGGCTGCTCTGAACCCAGAGGATGGCCCAATTGGACTGTACTCTGGGCCATACTCTCCTGGCTCTTTCACAGGCAGCGACGCCTCTCCTCAGGCATGGCATCTCTCCTCCACACTATCTCAACATAGAGATACCAGCATCCGGGCATTCAGGATTGACCACCCAGTGGGTCAACTCTTATCCTAATCCACAAAGGGCTAAAAATCTTAATCTTGTGTTGACCTCCTATATTATAAACAGTGGTCAGGGCCGGACTCAGTGGTGTGGCCCTTTATAATAAACAGAATACTAGAAAACAGGTTGGAGGTTTTATTTTTGTTAGTGTGTTAATTTGCTCTGTTCAGAATAAGCATAGCTGATTAGAGGTGAGCCAGGATGCAGGATGCAGGCAGGGTCTATCCATGAATGCTTTTTCTCCTAAGGGCTGGGCTTTCCCCAGGGAACCCCACACCCTCCATTCCTTTAATGTTTCCTAATTGATCCTTCTGCCTCCTTAGTACTGAAAATAACCACAAAGGAAAGATGACTGGTGTATATGTGGAGGGTATGGGGTGTGGGTGTGTATGTAAAATCAGGACTGCTGAGTCATGAAACCAAGGTTAATAGTCTTCCTCTAGAGACCTCTTGCTCCTCATTGGAGCCCAGTGCATAGCTAGAATGACTCTAGATGTATCTCAGTCTTCCCAGGACTTCCTGATTACATGCCTAAAGTTCTAAATCCTGGTACT
The DNA here is from genome assembly GCA_036184795.1 of Tokudaia tokunoshimensis. Lineage (NCBI taxonomy): Eukaryota > Metazoa > Chordata > Mammalia > Rodentia > Muridae > Tokudaia > Tokudaia tokunoshimensis. The sequence goes on from BTHU01000006.1 coordinate 16,706,392, forward strand.
CCCCGCAGACAGGGCAAATGGGTGATCAGGATGCTTCTTTCATATAACAGCATTGTGTTTTCTCACACTTGTTGCTGGATGTCATGTGACCCACCACAGCTCCTGAAATATATATGGAGTGTTACTGATATCTGCCATTCATGCTTTATATCCAATTAAAAAAAATCTATAGATTCAATGATTCTTCTTCCTTCATTCTGAAGTACTTTTGCATGTATGGAAAGCTGGACCTTTTAGGGACCAATCTGCAGTCAGAAGAACAATCACAGACTAAGCTTATATGTAGAGAATAACAGAAACACTAGATGGAAAGATTCAGGGTCCTTGAAGACATGGTGAGCTGCTAAAGAAGGCTTCACAGTGAGACTCTAAATGTCTCTTGTACCATGTATCCAGTTACCCGACATCATACAAAGCATTGGATCCTTTGCAGACAGGCTTCCTGATTTTAAAGATCCATGATGTGGAGGCTGGATCTGTGATTTATGAGCTTTTCCTGTGTCACCTGAAGGTCACTATGATGCAGACCTTCACAAGGATACTGCTTTCTCCTGACCAGGCAGGTATTTGTGAGGGTTGTATGTGCTCTTGTTGACACAAAAAAAAGGAACTCTCACATCACTGGGGATAAGTGAGTCTGTCCTGGCACCATGTATGAGTGGCTGTGGCTCAGAGACACAGACTCAGATTCCATGTTCCAAAGTGGTAGCATTGTAACGAAGGCTTTCAACCTACCCACAAAACTTTCAATCCCAAATTTATCCTGTCTATAAGTAATGCAGGCACAGGGGAGAGAGCAGAGACTGAGGGAATGGCCAGCCAATAACCAGCCCAACTTGAGACCCATTCCATGGGCAAGCACCAATCCCTAAAACTATTAATGGTACTCCGTTATGCTTACAGACAGGAGAATGCTGTCCTCTGAGAGGCTCCACCCAGCAACTGACTCAGACAGATACAGACACCCACCTCCAAACACTGTATGGAGCCCAGGGATTCTTAGGAAAAAAATAGGAGGAAAGATTGCAGGCCCTGAAGGGGATAGGAACTCCACAGAAAGACTGACAGAGTCAACTAACTTGGACCCTTGGAGCTCTCAGAGTCTGAACCACCAACCAAAGAACATACCTAGACCTAGACCTAGACCTAGGCCTAGACCTAGGCCTCTCCTCACATATATAGCAGATGTGCAGCTTGGCCTTCATGTGGGTCCTGAACAACTGGAGCAGGGGCTATCCCAAAAGCTGTTGCCTGTCTGTGGGATATGCTCTTCTAGCTGGGATGCCTTGTCTGGCCTCAGTGGGAGAGCAAACGTCTAGCCTCAAAAAGACTTGAAGTGTCAGGGTGGGTGGGATAGCCATGGGGGGACCCCACCTGCTCAGAGGAGAAGGGGAGGTGGGGAAGGATGTGGGAGGGGTACCAGGAGGGGTACAGTGAGTGGAACATAAAGTGAATATAAGTAAATCAAATAAATTAAATTTAAAAATAATGATGGCTTTATGGTAACTGTTATGAAATATATAATGCAGTGAGGGGTACCTTCTTTGGTGGGCCTGAGCCAAGGTGCAACCCTAAGAACCCTATGCAACAGGTCTGATGTAAAGTGGGCTTATTGAGGGAGGGGAGAGGAGTAAGGTCTTGGGGAAGAGATAGTGGATGCGTAGACAGACAGGCAGATAGGAGCAGAGAGAGAGAGAGAGAGTCACGAGGGCGGAGCAAAGCAGGGTAGAGAGGGAGAGAATGGGGGCACACCAAAACAGAGAAAGGGCTGGGGTGGCAGGTAGGTCCTTTTTATCCACAGCATACTTGGCTCACCTGCAGGCTGCAGATGGTGACATAAGCAATTGTTAGGTCCCTGAGAGCAGGCCTGCGGAACTGCTTGTACACTAACAGTCACAGAACAGAGAAAGTCATAAGTCAAGACCCTTTTCAAATACTTTGCTGGAAACATAGGGGAGTGGGTCACAGCAAAGCAGAGAGAACTCTGCTGTTGAACTTAACGCTCTCTGACAGCATTCAGCCCTTTGTTTGGTTGGAAACTAAGTGTCTGTTCATACATTCTAGAGGATTTACCTAATGGTAACAAAGGTGTTAGATCAGGTACAGGACAAGAAATGGCTATTAGGAATGGTTGGAGATGTACAAGATAATATGACTCTAGGCTTGCAATGTCCCAACCTCTCCACATCATTGATGTTCTAGCGAATTAATCAGCATTACAGAAAATGCAGTGGAGTTCCTGGTCCTTTTCAGAACTGTTTATTCTCATTCTCATGAGACCATCCCAGTAAGAGGGCCCATACCTTCAAAGCCTCTAGTTCAGCAAATTGGCCAAGAATTATAGTGGAGATGTAGCCAACAAACAAAGGAAGCCAAACATAGTCAAACCACAGAGATGCACGCTTGGACGACAGAGCTGAGGTACCCTCACTGGGTTTATAACTATTCCTCAGAAGAGAGACAATCACCAAGCCCCTGAATCTCCTAGAAAAATCAACCGTGAAAAACAGATAAGTAATGAAACTTCATTTGGCCTGATCAACGGCTGTGAAGAACTCTCAAAGTCCCTTTAGCAGGCTGGAAATATGAACTCTATTTTCCAACACAGAAGTCTGCATTTGTTCTCAAAGCCCGGGTTTTGGCACTCACCGATGTTTTTTAAGCCAGGGTCCCTGGTGCCTCTTTTGGGTCTGGTCTTGGGTCTTCTCCTTTTCAATGCTTCCCAGCAGATGAGTCCGCCTTGATCTCTAATGCCTGAGAACAATGACACATTCCCTAAACAATTAGTGCATAAATGGCTGAAAGGGCGGAATTGAAAGAAAGTGCAGTGAGTCAGAATTTAGATGCCCGCAGTGTTTTCAGCCAGAAGTAGCATCAAAGTCTGTGGGAAATGATGCTTCACAGATGCAGGGTGGTTTCTCAGGTGAGCAGATGATGGGATGTGCTCCCCCACTGGCTCCAGGTGTGTGTGCTCTCCTGTGATAAAGGGGGATTGATTGCCAGGCAGCATCACTAGGCATTCCTCTGGAGGATCTGCAGAATTTGCATATAGAAAGTACTTGGGTGGAGGGCACTTGCCCTGGGTATGGAGGTTTGCAGGGCAAGATAAAAGAAGAACAATAAAAGCAGCATTAGTGGTGAATAAATGGGAGAGAGACAGAAGGGAAGAAAACAAACCAGGAAAAGAGGAGACAGATGGTTGGCAGACTTTACTTATTATCCCAAGTGAGATGAAACTAGGTAGAGAGTTTATGAAAAAGTGGCATTTTTCTAAACTGTGAATTGAAAATAACTGGTCCAGCTTTCGAAGGCAACCGAGCGTAAGCACCTGCGACCCTTAGGGAGGTGATACCTCAGAGCAGAAGAGAGATGCAGAGAAGTGGATCGGGACAGTGAGGAGTTACTACTGCAGAGCTTACTGGGTTTGCGGTATTGTCAGGAGTGGGTGGAAGCGACTTGAAGAAGATGGTTGGTGGGCAAGGCATGGACATAGATGGTAGGGAGGAACCATGAGCAGTGATTACTGGATGAAGTATTTAAATATGTCTAAAATGTGGTCATTTGGGTGCATCAAGAACTCAGAATAGAGATGAAGGCGTGGTTCTCTGAGTCATCTGTAAAACGGGAGGCATAAATGCATAGAGCACTGTAAAATGGTGCATTTAAGGAAACTGGGGGCTTGGTGAGTTCACACACAGGACCACTGAGGACAGCCAATAGTACAGAATACATGAGGAAAAAACAGATGTAGATGGAAATCCAGGAGGCTGTGATTCCATAAGCCAAGTAGGCTGAATGTTAACTTCAGGGTTAAAGAATGTAATGAGAGCAGTTCTGTAGAGTACTAGAAACCAAACACACTGTCAAATGCACACTGAATCCCAGAGAAGGACTAAAGAATACCTGAAGTCGCACAGCAAGTTGGTGGCAGAGCTTGGGGTCCAAGTCTAGTCCCAGATTCATAGCTTATTTCCTATCACAAGGAAAGGAGTTTACCACTAAGATGCCTAAAGCCAAGGACTGCAGTTGTTCTTGACAGTGCTGAAGTAAGTGCTGACTGCTGTGCATCTGGTAACACCAGCAGTTCTACCAGTCAGGAGAGAATGTTAGAATAAATGGGATGCTCACCATCAAATGGTTCCTGCATGGTTCAGTGATGTGAATCACGAGGCACAAGGTATTCTACAGTGTAGGTTAAGTCTGTGTTGGCAAGATGGGAATTAAGAAATGGGGAATGACCTTAGATCCTGCCCAGTGTCCAGAACATGCTTAAGAGAAGCACTGGGGAAATGGTGGTATTTATCTAAAAGTGATGAGTTTATTTCTTCCTTAGTAAATTATAATCATCATACCAGATGCTCAGTGTGACTTGTCTATTGTCATACATGAGGAAGAGTTTGAACACAAATAGAATGATCATCATGACTGACATCATCACTGTGGTCATCACCATTACCGATCCCATCACCATCATCATTAAAATCATCATCATCATCATCATAGCCAGCATCATTATTATCACCACCATCATCATCACCATCATAATCATCAACAACATCACCAATATCATAATGATCACTGTCATTATGATCACCATCACCAGTATCATCACCATCATTACAAACATAATCAACATCATCATCATTCACCATCATCAGACCATCATCATCTTCTTCTTCATTATCACCACAACCATTAGCATTATCAAAATACCAGCAGCATCTGTGGCATCACCACCACCAACAAAAACAAACAACAATGACTTTCCAGCAAATGTCTCCTTAAGCTTTCTCTAAGCACCTCAAGTTTGAGTCCCTTAGCCAAAGAAACATTTATCTCCCCTCATGACTTCATCATGACCTCCTCAGCCCTCATCATGACCATCTTTCCAACGATGAGGGAAAACAAGGTATGAGGTGAAATTTATTCTTCTACCGAGTGTCAAGTCTTCTTGAGTTGACATCTGCTGTGCTGACCAAACAGGGGGAAAGGCACTTAGCAAGGAAACATCATTGTTGGAGAATAAGAAGCTACCTGAAAGAATGAATCCCATGAGCACAAAGCTATAGAGGGTGATCCAAGAGACAGCCATTACCAATGATTTCCAGTGGTCAACTATGTGTGACCGCAAGGTCATTTAGAGTCTTTCCTATCTGCCTTGGTAAGCTTCAAGTCTGGAAGTCTGAGTAACTGAACCCATACTTAAGATTATATACACGGTAATATTCATTTGCATTCACAAGATAAACTTCCGCTTCCTGAAAGGGACATCTACCAACGGCATATGTGATGCTCAGAAATTGCAACCTAATGAATATATTATTAGCCTTAAGTGCTCAGAAATAGTGTAGACTGGAGAATGTGCATTGCTCAAGGAGAATTATGCATTTATATATGCTGTAGACCCAGATGTGAGGGTTCCAAATAAATATTTAATATTCTGGAATAAAGCATAGTGAACCATACATTCATGAGTCCAGCAGGGTTTATGTATAAGAACATTTTACAAGATAAAAACCATACAAATGTTTTCTTAGCATATAATGAATGGCCAGGGAAGCAGAGGCATTTTCTCATAATGAGAAATGAGTGAAATAAAAATATGAGTAACAAGTATTGTGAGTAGATTCCGTAAAAAATCACATTGTGTCACAGAAATCAATACACCATAGATAGGACTATATTGTTTCACCAAAGAAAGTTCTGCACCAGGCTTTAAGTAGGCTCAATGAGAGACCACTGAATATAGCCAATCACCATGGAAATAGAATAGTATTTAATGAAACACTGCCAGCCACCTTGGATGGCAGAGGATAGTGCCTGGCTGCAAGAGGGTTTTATAGGGGTCTAATGGGTGCATCAGGGAGTGGGGGGAAGCATAAACACTAAAATGAGAAATGCTCTGGTTTCTATTCCTTATGAGAACCAAGCTTAGGTGGGGCTTGAGTTAGTGCCATCAGGAATGCCACTTTGTGGGGCTACTGCTTTGTGACCTACCACAATCCAAAGTAATCTATTTTATTAAAATTCAAATTAAAAGGCACCTGGAGAGGGGCATTTGTGGATGGAAAGGAAACTAGGGGACGCTCCAGGTCTGATTTTCTATTTTAAAGCTAATGGAAGGACAGTGCTTCCTTGCTGAAAATTTAGCATATTTGGTATGCTTATTTTTCTATATTTATGTATCCAGTAGAAGAAATATATATATATATATATATATATATATATATATATATATATATATATATATAGAGAGAGAGAGAGGGGTAAAGAAATTTTCAAGTAAACGAACATACACACATCCCACAAAATGTCCCCTACACATATACATTCAAGCACACACACACACACACACACCAAAACAGCCCATATTCATAAACTATCTTTGACTCAAAGGATAGTACTGTCCCAGGAAGTATGTTTATTTAACCACTCTTAAATGAACAATTTCAAAAAATGAATTTTTGATGTTTGCAGATAACTTAGGTCAATAAGGATATATATATCCTTATGTCTCTTCTGTTGCTATTGCCTGTTGGTATCTTTATTTACCAACAATAATTAACTGGGGGCACATTGACTCTCTCATCTTTGGGACAACCAGTTTTGGGGCCCAAATTAGCATTATAATGCAGCACCAGGCCAACCCACTACACTTAGACTCTGACATAACCCACAGAGTTGTCCATGCATTCCAATACAAGTTGTAATATAAACCATACACATTTCTGTAACAAGGAAGTAAATGAATGTGCCCAGATGAAACTCATACCTAAGAGAAACTCCCCCATAGTGGTATAATGCTCACTACACATGTCTGTTGTAGGACTGCCGTCTGTCTTTCTGGGTACTCACTCCTTTACCTTGTGACTTTGCAGTTTCACCACCCAGGGAAAGAATCAGTTCTCCAGTTGCTGAATATGAGCACCATCAGTCCTGCTTTAGAAGTGACTAAGTTCTCACTGTTTCCCTCTCCACCATTCTAGAATGCTGCACCAAAGATGGGATACACCCAGCTCATGAGAAGATGGGGTGCCTAGTGGAGGAAATTTTAGATGCTCCTGCTAACAGCAGGCTGGTTATCCTGGCATGGGAATGAGAATGTCCCGGGTAATCTAGAAACATCCAACCCTGCCACTGAACGGATCTATAGTTGTATCCTAGCAGGACCCAGGAGAAAAATGGCCTAGCACTGAGTCATTGCTTTGAGCCACATGGTTAATTTTAAAAGAGTGACTCAGAAATGCTGTAAGATGATTTACTTCTTCCTTTCACTTGGGAAACATGGTCTTCAGACTTAGAAGTATTAAAATCTGAAGATGGAATGGCTGTCGTGACACATCTGAAACACTAGGTATTGTGATGGTTTCCTAGTACTTCTGGGTTCCTGGAGCCTCTGTCCACACCTCTTGACATCATCTCCTTCAGCCTCTCTGCATTTGTTTTTTGTTTGTTTGTTTGTTTTTGAGGTAATTTAAAAGCTTTACTTTAATAACTATATTTGACAGCTAAAATGTTTTCTTTACAATGTTACATTTCAGGTTTTTTCCCATTAAAATGCATGACAATAGGTAAGTTATCTATATCTGTTCATGACATTTGCTTCAAATAGAAATGAACCCACACTCCTATGGCCTCTCTGCATTTGAACCACTCGGTGAACTGCCCTAACAGCTTGGATTCCGAGTGATAAGAGTAAAAGCTTGTGTTTTTCATGCCTACACAGAGTGTACATGAATCTCTAGATTCTCATGACCCCTACAGGTCATGCCCAGCATCACAGCCTCTGTGATGTTGTATAGATGCAGGCAGACCTCTGTAGTTAAACCCAATGAGGTTGCTGCTCTCACAACAAGGTAGAGTTTGTTCCCTCTACAGCCTTGCCTTTCTTTTCAGTACTGAGAAACATTTTAATTAATAATGAGCAAAGTGAGAATAATTGTTTTAACCAGGATGGAACCACACCTCATGCTGGGAATGTCAGGCTGTGCATCTGCTGCCTGGCCATCTCTGAAACTAACAACCAAAATGTCAGGGAACATAAGTCACCATTAACCTCTGGGTAATAGGGGTGGTTCTTAAGATTTATTGTCATAGTTATTCCCCAGTCATTAACTACAGGGGCTTCACCTGCTATGCAGAGAAGTGGAATGAGCCTTGTTTTTATTGAGTTTTCCAGATCGAAAATGACTCTTCTTCTCTTTGTGTGTTTCTCTGTCTTTGTCTCTCATCCTGGTTTTTCCCATGTCTCAGATGGTAAAGGTGTCTTGCCTCCTGTAAAGAAAGAAAGAAGTTCCTGGTACATATACATTCAAGCTCTTTGCTTCTGGGTAATTTGACTTATACAATGATCTTTTCAGGAAGAGATTTAGGCTTGCAGATTGAAGTACTTCCCTGAATTGGCCAATGGCTGCGTCTGTATAAAAACACAGTCACATTCCAATGTAAAAGGCTTGAAGGTGATTGCATCAAAGCTCATCCCACTATGAACAACAACACACAAAATCTGAAATAACTTGGAGGCAGCTCAATACGTGGGAAAGTCTCCTCACCTCAGTAGTTTTCATTGTTTCCATAACCTATTGGAGGGAGGAGCCTGGCACATCTTGCCAGTTTCAGGGACTTCCTGAGACTTTTGTGTTGTCTACTTTCTTGGGCTTAATGAGCTTGTTGCAGTGTGGAATGTTTCAACTGGGGGGAAAAATGTTCCCCAATAGTAACTCTGTTCCCCGATAGTAACTCCAATAGTCCTTAGACTCATGGCAGTTCTACTTCAGCCTCATGAAAGCTAGAATTGTAAACAGGAATGCAAACTTCCACTTCCAACTTAAGGAGTGATTTCTATAAAGAGATATTTCTACTTTTGTCAGAGTGCAGATTATAGTAAAGTGAATTCAGGCATGGAAGCTGCATCTCAATGGAAGTCATTGGAACCTAGTAAAAATTAATCATAATAAGAACAAGTCAATCTACTGGAGACCAAATTATATGTAAGCCTTCCCAAAGCACCTCTGTGTTCAGAGCTCACACTACTTAAGAAAATCTAACAGAATTCTTCAACTTTCTTCTGACATATTTTAAAATCTGATTAGTCATATACAATTAGTTGTTGTTTATAATATCAGAGTAGTTGTGAAGTAAAGGAACCAGCCTACAGTGACATTATAATAGGATTAAGCTTGCCTTTGTTACTGACATTGATCCTAGGAAAATGGACTTGACAGTTATGAGACAACCAGTTAAGAATCTTCCAGCCACCAATTCCAAGTATTTAAGTATCTGAAACTTCAGCTCAAATCTGGAGAAAAGTCACCAAATTGTTTCATGAGAATGGTGTACTTAATCACATTTAAGGAATACACAAATAGAGAGATAATTCAGTCTAAAGTCTAATTTGGTATCAACTAACTACATAAGGATGGTTAAAAGAAAAAGCAAACTATTTCAAAAAGACTCAATTTTCACCTATGGCCCTGCAGATTTAACAAGACAAAAAATCCAGATTCTCCAAGGTTTTTTTTTCAGGATTGTATACATGGGAGAGATAGCATACATGCTAGAAAAACTATCTAGTTACTGCTTTTTGAGAACCCAAAAGTTGCTAAATAAATCATAAACCAAATAGACTCTTCCTTCCTTAAATTGCTTTAGTCATAGTTAGAATGTCTTGTCATACCAATAGTGTGTGTGTGTATATACACATGTACCTGTGTGGTGGTGGTGATGATGATGATATAGCATAGGGTAACAGGGACAGTTTCCATGGCAGGAAAATTTGTCTAAGATGAAATATAAACAAGATGAGGAATTGGTGAGGAAATTTGGGGACTGGGATGAAAAAAAAATCCTATGTGAAGGATGGAAAACTCCAGTCTGGACAGGAAGAAAATTTAGGAGCAAGATTTGGGGCCAGATCTGGAAGGGACTTTACTCTCTGATACATGCTGAGGGACTGGGAGAGGACATATATGGAGGGTGATGTAATCTGCTACATTATAGTCTTTGCTTCAGTGTGGGGTCTTGTGACTGCAGAGAGGGCAATAGAGGGGGGTTTCAAATGAATTGGAAGGCAGCACTCAGGCAGATGCTACAGGGGGTAGAGGTGGGCAGGGGTGGGCAGAGCTGTACAGGGGTGATGGGCAGGGGTGGGCAGGGGTGAAGTCTGACAGAGCTCTGAGACCCAGATTCAGGGATTTTGATAATGTCATTGGTGACATAGTTGTTACACTCTTAGGTGAGTGGCTACTAAAGCCAGCAGATCTGCAAGATAAGGTGAGGTATTTAATCTCCATTGTTGATGTGGCTTTCCTTAGAATCACCCAGAAGACTGAAGCACAGTTGTAGGCTTTTCTGTGAGAGTGATTCTGGAGAGGGTTAGCTAAGAGAAATCCTGCCCTACATGCGAGCGGTAGCTTCACGTAGACTGTAGAGAAGGAAAAGACTGACCAAACAACTCCATCTCTTTCTCTCCATCCTCCAATGTGATAAACCTGGGTACCTGAGAATTACCAACAATGAACCAACTACCCTGAAACTATGGGACCATGAAAGAGAGCTGGGTTTCTGGTTGAGCTAGGTTTGAAACCCCGGTGACCCCCACAGGTGACCCTGCAAGGGACAAGGGACAGTAGGCGTTTTGCCATGCTCCTGGACACCAGGCCCCTGACATGAGTCAGCAGCTCTCCATAGGTCTGTGGACATCTGTCACATAAGGGCAATGCCCCAACACCCTCCACAGGTAGAAAATGTGACCACAGGTCAAGTAGCCTCAAGACAGATCTCTATTTTAATGAGTCACCTAAAGGTCTGAAGGGCTTAGCCAATAAACTCCCCTTCCCAGACACTCCTCCCTGCAAAAGCTATTTAACCTTAGGCCCACCCTGAGAAAAGGGGTACAGTTTTACTTATAACAACTCTCTGACATGACAATAAATGCTTTAAAACCAAGGACTGTCTCTTTTCATCAGGATCTGCCTTGGGAAGCAATGGAACAGGCCTTTATCTAAAGAGCTGTGTCTAGTCTCCTGCAGAAGGCCTCTCAGTGCTCCTAGTCATGGCCTCTACCAAGCCAAGCCATCCACTGAACAAGCCAAGGACTCTCTTCTCCCCATAGAACCCAGCCGAGTTCCTGTCTTTTTCCCTTCAGCCCAGGCTAGATCCATCCTGTAGCCCCCACTCCTTTTTCAGCTCTTCCATGGCATCCAGCAGCGTCTGGGTGTCCAAGAGTCTGAGAACCTGACACCCAGCCTCCAGCCTTTGTTCAGGTCCGGGAATCCTCAACCCGGCTCTGTGGTTCTCCCAAGACCTCTCCGACTGAGTTTCCTAACCCCCAGAGCGGGGATCCCTTGGCTTCCCATAGCCGCCCGCCGGCATGGGGTAAGTGCAGTCAAAACTCCTGCGACCTGCCTCTACAGTGGCCAGAGCCCCAAGCATATATGGAACACATCATTTAATCCACAGAAACCATGAGCCATAATGAAAACTTTCATCTCTATGTCATGGTGATAAGATGATCTAATATGGGAAGCAATAGGATTTTAGCCTCCAGGCAAGCTGGGACACACAAGGGAATAAGACAGTCTTCTGAGGGCTCAAGTGAAAAAATTGTTCATGTCTTAGGAAAAAAACAAAAACAAAACCTCCACCAGGAAAAACATGGTCGTCATTAGCAATCTGTGGGGTCAAAGCCCAAGGAGCCCATAACCCTGATCTTGATGGTGATGATCTTCTCTGAGCATTTCTCTGAACTCAGTCACTCACTCCTCACTATGTCAACACAAGGCCACTACATCTCCCATTCACTGATGGAGAAGTGGAGGGTAAGAGGATTCATGCAGTGTCCATACCTCCGTATTAGACAATACAGAGATAGTGAGAAAAATGGAGACCCAGAGAACCCACGAATGGAGTCCCATGAAGAGCACAGAAGTGACACCATCATAGGAGAACCCAAGGCCACAAGAAAGAAGGATACCAGAAGAGGAATGGCTACTTCAATGGATGCTCCTGGGAAACAGGTGAATTGCATCCTGGGTATGGGGGTGTTGTTGAGGTTTTGTTGTTTACTGGCTGTTCTAATGCTAAGTGTGAGTCCCCAAGACCTGGAATCTGCAAATAGCCCCTGGGACCCTGTCCCCAAGTTAATTCTGATTGGTGAATAAAGATGCTGACAGCCAATAACTGGGCAGAAGAGACATAGGTGGGGTTGAGGTTTCCCAGGCTTAAAGGGAAAGGACCATGAGTAGGCAAGAGAGAAGCCACCATGGAAACAGAGTATACAAGGAGAAGGAGAGTCACCATGGGCTAAGGGCCAAGAGAACATGGCTCTGAGGGCTGCCCAATTGGGTTAAGAGTGGCCCAGATGGAATACTGTAAATCAATAACTTGGGGTTATCGATCGGAAAGCAGATTCTAACAGCATGGAGGCTAGGCAGTTGCCCAGCTATTGTGCTGCCTAAAGCATATTAAAAATATAAAGGCTGTGTGTGTGTTTCATCTGGGAACATAAATGGTCTGAGGCAGGGAAGAAGTCCTAAGCTGGGATTTTAATATTTTTACTAGACAAGGTCAAAATTCTTGTCTACCTGTTGACATCAGCTTCAGAGTCTGGAGGGAACCAAGGTGCTGAAGGAGAAGCCACTGAAGTGAAGATGTTCAAGAGGAAAGAACGGAGACACTTGTAAGGGTGAAGGGAGCTTCAGTCAGTCTACTTCCAAGTCCCAGGAGCACCCAGCTGAGGTTGGCCTTGCTCAGGAAAGGAAACCTATCATTGACTCTGGCCAATAAGAAGAGAATATCTGTAGCTAATGATTTGGGATCAGCTGGTTGCTGCCAGCAGAGTCATAAGGATGAACCACAACTCTACCTATGTAGTCTGTCCTGGGGAACTCAGCACAGAGTAGGCCTCTAAGTGCAGTGTAAACAGTGGTCCTACCTCACCCTGGGTTAAGAACACATACACAGATGCCCCAGGGAATGGCTGGGAAATGTCATCCTGGATCCCCAGTAAGACTTTCATTCTCTATGATTTCTACCAGTTATGGAAATGTAAAGAACACACAAACGAAAGGAGAGGGAATCAGTCAGAGAAAGAGAAAACGGAAGGGTCTGAGTACTAGCCACTTCCTAGGGAGATGGCTGGCTCAGTATTCCCCAGTGCCTGCTACACTCCCTCTGCTTCAGCCTCCACTTTAATGCATAATTTATGGATGCAATTAACAGAAACCAATCAACCAAGACTGTGCACACAGTACTGTGTTTAACAACAGATGCCTCCAATAGTGATTATGTTAGAATAATAACAACACTGAAAACACGCCCGGTCATCAGGACTGTGTTGCCAAAGCTAACAAGACTGATGGTTTTACCAATAAAAGAGCCGGCAAGCGAGCCTGGGAGGAGGAGTCTGGGTGCTGTGGCGGCAGCTTGTTTTTCTTATGTAGATGCACAGACTTTTACACTCCTGTGCTTGTATGTGTGTGTGTGTGGGGGGGGGGGGTTGCACACATATGTGCACTCAAGTGAAGACAGGTGTCCTTCCTCAGGACTCAGGGTCTCTCACTTGTACCTGGGACTTGCCAATCAGGTTAATTGGGCTAGCCAATGATCTTTAAGTATCCTCCTGGTTTCTTTCATCTTCAGATCTAGGATTATAATTATAACCAAGCCACTACACTTAGATTTTAACTTTTGTTCCATTGTTTACTTAGGGGTGGTGCTTGGAATGAAGATTATTGCCCCATAAGCTTGGGTATTTAAATACTTGGTGCCCAGTTGATAGCACTGATTGGAGAGGTTATAAGAAGGTGTAGCCTTGATGTAGGAACACATAGTAGAAGCTGCACACAACTTTCAATTCATTCTCTACTTCATGCTTGCAGTTGAGGGCGGAAGCTCTCAACTTTCCACTCCTGTCACCATACCTGCAGCTTGTTGCCACGCCTTCCTGCCATGATGAACTCTGGAACTATCAGCCCAAATAACCATTTTGTTCTATAAGTTGCCTTGATCGTTGTTGTGATATCGCGGCAACAGAATGGTAACTGAAACCCTGAGTCCTGGGGCTTCAACTCAGAGCCTCCTGTTTACATCACTAACAATTAATTCACAGACAGCAGCATTTCCGGTCTGGCTTTCTCAGTCTTTGCGTCTCAGTCTATCTTGTTCCCAACACTCCCATCTAAGGGAACTGTTCTGGGATCAGGTGATCATCAACCCCGTAGCTTGCGGGCCATCTAAACTGTATCATAGGGCCTGCTTCTTGCCCAGCTTCTGGTCACGGCTCGGCAGCAGCCATCTTCCTCTGTGTATTCCTGTGCAGGTGCTGAGTCTGTTTCCTCACGCACCTCACCTTCTGCTACACTTCTCCCTGTGTCTCTCAGCCCCTTGGCTTCCCCATCATTGAGGGTGCCTTTGCACAAAAGCTGTGTTAGAGCTATAGGGTTTCACACAGGGTCATGGCAGAGGACACGGGTCAGAACGAACTGAAACTTGGGATTGTCCCCATAGGGAGCCTCAAGCTGGTGCAGGAGGACTGTGGCAATTCTGCTGAACGTCAGGGTCCCGCTGTGCATTTGCTTTTCGTCCTTTATTTATTTCTATTGTATTCTCAATATAGTCTCTCGCCTTGTAGCTAGAGCTTGCTGCATGCCTTCGCCCTCCTGCTGCACTCACCACGCAAGTGCAGGGGTAACAGTCATCACTGCGCAAGTGCGGAGTGGGGAGGAGGAGGTGTAACAGACTTGTACCTCCCGCCTGGCTCAGACTCATGCGTTTTGTCATGAATTCTTTTTAACTTAGTAAAAATATAAAGGGCTTTGCTATGCCATTTCTTTTGCCATTGTATTTGATTACTTTTATTTATCTCCCCCCCACCCTCCACTGCCCTCTGTTACCTCCCTGTCTTCCCCCTTCCTGGTACTCTTCCGGGTCTCCAACACTTGCCCCTTCTGCTTTCATACCCTGTGAATTCCATCCCTCCCTGCCCCCAGTAAGCTCTGTAAAGTGCTTGGTCATTCTGGAAGTGAGCTTCCAGGCCAGCCCCATTTTTTGTATTCTAAGCCACAGTTGCCTTCGTGCCACCATCACATGGAGGAGTCCAGGGGAGAGCATCACATGCGGCAGGCAGCTGACCACATCGGGGTCTGCCATTGTCTGTCAGTGGGATGCGTCCTGGACCTGTGTGAACATGGCTGCTCTCAACTGACAGGCTTTCCTTCAGCTTGTGAGCCGGTGATGGGCACAGGCTCCAACTGTTACCGAGCTGCAGTCAAACTTCTCCATCTGTCACCAGGGTTCCAAGTTCTTCAGTCTTTTGAGCTGAGTTTTCAGGAACCCTGTGTTTGACTCTCAGAGGTACAGGACGAGGATTCTGACACTTTCTGACACATTTACATGTGAACCACAAACATGCTTTGAGTGAAAGCCCATGAGGTTCTCTATTTCCTTCTCTATTGGGAGGTGATTTGTGCACAGGCAGCCTGGTTTCAGGTAGAACAACTTTGAACCCCAGAGACCCGGTGGTGGGGGAGGGGGGTGGCTCCCACCTATGACCTTGTGGGCGGAGCTTCCACCTGCATGGGACGGGAGGAGTTCAGTCATCGCCCCCTGGACCCTGCTGACCCCTGCTGTAGTTGCAGCCCCCACACACACACCCCACATCTCCCACAGGAGAAATGTGTGGCTGTCGGTTATGTAGTTGCAGCACCAAGCTTTCCCCACATGTAAATAAGGTTTCCCCAAGCTCTCAATCCAAGCCAATGAGAAGTACCTGCTGCCAAACCCCAGAGCACTCCCAAATTGTATATAAATCCTCTCCTAAATCCTATAGTTTAATACGCTAAATAACAACCAGTTTTCTTTTACAGGCCGAACATAATATTTTCTTCCTCAGCCACATAAAGCAGACTTAAAGATGCCTTCCAAGACTATTACAGGCTCAGCATTCACCATCCACCTTGTGTAGACATCCCCTGCTGGGGTTCTGCTCCTCTGTTGTTCCTCTACAGGTTTATCCCTACACCTTGCCCACTGCCACAGATCCAGCAGAGACAGTGCCATGTCCTAAGACCTACATGAGACAACAGAGCTGCCTTCCTCCAGACACCTCATCTGACTGAAGACTCCCAAGACACACGCTGAGATCCAGAGACACAGACACACTCTCCAGACTTGGGACCTTCCAGCTGCAAATGAACTCTCTTGCCAAGGCCAAATGACTGTTGAACTTGGGGGGAATTACGTGATGGTAAGAAAAACATAATCTCTATCTAGATTAATTAATTGCTGTTTAAAACATGTTATTACCCTCAAATTGTACTGCCCATTGATCCCTTGCTTCCCCCCCTACCCTCAGTCCTCTTTACCACTCTAGCTTTCTTCTGATACCTCCATCCTACCCAAAATTTTCGCTACAAGTGACACAGCTACTCCAATGACCCCTCTCCTTTTTTTAAAAAAATAAAAAAGTAAAAGGGGGAGATGTGGGACCATGGTGTGAGACAGTCTGTAGCCTAGTTGAAGCAAGGCCACTTTGGAGACCTGATAGAATACTTCTACAAGGGATGGAACCCGTGAGCTATGCTCCCAGACTGCTGACTCCTCAACTCCATAATCCTGTGGTCATCAATCACATGTGGCCATGCTCCAGGTCCCTAGTGTTCTGGCTGGACTCCACCTCTGCAGTCACCTGGCTACAGCCAGGCTTTCCCCGCCCCTCGGTTACCTGTTGCCAGGTAACCCAGCCCACAATAAAAGGAGACTTCTTGTCCCTCCTCCCTCTCTCTCATTTCTCTCAACCCTCATCTCTTTCTGTTCCCCCTCTCTCTCCATTCTTTACCCACTTTCCACGTGGTCATGGCCTTCCCTCATCTCTCTATCTTCTCTTTCTCTCTTTTCTTCTCTATCTCCTTTTCTCTTTCTACTCTTCTAATAATAAAACATTGAAACTATGAACTGTCTCTTTTTATCAAAATCCATCGCTTAGAAGCATGGAGCAGGCCTCAATGTTTCCAGCCACCAGGGAAGGATCACGCCTCCTCTCAGCCAAGCAGCTTCCTTAACAGGTACCCGGGATGTCCATGCCAGAATGGCACCGCCTTCTGAGCAAAGACCTCCTTCCCCGCTAGCCAGACAATCTCCACAGGTACTCCAGCGCCAGCCTTCCCTATCGCGGTGCAGAGCGAGGTCTTGCCAGTGTTCCCCTATCCCCCATGCAGGCTTTGCCTGCCAGTGTTTCTCCTATTCGGGACCTGTGCCGCCGCTGCCACCACCCTCCTTTTTGTTCCCCACACTTCTTTCCATCATTAGTGCTTTTGTGTGTTTTGTTTCTTTGCTTGAGACAGGATCTCACATAACCCAGGCTGGTTTTAAATTCATATGGTTAAGAAGAACCTTAAACTCCTGGAGCTCCTGCCTCCACCCCCGGTGTGCTAGAATTACAGGTGAGCCCCGCAGCACTGGGCTTAGTCATTTTAGTCTTAAAGAAAAAGAAAAAGTAGACGGAAGATGGTCTGATTGTTTGCTGCAAATTTACTGTTTCCATGTTGTTCAAAAGGCCAGGGGTAATTTCAATTTAGACACTTGCAATCAAACAGTGTTTGTCAAAGACTTCATTAATTTGAGAAATAATAGTTTCCTCCTTACAGTCAACTGACTTACTCTGACAACTACAACAGCAACACTTAACCATTCTCCTAGAGAGAACCCAGTAGCCCAGGCCAGTCTGAAGCCCTCAGATACCATGGAAGACCTTTCTTCCTCAGGGAAAACAGGCACTGGCATGTGACAGAAAACCAGCCTACCCTGGGGACCAAGCTTGGCTGTCACAACAACCTAGTGTCCTTTTTGGGTAGAACATATGGGATAGAACCCCACAGAGTGTTCTATTTCACATATAGATGGGTGCCTGGCAACCAGGATGCACCACTGAGGAGGCTGGGCTGTGGAGGAGAACCCATCCTTTCTAAAGCCAAGGCACACCAGACTATACACTATTTTGGTAGCACCCTGAAGGTGTTGTATGAGGCTCCTGGAGTATAAAAGAACCCACTGAGGATCCAGCAACCCTGGACAAAAAAAATGACCTATGTTTAGATAGGACCATTGCTCTGTCATGAATGGAGCGAGGACCAAAACCTCCAGGGTAAGATGTTCCAGGGGAGTGAGCACATATGCCCAGATCCCTGTCTGATTCCTGTCCCCCTCCCCTTTGTTTAAATGTGTGTCCTTCCAGACACAAGACACCCATGAAGATTTCAGAAACCTTCTAAGAAAACCTCCCTGAGGTTTCCTTCAACTGAGTATTTCTGTCTCTCCTGCTTCCTAGCCAGGTGTTCTTGTGTTCTTGAGTTCCTCTGCACAGACCTATACAGTTACAACATTTATATATATTTACAACAGATATATATATTCATGTATATTTGTGTGTGAATGTGTGTGTGTGTATTGTCATTTGTCCTAGCATCATGGGAATGGTGGAGTAGTAGAAGATGGTTCAGAGCCCTCCAATTGGAGACACACCAAATTGTCTCATGTCATTCACTAGCCTGAGATTCACTGAGGAACACTGCCATCCAGTTGTATGTACTTCTCCTGCTGATCTATACCATGGGCTAGCCCACATGCTCCCATAATGAGGATGGTCCAGCCTGTGGTGCCCACAGCACCAAAAGACATAGCCCCATATCTCCTCCATCTTAAATGCGCTCCTTCCCTCTTAGGCTGCATTTGGTGATTGATTCCCTGAATGATCAATGATTAGATTCTGCATAGAACAGACTGTATTAGAAGGTGCCACAGTTACACAGCCTGACTGAACTCCAGGGGCTCATCATGTCTCCTCTTTCGTGGGATCACAGGAACATCAGCAGATTTCACACGAGCATCTCAAAATCCCTCAAGTGTGATCTCCATGTTCTCAGGACCTGACTTCAAGCTCTTTCAGTGCTGTGAGCTTACTCCAGATAAGTGCCCTCCCTTGCCTTGCCTTTCTAAGCAGAAAGCCATCAGACACTGGCTAGAAAACATCCCTTTCTGCATCTCCCCTGGTAAGAAGTTCTAGCATGTACCGTGGACTCAGTTCTCTCTGGCTACAGGTGAGAATTTGGAGAGAAGGAAGTAGCCAGATTATATGGATCAGTAAACCCACATGAAGGGGAAATGAGAACCATTCTATTTACTGGCCTTTAAAAACATCATAAGAAAGTTTGTTATGTTCCCCCTGTCAAGGTAAACAATTTATAGTTTATTTTTCAAAATAACTCTGCATCTCTTCTTGTTTTCCGTATTTATTTTATGTGTGTGAGTGTTGCTTGCATGTGTGTCTGTGTGTCACATGAATGCAGTGCCCTTGGAGGCCAGAAGAGAGCATCAAATTCCCTGAAGCTGGAGTTGCAGATGGTTGTGAGCCACCATGTGGGTGCTTGGAATTGAACTCAGGTCCTCTGGAAGAACAGCCATTGCTCTTAACCTCTGAGCCATCTCTCTAGCCCTATCTGCGTCTTTTCTTAAAATCTACTGACTTAGACATCATTAGTAACTAAGAAAGTAAAACCTCAGGAAAGTTAACTTTTTGTTTCCTTTTGCACCTTTTCTACTATTTTAATTGTCATTTCATGCCCCATGTGTTGATGATCTACAGAAAGAGAGAATCCTGAATTTAATCTGCCTGATCTAGGCACCTATGTAGGGCTAAAAGTTGTACTATCATATGCACCTTCAATGGCAAGCAAGCAACACATTATAACCAAAGCCTTCTTAAACCATAAATATGACTGATAGTCAGTGAGATATTTGGATGTGAACTCAGCCCAGAAACTCAAGAGAAGTCACTAAGGACTCAGAACCCTCCCATCTTCCTGATCCTCCATCTTCACCACATCTATTTACCCAAGAAGCCTGTGCCTCCTGTAGCAAGAACGCTGACACAGCTTGAGCACTCACTGTGTATACCAGGAGGACGGCGGGCCAGAAATAGAAATAGGTCCTTGTCTCTTGCCTTGACCAACCATCGTCTCAGGAGGATGGATCAGCTGCCTTGACAGAGTGCCTGCAGCTGACATCACCCCATCTTCCGCCAGTACCCAGTGGCAGAGGTGTGGTGGTGAATAGTTCTAGAATTGCTTGCACAGTCTTCAGAATATGTGGCTGCATATATGATGCTGGATTAGCCTCTGACTCAGTTGTGTGCAGCTCCTGTCTGAAGTCCGTTAGACATCTTCAGTGTCAGCAAGCAGAGCATCACCATCCATCTTCTCCACTCCCTTGGTCCTTCTTAGCTTCCCTCATGACCATTAGGAAGCAGGATGCAGGCGCCAGGTGCAAAGGAGTGGTTTCCCTTTGTTGAGTTTATTTCCTTTTCTTTCTTGTGAGCATGGTTTTCTTTCTTGTGTATCATATCCCTTTGTGCGTGCAAGTACACATGTGTATATGTGTGTCTTATTCATATGTGTGTGCAGGTACATTTGAAGGCCAGAGATTAACCTTACCTATAGTTCCTCAGACACCATTCACATTGGTTTTGGGAGGGATAAGGTCTTTCATTGTCTTGGAGCTCACTGATTAGGGTAGGCGGTTTGTCTATGATCCCCAGGGTTCTTTCTGTCTCTAGAAACCTTACCAACACGGATGTTACATGTGTGCTTCACCATGCCTGCTTTTTATGCTTTGTGCTGTGGGTTCTGGGGATTGAACTTGGGTTTTCAGGTTTCAATAGTGTACTGGTTATATGAATTAGAGTCCCGGGGAAAGAGGGAACCTCAAGTAAGAAAATGCCTTCATCAGATCCATCTCTAGGGCATTTACTTTATTGGTGATTGACGTGGGAGGGCCAACCCCACTGTGGATGGTGCCACGCCTGGGCAGGTAGCCTTGGATAGCATGAGAAAGCGGGCTGAACAAGACATGGAGAGCCAGGAAGCAACGTTCCTGCCTGCCTCGAGTTCTCACCCTGATTTCCCCCAAATTGATGGACACTGTGAATTGTGAGGTATCTGCATTTCATCGTAGATGCTGAGAAGCAAACTGGAACACATTACAATCACTGCTTAGACTGAACTGCCTTTCACTTGGTTGCAGATGAAACATTCCTCCCCTGCACAATATTCTTTCAGTCTCATTTTAAAAACATATGTATTTATATTTAATTAAAAGCCATTTTAATAAATAGCATTATAAACAATATGACAAGGAAGGGAAATATCAGCATTGTATAATTAAGAGAGACTAAGCAATACCTTATTAATAAGAAGATATTCTCACTATGGCACTGCCAACAAAACTCATAGCCGTGATGGGATTTTTGGTTAATACTAATTGTTTGACATTCTTGTAATACAGCCTTGGCATCATTTGTAGACTCCAGCTGATTGCTTTCATTTTATCTTGGTTTCTGAAATTAAGTAAAGATACTAGGAATCATGACTGGCCTGTTTCTTGACTTAAAAAATTGACATTGAAGAAAAGAAGAGGGGTGGAAAGATTGCTCAGCTTAGGTGCTTGGATTTAAGCCATATGACTTGAGTTTGAATCCCAGAATCCACACAGTGAAGGAGAAGAAGCAGTTCCTGCATTGGTCCCCTGACCTTGATATGTGCACACATCCATACACACAAAAAGTAAATAAATACATACATACATACATACATAAAGTATGTGTTAAACATTAAACTATCAGAAGCCATGAGTTGTGTGAGCTTGTGTGTGTGATTCACATATAGAGATTTTTCTCTAAGGCTACAGCTCTGCACATCTTTATGAAATCTTCATTTTCTTCCTCTTCAATGAAAATACTCAGTATGATGAAAATGTCAGCCCCCCCCCTATTCTGGCAGTGCTTACCTAAGTGTGGGCATCATGGGATGGGCATGTGGTGTGAGTTTCGGCTATGCCAAACAGGACATTAGTGCACACAATCACAGAGTAAGAAATTGTATTCCCCTTTCAATTATGTCCCAAGCCTTCCCATTACAGCTAGGGGGAAATGTATCATTGTGAAGACAGAAAGTGTTTCCTCTCACACATTTGCTAGATCCTCTTTGAATCAGACAGAACTGGCTTCCTATACAGGACCTTGGGTGGAAATAAGAATTTAAGAAGCCCTGATTCTGGGTGGTGTACCTCCCTTCTGCTTTGTGAGGTTTTAGTGAAGAAACTAAGACCCACGAGTGGGAAATAGTTCTCTTTAACCCTAGAACCTTAAACTTGTTTAACCCTAGAGTCATCTGGAAAGAAGGCATTTCATTGAGAAAAGTCTTCTCTCAGATTGTCGTCTGGTGCCTTTTCTAGGTTAATGAGAGAGCCCGGAACACTGTGTGTAGAACCACCACTGGAGTTCTATAAGAAGGCAGGCTGAGAACACCATGAGGGTTGTCAATAAGGACCATTCCTTCATAACCTCTGCTTCTGTTCCTGCCTTGAGTTCTTGCCCCAGCTTCTCTCAGTGGTGAATGTAAGTTGTAACTTCCTCCCCAAGTTGCTTTTCGTCATGGTGATTATCACAGCAACAGAAACCTAACAAGGGCAGCATTTTATCACAGGAGTCTGAACAGACTATGACAGTAAGTTGCTTCTGCTATTTAAACATCAAAGATTTCCTATAAAAGAGAGTTAATATATCCTTCTGAGCCAGGTGACAGGTGCTGGTCAGTTCATAAAGATAGATGTGGCACTTCTCTTTGCAGCGACCCCATATCTACTCTACAAAGAAAACACCACCGCTGGGTGCTCAGAAGTTCAGCTCAATCCTTTCAACGCTGAGTAATTAAGAAGAATTGAAGACTGTCAAGTTTAAATTAAATTATGAAATGAACACGATTTTACCATAGAAATAATAATAAAGTGGGACAAGGTTGTACACTGAAATGTCACCTTTTCAAATATTAGTAATAACTTGCCATCATTATTCTTTAGGGTTAATATAAACAAGGTTGTGTTTTTATGTTTCCTTGAATGTCTATTTTTTTCTCTTAAGATGTTGCCATTTTTTTACTCCTTTTTAAAGATTTATTTTTTGTGTAGGGGTGTTTTGCCTGCATGTATGTAAGCCTACCTTAGATGTGAAGTGCCCATGGAAGCCAGAAGGGGGCATCAGATCCCCCAGGAATCTGGCATTGCAAATGGTTGTGAGTCACCATGTTGGTGCTGGGACTCAAACCCAAGTCTTTTTCAAAAACAGCCAATGCTCTTAACCATTGAGCCATCCCTTCAGCCCATCGTTTTCTTCTGTTTTACTCCTGTTTATACTGCTAATTGTGATCATCTTCCCAAATACTTAGTTGATGACCTTATACTATGGCCCCTCTGTGAATCATGACCATACTATCAAGGCAACTGAACTGATGGGTTGATGAGATTTGGAACCACAAATACGTGATGTGTCTAGAGAGAAGAGGATCCATCTCCCAGGGCTGATGGAGCCATGTTCTATTGAAGTCATTGCCTATTTCATTGCTGGGTCATCAAAATCACAAGGAGAGTCTATGGCACCTTCAAGGATAGGAAGCTCTTGAGGGAACAGGCATCAGGTTCAGTGAGACAGTGCAGACTCCCTGACCTCATATGCCTGGTGGCCCTACTATCCTGATAGCAGAACTGTTGGGGCACAGGGCTTCCAGCCCAGCTCAGCTGTGTTCACACCTCAGAGGACAGAATCAAATGTTCTTCTTTATGACATCCCTGGAATGGTCTCTCTCATGGGACTTGATAGCTTGAGAACTACAGAGCCAGAATTAGGGCTCCTTATTAAAGAATAAATGTGGGCCCAACCTCTTCACACCTCAGCCTCCTCATCTATAAGTAGTACTCAGGAGAATGTTTCATAGGGCCATAGAAGTCTCAAAGACTCATCTTGCAAGGACCCGGGGGGTCAAACATCATTTTCCATTATTCTGCAGACGGTGCCATTCTCTCTGGACCAGAGATGGAAGGTCAACACCTCAGCCTCCTCCTCTACTCCACTAGCCAGAGCTGGATCTGTCAGAGAGCTAGAGAATAGTGTGTGTCTGTCAAAAGCAGGGGATCTCATGAGCTCAGGCTGTAAAAGAGAGGAAGTCTGTATCCATAGAGACATGAGAGAATCCTGTGTCAACCCCAAGTCAACCTGCTGTGAGGCTTTTGACATGTAACACAACCTCCTTGTTACATTTTTCTGGTTGACATTTGATACTTAGTGGCTAACACAAGGTAGCATGTAAGGTCCCAGAAAAGTACACTCTAAAGTAAAAATCCAGCCTCTGATGTTAGTGAAGGAGGTGTGCTTGGTTACATACCTGATTCAGAAAACATAAAACTTCAAAAATTACAACAGCACCAATGGAGAATCAGAGGGTAACCCTGCCTCTCTCCCTTCCCAGAAATGATTTCTAACTTCTTTAGCTTATTTGATTTTTTCATCTGTGTTGGTAAGTTTTCTTATGGCTCAAATGCAGCAAAAGGGGTAAGCACTGTCCTTCATACTTTGAATCATCAGAGCTCTGATCGGATCATAGCGTGCATGCTTTTGTTGAAGGCGGCCTTGGTTGTGTGGGAATAGAGGGCTTTGGGAATCTAGTTGATTTCTTCATATCCCATGTGTGAGAGAGATAGTCACTGTGCACGCAGCTACCTGCACATGCCCCCACAGAATATACACACGCAGAGTTCCTTTCCTCAGCCTGGTCGGCGAAGCCTCATTAATTCCAAATCCCCATAAGTAAAAGTCAACATCAAGAATTCTCAACACCCGGACGATATCAGGCAGGTGCTCCGTGAGTAAGAGAACCCAGCCCTCCTGCAGTGGAGGCCCTCCTGACCCAGTAAGAGGATCACACAGTCCAAGTTCCCCTCCCCCCCCCCGCCCGTTCTGTTTGGCCTCACAATAGGCGAAGAGCACGTGATTTGGAGAGATGAGATGGGCAGATTTTCAACCATCTCACGTGCATAGCAAGAGCAGTACTGAGGGAGATGGAGAAATGCTAGGCTGACCTGAGGCCTTTTCTCATCGGAACAGATGACAGCCAGCTCCACGGTGTTCCAGTTAGGGGCGTCTCCTGCAATAACAGGGAGTTTAAAATAGCACCTCGCCTTCTCTTCCCTCCTCCTAGTGATGGGAGGCAGGCCCACAGCCATCAGGCTTCCTGCAGGAGAACCCTTGCTGCTATCCTCAAAGCAGTTCTCCAAGAAAATAAATAGCATGTGCTCATCATTCAAATAAGGCTGATTTAATGCAGAACTCTGTTGGGGATTTGATTTATGCTTATATGGGAAGTCACACATCCATTGCGGGTCCCTGCCAACAATTGGCTTTTTGACTGGTCAATAAAGAGTCAGCAGCCAATGGCTGGGCAGAAGGACAGAGGCGGGACTTTGAGGATTCCCAGGGAGGAAATGCAGGGAAAGGAGAAGGAGAATCACCAGGGTGGAAGGAAGGAAGAAGATACAAATAGGAGAGCTGTGGAAGACAGAGAACCAGCCATATAAGAATCAGGATAAGCAGCCCCATTGAGATAGTTAAGACAGATTTAAAAATAAAGGTTGCGTGTGCCTGTCTTTCATTCATGAATCCAGAACGCTTGGGCGGATGCAGAGATGCATGAGTAGAGATACGTGCACACCCACCAGAAACATAGAGTGGACTTTACTGCTACAGAACTCACCCCCAAACTTTCCAAGACGTTCATGTAATGAGCTTGTGAAGAAGTGCTTCATGTCACCTGTCGTCAGGGACTCAATGAAATTCAGCTACACACTTATCACATGGGCAAAAAAAAAAAAAAAACCCCAAAAACAACAACAAAAAAAACCCGAATTCTGGAAATACCAAAAGCTGGAGGCCGTACGTGCTAAAAGGACGTCCCAGTCCACTCCGTGTCCTTGGTACTCATGACCCAGTCAACACTGTAGACAGTACTGTTGCTTCTTACAAAACTAAACAGTCTTAGTGCTCTGCCTGGCAAATATGATTATAGAATTTACGGAAAGGAATTAAACATTTATGTCCACATGAGAAGCTGCAAGGTGTGTGTGGGGGTGGGGGGTGGGGGTGGAATTTTCGAACTCTTTTGTTCACAACCGTCAGAACTTGGAAATCCGCAGAGATATCTTTTAGCAGGCGAATGGAGAGAGGGTCCTGCCTCCAGACAATGGAGTGCCGAATACTGGGAGGAAATGAGCTGTCAAGCCCCAAGCAAAGAAGAAACTTGAGAAATGTTTAGCAAAAGAAGACAGTCTGAAAGGCTATGGCTTCAGCAGGCAGCATCTGATAAAGGCAAGGCAGGGGAAGAGAGAGCACACAGAAAACTTTATGGCAGGGGCAGGGCAGCTGACTCGGTCAATAAAGTAGCTGCTGTACAAGCATGAGGGCCTGAGTTTCACCCCAGCAGTCACAGTGAATAAGCCAGATGTGGTGGTGAGAGCTGGTAATCCCAGCATCAGGGTGGTAGACACAGGCACATGCCTGAGGCTGGCTTTTAAGGAATGAGACCCAAGGGTGACCTGTGCTCTCTGTCTTAGTCACTGTTCTACTGCTGTGAAGAGACACTCTAACCACAGCAACTCTTACAAAGGCTAACATTAATTGGGGCTTGGTTACAGTTTCAGAAGTTTAGTCCTTTATCATCATGGTGGGGAAGCATGGCAGCACACAGGCAGGCTGGAGAAGTAGCTGAGAGTTCTACAGCGGATCCTACAGGCAGTAGGCAAAGGGAGCCACTAGGCCTGGCTTGGACTTGTGAAACCTCAAAGCAGACCCCCAGTGAAACACTTCTAATCCCTGTCAAATAGCACCACTTCCTAATGAGCAAGCATCCAAATATATGAGCTTGTGGGGGCCATTCCTGTTCAAACCACCACGGTCTCCATTGTATGCACACAGAAGTACACAAACACTAGAACACATGAGAGGGCAGAGAAAGAGAGACAGAGAGACACAGAGACAGAGAGACACAGAGAGGCAGAGAGACAGAAACAGGGAGACAGAGGAGAGACAGACAGACAGACAGAGAGACAGACAGAAATACATTCATGTAGTCAATTATAACTCAGGTGATTCTCTGATGAGGGACATTGACAAGAAGAGGATATATATCTGTGAGAACAAGAGGCTTGGGGACTTTTCTGTCTTTCTTTGCTTATTCTTCTCAAAACAGCTCTAAAAACTAAAGAGAAAAGAAATATAAACAGCATTTTATTTTACAGACCATGGGATGAGTCCTTATTATTTAGCCAAGAGATGACAATTTCTCACATAAAACTACCTATTCTATATTTATAAATCCCTAATTCTTAGTGGTCTAATGCTAGAAACAAGGCAGGAATGTGATAATTCTCATTAACTTAGGTGGGTTGTGTGAAGTATTGGTTTATCAGGGTGTTAAATTATAATATCACACTTTATTATAGAGGCTTAAGTCTCAATGTTTGCCTTAGGCTCATGATTCTGGACATTCTGTGAGTTCCCATACATCCAGAAATGAAATATCAACATATATATATATATATATATATATATATATATATATATATGTGTGTGTGTGTGTGTGTATGTGTGTATATATATATATATATATATATAGAGAGAGAGAGAGAGAGAGAGACAGAGACAGAGACAGAGAGAGAGACAGACAGAGAGAGACAGAGACAGACAGACAGAGTCAGAGACAGAGACAGAGAGAGATATGATATAAGTGATATAAATAGATTAAGTAGAGATAAAGAGATAGAAGTAGGGATAGATAGAGATATAGAAATATAGAGAAAATAGAGATATAGATATAGAGATGATATAGATGATATAAATTAGGTAGAGATATAGATAGACATAAATATAGGTATAGATATAGATTTGTATTATATTAATTATATCAGCTGATATATTAATACAGCTAAGGTGGTTGCATGTTCTGATGAGCATATCTGAACACATCAACATTTTTCTTCAAACTCTTAGCTATTTTTGTCATTAGCAACACACAGAGAAGAGCAGAGTCTCCCTAAAGAACCTCAAATAGAGAGTCTCAATAAAGAATCACAGTCTCACCTTTTTCTGCTAACGCTATCATCGCAGTGCAGGGGTTCTCACCCTTTCATACGGTCCCTCATTCTGTGACCATCCCCAACCATAAAATTATTTTGCTGCTACTTCCTAACTGGAATCTCATTACTGTTATGAATCATAATGGAAGTATATTTGAAGATAGATGTTTGCCAAGGGTGTTGCGAGTTACCCACAGATTGAGATCCACTGCTGTGGACAGTGATGTAAAGATCAAAACAATGATTTGTAGGGGCTGGAGAGGTGGCTCAGTGTTAAGAACACTGGCTACTTGGCAGGTTTGGCTCCCAATACACACATAGTAGCCCACAACCTTCTTTAACTCCATTTCTGGGAGATCAGACTCCCACTTCTGGCCTCTGTTGGCACTGCACCCAAGTGGTGCACATAAAGAAAGCAACATACACATAATTAAAAATAAAGTATATAAACTCTGAAAAACTAATTATTATTATTCTTTTGGCCCTTAGCTTTTTGTTAGTGGGTTGGTATTTCATTGTTTTGAGACAAAGTCTCTCTATGTAGACCAAGCTGACCTTAAACTCACACTGACCCACCTGCCTCTGCCTTCCAAATGGTGGGATTAAAGGTGAGGACCACCATGCCCAGCCTAAGATATTCTAAAGAGATACTTGTAAAATTACACTAAGAGAGGCTATAACATGATTCTGTTCTTTTTTGATAAAGTATTCATCTCATCTTAACATGACTAAATTTACTAAGTTAGCTTGCAAAGGTCACTTAACTGTTAAGATATTAGCATCCAATGTGATTCTAATGTGCTGGCAGACAAAAGACATCACACTTAATGACTCCGCACCCTTCCCACCAGCCTCCCAGCACCCAAAGCAAATCCTTAAACCAAAGCTGCAAGCAAGGACATAAATTCCCCAGCTCCCAAGGTGGAACACAGATTCTGCTTGTGTGAAAGACAGGCAGCAGCCATCAAGTTTCACTGGCTTCTTGGGAACCACAAACATCCTGGATTTTCTTACATATCAGAAGTCCTAGAACCTCCTGCCACCTTGCCATCCAAATGTTGGCTTGAGCAGGGTGTGATAGAGTACAGCTTTCTAAAGGAATGCTCGTGACTCTACATGGGATCATGGGATTGGTTGTGGGTTTGCAAAAGGTTAATCCACAGTTAAGATTTCTGACTGTGCAACAGTCAAAAATCAACTCAAAATCCAAGACATGAGGAGCCCAGGTTCCAGCCCCTTCCCTTGAATGTCTGTCCTCAGCCACTGTCAGGAGCTGCTGAGACACCTTCTCAGTACTACTGCCATTGCTGGTACAGCTTCTATTAATGCTTCTGCTTCTATAGCCACCAAGCTGATGTCTCTGTTCATCTTTCTGTGGATTGTCCATTGCAGCCTCATATCTGAACACATGATGGGACACAGACACTGTACATGCTATCCCTTCTACATACATACACAGCTCTTCGTGCTTACAGAATCAGATTTTTTTTATTTTTAATCTTTTTCTCCCATCCTGCATCAGGATGTGAGCATCAAATTATTATGCTGCTGTTTTGGACTGTGTTCAAATATATGATCTTAAAAATTGTTGTCTGTGTCACTGGCCTGAATTTCACAAGGAAAAAAACAAACAAAGCCACTAAATGATTTTAGTTTGGGATTAGGACAGGATACCAACAGTTTTGGAAATAGCCCCAGACAGGATACTATTTATTCAAAATAGTGTTCTCAGCGTTTGTGATTATAAAGCCAAATTATCCGTCAACTCTGAAAAATGTTGAAGGGTCTCAACATTCTGCACTACTAAATATTTGAGCAAGGTTTCATTCATTCTTTATGTAAAAATAAATGAGCATAATTGTTTTATTAGTTTGCAAATGTGCTTTCCTCTTTCAACAAATTTATATATATATATATATGTATATACATATATATATATATAAAATCTTCCACCTCAGGTTTAAGAAGTTCATCCAGGAATGCAACCCCTGTGAGGGATGCTCACCCAGTCAGCACATGAAATTCTCTGGGCCCCAGTGATAGCTTAGATTTAAAATTCATCACGTGACCCAGCTCATCCAATCAGAATCTGGCTTTTGCAACTTGTAACCACCTCATCCCTCACCCAGCCCAGAGACCTTTGGTCCTGTGGGTGTAACATGACCAGTCATGCATGGCTTTGGACACTCAGCCTTGTATGTGTTTGGAAAGTGTAGGTCCCAAGAGCTTCTAAGGCTGGAATGTAGTATGATGACTGTAAGCTCTAATGGACTCCTCACAGTTGGAAATGACCTTGTGATTCTGTCTCTCATCTGCTCTTTGGGATACTGGAAATCCACCTTAACATGCAGTGGGCCAAATCCACTTACTGCCTAACGTAAAGTGGAACCATCATTTAGATTGTCAGCCTCAATTAAAGACGAAACCAACACTCCTATACATAGCAGAACCAAGGAGCCACTGCACCTGCTTCCATAATTGACTCTAACAACTTTCCCTCCTAATTATACCTACCAGCACCTGCCACTCTCCCGTCTCCTGAAAACAACTGTGGATCTGCCCTCAAAGACACACTTCACCTCTGTTCCGGAAGAGACAGGGCACCCTAGGGAGGTGAATGAAGTATTTGTGCTAATGCATTGGCCTGGGATCATCTGTTCTTTTCAGATGGCAACCTTGAGTAGGCTCCTCTGGGATTAGGAGACCCAGACTCCTAATATAAAGTATAAGTATAAAGGCATTGGTGGGGTTGTTAACAGACTCGGAATCTTAATTATCCAAACACTGAGAATCTCAGCATTTATACTGACTGACTTAGCAACTGTCAGTCTCAGATATCAGGAAGCTTGACCTTTGAGTCTTGGTACCTCCCAGTGACTGTCACAGCCACCGTGACCAGAGTTCCCCTCCCTTGGCCTTAGCTTTCTACATGCTTTTTTTTAAGTTTTTAAATTTTTTATTTAAATACATTTTTAATTGACATAAAATCCCATCACTTATCCTTCCTTCCAGACACTCCCATGTCCCGCACTCTCAAGGTGCTATCTCTTTTACTGTTTATTATTATTATGTAAATAAGTAAGTATGTGTATGAACAAATATATATATGTATACATATACATATATATATGATGTATATGATGTATAAACACACACACACAACCTGCTGAGTCTGCTTTTGTTGTTGTTGTGTGTGTGTGTGTGTGTGTGCTTTTAAGGTTGATTTCTTTGCATTAAACAAATGTCTTAGGGTTTTATGGCTATGAAGAGACACCACCACCAAGACAACTCTTACAAGAACAACATGTAACAGAGACTGGCTTATAGGGGTTCAATCCATTTCATCAGTCCATTTCATCAAGGCAGGAGCATGGCAGCATCCAGGCAGGCATGGTGCAGGAAGAGTCGAGAGTTCTACATCTTTATCTGAAGGCCTCTAGGAGAAGACTGGCTCCCATGTGGCTAAGAGGAGGGTCTTATTACCCAACTCCAAAATGATACTCCTCCTCCAACAAGGCTGTACCTCCTAAGAGTGCCACTCCCTGGGCCAAGAATATTCAAACCATCACAACAGCCAACGCAGAGGTTCATGCCTGGGAAAAGCTAATCATACTTCCAGTAGTTATTCCTTGCCTGTAGTTCTTTGTATAAGGATGAGACTGAAGATTCCCCCTTCCATGTTAACATATCTACTGGTGCTACCATTGTTACAGTCTAGGAGAGACTGTCTCACAGCAGATGTCCTGGCAGTCTGGCTTTTACAGTCTTTCCCCCCATCTTCTAAGATGTTCCCTGAGCCACAGATGCAGCCTCTTGGATGTAGGTATATCCTTTGGGTCTTGGTCCTCCTCCAACTGATGATCTCTGCACTGTACCTAGTTGTGATTTTCTGTGATGGTCTCCGTTTGCTCCAAAGAGAAGCTTCTTTGATGGCGAGATGGCAGCTAT
The DNA here is from genome assembly GCA_036184795.1 of Tokudaia tokunoshimensis. Classification (NCBI taxonomy): domain Eukaryota; kingdom Metazoa; phylum Chordata; class Mammalia; order Rodentia; family Muridae; genus Tokudaia; species Tokudaia tokunoshimensis. The sequence continues at coordinate 16,738,348 of BTHU01000006.1, forward strand.
GATTGTCCAGGCATGGCGACTCCTAAACAAACACAGTCCAGGGCTCCCAGTTCTGGAACTAGGAGATTTTCATCTTCTCTTGATATCTCTATACATCTGCTGTCCTTCACTGTCCTTACATGCTCTTTTCCATCCTCAGACACAGCAGTGTCTCCCAGCTCACTGGAAGAGTGAAACACATGGAAGGTTAAATGAATAAAAGGGCCAGCATGGATGTATCATATAAACACAGCAGTATAACTTGAGCCAATCACCACATAGCTTGCAGTCTCACTCATCATAAACCAGGCTGAAGGGACAATCCCTTCCCACTGTTTCTAAACACTACACATAGAGGGGGAGAGCTGTGGTAAAGAGAGTGATTTGGGATCATACTCCACTGTTTATCGCGTGATTTTATCATTCAGAGAAGGGACTCCATTACTCAAAAAATGTGAGTACTATGTCGAACATCTAGAAATTGATTAAGAAATCTACCCTTTCCTTTCTCAGTGTGGAAAAAGAAAAAATCCAGACCAAAACAGCTTAGAGAAAAGACAGTGTATTTTGGCACACAGTTTAAGACAGGAGAGAGTTTGGTCTTCAGGTGGGGTGAGCATAGTGGCCGAACATGGGGTAGCTTGTCAGTCTGCATCCACAGTCAGGGAAACAGAGGGAGAGGATGAGGGAGAGGGAGAAGGAGAAAGAGGAGAAAGAGGAAGAGGGAGGAAAGAGGAAGGGAGGAGAAGGAGATGGGGAGGGAGGGGGAGAGCAAGGGAGAGAGAGGGGTGGGAGATGGGAGGGGGATAAGGAATGGAGGAGGAGGAAAGGAGAAGGGGGAGGGGAAGAGGGAGGGAAAAATGGAGGGGAAGGGGAAAGGGAAGGGGAGGGGAAAGAGAAGGGGAGGGGAAGGGGGAAGGAAAGATGGATGGTGAGGGGGAGAGGGAGAAGGAGAGGAGGAGGGGAGAAGGAGAGAGAGGCAGTAGAAGACGGGAAGGGGAGGGGGAGGGAGGAGGGGGAGTGGGGAGGGGAGATACTGTTGCTCTGCTTACTTTCTCCTTTATATCTAGCCCAGAACCCCAGCCCATGAGATGTCTCTGCCATCTGAAATTAGGGTGGGTTTTCCCTCCTCAGTAAACCTTTCTGGAAATTTTTTTTCCTAGATGCATCTATCAGCATATTTCCATGGGAATTATAAATTCAGTCCAGTTGACAATCAAGGTTAGCCACCACTCAGCCATCACATTCATACTTCGGTCTTGGCACTTCCTTCCATTCTGAGCACACCAGAATTGTCCTTTGGTAAGTCTCAGCCTCAGTACCCTCCCTCAGCCTCCCCCTCGAGCACCTGTCTCTGCCCCACCCTCACTTTCTCACATCCTTGCCTTAGTCTTCCTATCCTGACATGTCACTAACTCAACATAACATCTCAGCATCTCTGACTGGCAGACTCCTCCACCAGCTGTGATGCCCATGAGGTCATGGCCACATCCTTTTGTCTTCTATTGCACCCCTGATATTCACATCTGGCATATGTGATGCACAGGAAAGTCTGGTTAAATATAAAAGCTCAGGGACTAACTTAGACCAGGTGAGTTGCTTAGCACATACTGTTCCTGACTCTGGGTTAAATATTCAGTGGGTATTAATAGTTATCATTATAAACGACCATATTGAAAAGAAAAGTACTGGTTCAGGACCTCCAAGACCATGTTCTCAGCATAAAGGAGATTTATTTGCCCCAGAGTGACAGAAGACAGTGAGTAAGAGACAAGGGCAGGAAATAGAGACTAGGGGGAAAGAGGAAGGGAACAGGGAGAAGGGGCAGGGATACTTGGCCCCAAGGACAAAGGACAGACTGAGTATAGAGGAGACAGACATAGCCCATAAGAAAATGACAGTTTATAAAGGGAAAAGGGGAAATCCCATATTAGGATGGGGTGCTTAATTTGAATTGGGCATGTTAATTAGGTGAGCCTAAGAGGACTTTTGATAGCTGGACTTAAATGTTTTGATAGCTGGACCTTGGTGGTCAGCCTCAGGAGGAGGAAGTGGACAAATAAGGGAATACACCTTGGGTTGCTAGCTTTGGCAAGGCAACCTAATGGTTTTTAGCTGGGCAAATGGAATCGGGAATGGGGAGAAGGGTAAGGCCTGTCAGACCGATGTTTGCAACGACTGAGCTGGTCAAAGTCCCTTCAAATATCACTCTGTCTCTTCTTCATAGGTCAGATATCCAGGGCCCCTTAGATGTAAACAGTTTTTGTTTCCTACATCTGATTTGGTCTAATCTGTTGGACCCAGCTGACCAGAGCAATATCAAGTTTAATCACAGAGATTGAGCTCTGGCTGATTGCGGGAGGCTCTGTAACCAATTAACCAATTATTCTGTAGTCAATTAAGTTGCCACTTCCTTTTTCTATACTGGTTGTCAGGTCCTGTTGATGGTTGGGGTTTTTAGAACCTGCCTTAGTCCAGAGGTCTGTTAGGTTAGCAAATTGTGTTCTTGGTGAATTGCTCCATTCTGCTTTGTTTGTAATTACTCAGACAAACTGTTGGATTCAATTAAAGATCTTCCTTTTTGATCAGAAGAGGCTGCTCTGGTAGGCACTTGGCTAGGTGACTACCCTCAGCAAACCATGCTCCACGTTAGTATATAACTGAACCTATCTGAGGCTGTTCTATAGGGGTCAGACTTCGTGGGCCAGAGGTACCTGGGGACTTACAGTTTCCACAGCCTTAGAACTCAGACACAGTCATGAGTTCTCAAGATGCCTTTGACTTGTAGCTTCTGTTACCAGGCTCCCACTGGACATGTTTGGTCCTCCACTCTGTCACCTCTCTGCTCTGCCCCTAAATGTCACATGTGTCCACAGGGGAAGAAGATCCGGCCACAAATTCCATGTCCATTTAAGGAGAATGAGTTTCTGAGTCAGGCCTGCTGTCTGCCTCGTAGGAGGACGGTTCCAAACTCTAAGCCATTCATCATCCTGAAAAACAACCACAGTAGCCAGAATGCTCCTTCCTCCTGGACAGGATGGACCCTTGGAGGACTAGGAAACACAAATGTTTACAGCAAGAAAGGTGCTTAAAGGCTTCTTATTTAATCATATACAGGACTACTAGTGTAAAAGGAAACTAAACCTTCTTACCCAGCTTCATCATCCAGTCCCTTGTGAAGGTCAAGGTGCCTGTTTGATCCTTCCCTGGGAGGTGCTTAAGCCACTTTATGTCCTGGTACACAAAGTAACTCTACATACACACACATACAAACACACATGTGAGTGCACACACACATGCATGTACACACATACCATGCACACACATGTACATACATGCACACATATGCACACACATGCACACACTCATACACACATGTACATACATGCATACACATGTGCACATGCACTAACACATGTACACACATGCACACACATTATGTGCACATGTGTACACACTCACACACATGTACACATATGCACAAACACATGTACACACTCATGTACATACATGCACACATGTATTCATGTACACACATGCACACACATGTACACACGCACTAACTTGTGTGCACACACACATATGCACACATGCAAAAATGCCAAAGTTCAACTTAGTGAACCCATAAGTTCTTGTTGGAGTTACTGACAGGGGCAGAGGGTTGACTCAAAATCACTCACATCGCTGAGAAGCCCACCAAAACAGGAGTGAAGATTCTCAAAAGCTGCAGCCCTGGAGCTCTATGTGCAGCTGGCAGGCAGATTCTTGCTTCTGAGAATCCCCTCCCTGCAGCCTGGTGGGCACAGTCTGCTCCCTGAGCAGTTGCTCCCCTCCTTCTGTAAAGGTGAAGGAGGGGGAGCCTCGCCAGTCTTAGTTTTCCCAGGTGTGTGAGGTTTGTTTCCTCCTGAGTCCCAGGAGCAACCCCTCTCTCTCATAGAAAATGTCTCCATTTCAGGGGAAACTGCCATAAAACACCTTCACCGAGAAGCCCTGCTCCTGCCCCGTTGTTCACACCACCATGCCAAGTGCTGCCTGCAGCAACAACCCTTGTCACACTCAGACCACACAGTCACCAAGTCTTTGGACATTATGTCCCCTCTCTGTTAGGTTCCAGGGACAATTTTCACTTTTTCTTGCCAGCAGAAAGCCTCAGAGCATGGGTCATCCTCTCTATTCTCTGCTAGGAATGAATCCAGCAACTCTCAGTAACTAATGAATCTTTAGAGATGGAGGAAGACTTGAGCTAGGTGACTTCGGCATCTGCCTTACAGCAGCAGGTGGCAGCCAGCTATGGGGTAGGGGGGTGCTGTTATCTAGTTCTGTGGTCATTATGATTCCTCATTTCCATGGGAGAAAATTATACAGTTATTTTATCAGATGAAGCTCTAAATGAGCACATATTAATATATAATATATTGCAGACATGATGGCTGCAAGAAAAGAAGAGAAAATTGAGGATTATTTCTCATTTGGGAATTTGGAGTCCCAGAGACAAATGGGAGTCACTTTCTTCTACTCAAAAATGTATTTTCTCTCCTGTTTCTGGTTTTTATAAATAATATTTGTTTTATGTTAAATCACTAGCTCATAAAAAAATTACAACTTAATCTGTAAATTAAGAGCTTAAAAGAAACCCAAAGCGATCCCTCCTTGTTGAGGTCACTCAATTCTTCCCTTGTAGTTGAAGTCAGCTATAACCAGTGCTCAGTGGAACAGACATAGCTGTGATCCAAAGAAACCATATGGACAGCAACAGAATGTGGGTGGGATTTAGCCCATAAGCCTTTGTTGGCTGACCCCTGGTGTGGATGGCCACCCTCCACTCCTGCTCAAAGGAATCAAGCTGTGAGTGTTCTGGTGACATTCAACTGTAGCTTTCTTTACCCTTTCTGTTTCTCATGCCACATATCTTATAAGTTTGTGATCTCAGGTCATTGAGAGCTGAGGCAGGACATTGCAAGCTCATGTCTAGCCTGGGCTTCAGAGAGAGTCTAAGGCTAATCTTGGCTACTTAGTAAAACCCTGCCTCAAAATGGAAAGTGGAAAGAGAGTTGGGGGAGTAGCTCAGTGGTAGGGAGTTTGCCTGGCTTGGACACGGTCCTGGGTTCAGTTTCCAGTACAGGAAAACAACAAAAGCCATTATGTCCTCCCTGGCTCCTCATTTATAAGACATCCTAGCCAAGATCACTTCTACATTCTGGAATGCAGCAACGTCTGACCTCCAAAGTTTAGTCGTCCCAGTTCTCATCATCTTCATCTCCGTTACCTGGAAACATCCATCCCTAAGCCATGTTTTCCTGCCATTCTTGTTGTCTTCAGTTGACTCCACAGTCAGAGCAATCCCACTGAAATTACATAATACATATTATTTAATTTCATAATTAATAATTACATAAAAATAATAATTACATAAAGGGAGACTTTGTCCCGCTAGCCTCCTTTCACACGAAGACAAAGGTTTTACAAAATAAAGACTATAATGTAGTCTTCACTGACCAACCATTCCTCCCGCTCCTCTGAGATTCCCTGGCTGGAGCTCACCATCGTCTCCATTCCATCTCATGGCATCTTACAGCAAAGTAGACACCTTCACACCTCAGGATTCTGACACATGCTAGCTCTCTGCAATAGGTCATCTCTCCTGTCACCTTGACTGGATTAAGAAGCACCTGGGAGATCTGTACGGCCAGTCTCTGAGTGTGTCTGTGATGGAATTTCTATCAAAAATTAAATCGCGAGGGCTCTGCCTGGAAGAGTAGATCAACTCCTTTGTGGAGTCACAATATGATGCCTTTATTAGGAGGTGATGAAGGCAGAAGGTGGGGCCTAGCTCTTGGGAGGTCTTGGGTGTGTGTTGTGAGAGGAGTGGGGGGGGGGATGTTCTTGGGTGTATATCTTTTGCAGACTTCTTCCTGTAGCCTTATTCCTTGCAGCTGTCTGTGGCTAGTTTTGTGTCAACACAAGCTGGGAAGAGGGTACCTCAACTGAGAAAATACTACCATTAGATTGGTTGTAGACAAGTCTGTAGGACATTTTTTAAATTAATAATTGCTATGGGAGGTTCCAACCCACTGTGGGTGGGGCCATCCCTGAACGGTGGTCCTGAATTGTATAATAAAGCAGGCTGAGCAAACCATGGGGAGCAAGTCAGTAAGCAGCACCCCTCCATAGCCTCTACTTCAGCTCCTGACTCATGGTTTCCATCTTTAGTTCCTGCCCTGGCTTTGCTCAGTAGTGTACCATGATGTGTGTGTATGATGTAATGACCAACCACCCCTCCACCTCAATTATTTTGTGATTTGTATCACAGTCACAGAAAGCTAAGAGAGACCCCTTTCTTGTTCCTGGCTGCTGTGATGAACTGCTCGGTGCCACGAGGCTCCTCCCACAATGGACTGATCTGCATAAAAGGATAAATCCGTTTTGCCTTGGGTTGTTTTGTCACGTTTAGGTCACTGAGATAAAGAATCTCCCCCCCCCCCACACACACACCCCTCCACTGTAGCTCTCCCTGGGCACACAGTTTGCTCCTGAATATATATATATATATATTTAACTTTGCTATTTTCTTGAAAAACTTAGCCAGAAAGCCCATCTTCTCCCAGCAGAGTGACGTCTCGAGTCTCCTGCTTCATTCTCCTCCTTAGTCATTCTTCACTCTCGCCATCTACATATTTTATTTATCGGCTGCTTTTTATTGTCTCTCACCTTCCATTAGCATGTAAATTACACAGATGTGGGGATTTGTGTCCGTGTTGTTATCTCTTCAAGATCCCGGAGTGGAGCTGTATGTTGAATAAATAGATAAATGGCTGGATGGCACTGTCAACCAGGAAGCCATTATACATAATCTTAAGGTGGTTTCAACATATGGCATATTCACGGAGAATAAGTATTTCCTTGTTTCTCCAGGAATCGACAAAATAAAAGTTTAAATTCCATAGCATCTCCTACCTACCGAGTTGATAAAGATATTTTTAAAATAAAGCGATGGCCCTCTATCAGTGAAGGAGCAATGAGGTGAGCATCTCTGTCACTGTCTCAAAGAAAGTTCCCACATATATAGACATAGAAGTTTGTTCACACTGAGCAGATGGCTTAGCATTGTATATGCACCATGGTCTAGCAACCGCTTTTAATAAATCACCCCAGGAAGTAAGCAGACATGGGCAAAAAACAAAATGAATATTCACTCAGCCATCCTTGATGTTTCCTGAATTCCAATAGGAGTCAGCTAAGCAACAAATGTGTCAAAGGAATAAAAGAATCCCTGAGCCACTAACATCTGCCTTAGGAGGGTCACAGTAATGTGGAGGTGGTTTCTTGCAAAAGGTTCTGGTAGTCAGAGTTGACCTCAGTTCTCCATCCCTTAGTCATGGCCTCCTCAGGGCAAAGACGCAGGTACAAACCCTCAGCTTTTGGTTCAACCACATAGCTTACTTGGTAGTGGGGATGTGTGGCTCTCTGAGCCTGCCCTCTAACAAACTTAAAGATTTTCTGTTCATCCCCTGCTGTGTGACTGTCTTGGTCAGTATTCTATAACTGTGAAGAGACATGATCACAGCAACTGTTATAAAGGAGAGCATTTAATTGGGGCTTGCTTACATTTTCAAGGGTTTAGCCCATTATCACCATGACAGGGAGCATGGAACATGCAGGCAGACATGGTTCTGGAGAAGTATCTTAAGAACTGTACATCCAGATCTGCAGGTAGCAAGGAGAGAGAGAACTACTTGGCCACGTTTGGGCTCTTGGAATCTCAAAGCCCATCATCCCAGGTGACACACTTCCTCCAACGAGGCCACACCTACCTCAACAAGGACACATGACTTAATCCTAAGTAGTGCCACTCCATGATGACTATCATCATGGCAATCATTTTTATCCAAACCACCACAGTGGCTTTTACTGAGGACTTATCAAGAAATGTCAACTTACTCCAGACAGGATGCCAATGACAAACCAAAGTAAAAGTTTCGTCCAAGCTCAGCTTTGTGAAGTAATGGACTTCTTGGGCTTCCAAAGAAAAATGTGATCGAGGGGTTATACACAGAAGTGTGATTTGGGGGTTCCTTACAGGAGTATGGGTGAGGAATTACTTACAGGAGCATGACTTGGGGTTCCATACAGGAGCATGAATGAGCCCCTAAGCATTACATCACTGAAAAGTACTCTGCCATCATAGAGAAAAGGTGCACAGCTGCCCAGGGAGAGAAAGACTCTGATCCGGTTGACTAAAGAACCCTAGAAATGGCATCCAGCTGGAGTACATAAAGCTGAGTGAGACACAGAAGGGAGTGGCAGGGATCTCAGATGAAAGTCTAATAACCCTCCCCACACCATCTCCTTCTATGAGGGAATGTTAACATGTTGAGGGTGTCTTGTGGAGAGCCATAGCTGCCCTAAAGATGGTTATGGCTATAATGCTTAGAGGACAGAGCTCACAGTATACTTAAGGATAAGAACACAACAGAATGAGCTTTGCTCCCAGAAGAAAATTGAGATCCAGGGCCCAGAGGAGCTCAGAGGAGCTACCCAGATGGACTCACAGCTTGGTCACTACCCCAGCTGACCAGACACCGGCTGGGTGGTGACAGATGACTGTCAACTTTTAAAGCATTGCATCTAAAGATACTTTATGACACACCAGTAAGCCAGAGCCACCTTGTGCTTTATAACAGGGACAGTGGTGATTTTAAAAAGGTATCAGTACTAGAATGTGCCATATGTATGATTATCAGTAGTCATCTCCATCCAGGTAGTGGGAGCCAGTGTTCAGGAGGCTAGTGTATGCCAGTTGAATAGGATCTATGGGATCTTTTAATTTTAATTTTTAATTTAAAATTTTTTTGTGTATATAGGTATTTTGCCTGTGTGTGTGGTGTGTGTGTGTGTGTGTGTGTGTGTGTGTATACATCACATGCATTCTTGGTACCTGTGGAAGCCAGAAGAGGGTATCTGATTCCCTGGAGCTGGAGTTAAAGATTGTTGTGAGCCACCATGGGAACTGAACTTGGGTCCTCTGCAAGAGCATCCAATAATCTAAACCTCTGAGCCATCTCTCCAGCGCCCACCCTGGATGGTATCTTTGTTGACTAAACCCCGTGGTATTTCAGCCAAGCACAGAAGCAGAGATGGGTTTTTCCAAGGAGAGTTGTGGTGTTATGCCACTATGACCACAAGACTCATAAGCCTGGGAAGGGGACATCACACTGACTGCTTTCATGGGAGAGGGAGTAAGCGTTCCTTTATGGCTACTTCCGATATTCTGTTGGACCCTAAATGACCCATGCACTCGCTGCTTATTTAGAGAGAGGACACATGCCATAGCACCTGTGAAGAGGTCAGAGGACAGCTTTCAGGAATCTGTTCTATCCTTCCACCATGTTGGTCCCAGGGATAGAGCTCAGACTATCAGGCTTGGGCACCTGCTGAGCCATTTCACCAAATCCATCCATGCATTCCCTTGGCTTTGGATATTGTAGCAGATGTAAGAAAAAGAAACTTCAACGAGAGTCTTTATAACTCACATTGAGAAGTGTGTATGCACACAAGACCCTGGGCTAGTGTGAAGTGTGTATAGTAGTCTCTGGGACAACTTATATATGCCACCACTAAATGCCCTTGTACAGCAGACCACACGCACACAACCTCTAATGAGGCATGGAGGTTTGGGGACACCCTCCTGATACAACACTGAGTCTCCCTCACCTCCTGGTCATGTGGTACCCTGTGGCCTGAGATGTATAGCTACGGTGCGTTCAGTTTCTTTCTGCCATCAGGCAAGCTCAAGTCCCTCAGTCATTAAGTCCTGGTCAACACTGACAATCTATTTAAAACTCAAGCTCTGGGGTCAGCAAGATCGCTCAGTGTGTGCCAGTACCGGCCACCAGGCCCAAGTCTGATCACCTGAATTTGAAAGCCAGGACCCACACGCAGGACGTTAGGAACTGACACCTACAGTTGTTTTCTGACCTCATGTCATGTGTCTGACATGACACCTACAGTTGTTTGTGACCATGTGGCACACAGGCCCATGCAGACCCTAAATAAATGTAATCTTAAATTTTTAAGGAATTCCAGTTCTGGTCATCCATTCCTCTTGCTCTAAATACTCTTTCTCTGGAGGTCAAGGCGCTGCCGTGTATTCACCCCTGTGCTGCTGTATTTTCAGGGCAGGAATGGCAGTGGCTTCTGATGCCATCACTGTCTCCTTCCTAGATGTCAATATCACGCTTTCTTGCCCTTCTCCGGTTTCTTGCTGAAATGGCAGCATAGGCTAGCTTCCTCGGGAGACTTCTGGGGCATTCTACATAGCCATTGCCCGCCGCCTCCAGCAGCTCCGATACACTGCCAAGTAAATTACAAGTTCATTATAGAGCTGAGCGGCTCTGAATGGAGAACAATTGGCCGGATTTTATTTTTGCTGAGACAACACAGCCGTGAAGCAGCCTGTGAGGGTCTGAACCTGTGTCCGTGAAGGAAGGCTACAAACATTCCCATCCTGCCGTGGTCCCACTAGCCGCAGAACACAGTGTGGCTACACCATGGAAGCTCATGACTTGTGTAGACCCATCAACTCTGTGCAGCCTCTGGAAGAATGCATTTGTCAAAAACACAAGCAAAACTGTCCTTATGCTAATAGCTGTAAAAAGCCCTAGGCATTTCATATGCAGATTTGCTCTCAGGTCTTCCAGATTTCTTTTAAAGTTTCAGATTTGTTTTATGAGTTTATGTATATGGGTGTTTTGTCTGCATGCATGCCTGTGTACCATATGTATTCCTGGTGCCGCCACCCCCAACAAAAGGCCTAAAGTTACTAGGAACTGGAGTTACAGATGGCTGTGAGTTGCCATGTTGATGCTGGGAATCTGACCTGGGTCCTCTACAAGAGCAGTCAGCCAGTGCTCCTCACCACTGAGCCATCCAGCCCATTTCTCTGGTTTCCTGATGTAGGTACCAAGCATTGGACATCCCTGTATTACTAGAGAACTTCTTTAATTATTGTTATACCCACAGGTACACATACAACATTTGCTGAGTCTATTTAGTATGTACATACATGTGTGTGTATTTAGGGCTATCTACTTATCAGAAGGTTCTTCCCTGGAGAAGACTGATTCCCCCTCTTTCAGTAGCCAAATAAATGGCTTAAAAAAAAAAACTTAAATGAATATCACCCCGTTCTCATCCATAGCCCACGGTCTATCCTATTAACAGCACAGTTTCTATGGTACACCACAAAGAAGTGTGTTTCTCTGCATCCGACTTAACTCATGCATCCTCCTCATTGTCTCCTGTATCAAGTTTTCCTTTCTTACGTTAGGACTAAATGATGTAAATTAGCCCAATCATGATGGAAAGCATATGGAGGCTTCTTGAGACGTTAAAAATAGAATGATCATACTAGCTAGCATTCCCACATCGGAATATATATCCAAAGAAATGAAATTACTGTGTAAACAAGATATGTGTTCCCACATGCCCTGCAGCATTATTGACAATAGCAATATGGAACCAACCTAATGGCCCATGGATGGATGAATAAAGGAATACACACACACACACACACACACACACACACACACACACACACACACACACACAGTGGTTGTTTTGTGAAACACAGCAACTGTATTTTGAATTCTTAATGTTCTAACTATAAATAAAAAGGAATGTGTAACTTTCACAAATAGATGCACTATAAATTGTCTTTACAGAAGTCAGATTTCACTGTCATAAAGTGCCATACCCATCTGCTGTGTGTTTATCTGCCCATCCAGACATTAATCTCTGCATATGTAAGGATACTGAATAGATAGATGGAATCACGTACTCCAATATAGCTCCTGGTGACGTGGGAGGGACTGAGATTTGGTATTTTTTGTCTTCCTGTGTTTATAAATTTTATAATGCAGTTCCATCGTTTTACATAAAAGCAAAGGAGCTTAAGCAAGCAATGCCTTCTATTCAACGAATAAGACCACAGCAGGGCTAGTGGGTTGCCCGGGGAGGTGCGTTTCATACAAGCAGCCAGGAACCTTGCAGTGGAGGAGGCAGCCTTGACCCAGGCTGGGAGCAGGAGTTCCTAAGGTGGAAGAAAAGAAGCAAAGGCTGGAAAGCAAAGGTCTCAGGAAGCCCCAGAAGGGAAAGAGTGAAGGGCGGGTGCCCAGGAGCCTCTTGGGAGGGGGCAGGGCGAACACGTGTCACAAGCTGGTCTGCCAGCGCCACCTAGTGGGCATATTGGAACTGTCACCTATGACTCCCTTGGGAAAGAGCAAAATTTTGCGCATGGAGGGGGGGCGGGGTAGGGGGAGGATATTGGGGAGGATGTGGGACGGATATGAATGGATGGATCTGGAAAGTATATAATATTAAGTGTCATGGCCTAAACACAGAAAGACAAACAGCATGCTTTCTCATATGGGAATCCTCACCGCCCCCTCTATGGTGTGTGTTTGAAAGGCTTGAAAGGTTTGAAAGGCTTTGCTCCTAAGTGCTCCCCTGCAGCTATGCAGACAAGCAATCTGGTCATAGAGTTAGGGAGGAGTTAAGGAGGCCCTGCCCATTCCTAAGGATTTAAACCCAGGGGAAGGTCACTGGGGGAGGAAAAGTCGTTTTTCTTCATTGGAGTAGCACTGGTAAGGTTCAAGTACCTTCTATAAGTACTCTACTCCCCTGTGGTCTTTTTAACAACCCTAACTTTTGAGGAGAAAGGACAGGAGGAGATGGAGGTGTGAAGAAAGCTTTACTTAGAAGCAGATCAGCAGGAATAGGAGGGGGAGGGGGACAAGAGAATAATGAGGAGCAAGGATGATCAAAATACATTACACATACACATGAAAATGCTATATTAAGGCACATTGTGAATAATGAATATATGCTAATAAAAATAAAAGACAAAGGACAAAGGCACATCATTTTGACTAGTTGAGAAATTAAAGCCAGTTAGGAATCGGTACCATGGGCTCTGCAGTTAAAATAGATCATGCACGTTGCTTGCTGTTTGCTTCTGGTGAGACTGGCAGGTAGCTGGAGTGGTGGTTGGGTCAAGAGGGACAGTAAATTCTAACTCCACCACCCTACTGATGCTGTCTGTTTCATCACTATCTAAGCTGTCCCTTTTAGCCATGCTGGGATATTCTAGATACCATATATGCTAGATATTCTGATACCATAAAAATGAGCTCACTGGCCGTCACACAACATGACAGGAGTGCACATCTTCCCTTTCCTTCTACAACCCTCAGAGTTAACTGAGAGGACTGTTCTAGAAGGAATTAGAGACCCTACTTAGCAGAAAGGGAAGTCAAGCCCGCTTAGGGCTGAGGAGCATTAAGATTCTGAAGCAGCCAGTGAGTGAGGTTCAAATTAAACAACTCTGGCCTCCCTTAGCCACAAACCTTTCCATAGTTCCCCAGTTCTGGTAAAAAAAATAGTTCTCTATGAAACAGCAGAGACCCAAAGCTCCCTGGAGTCCAGGAGTTCAGATCTGGTATTTCTAAGTAGAAGCGCAGATGCACATGGAATCTGGGAACAGCCAGAGATCTTTGGAGCCTCAGGACGTGAGTGTATTTATTATGAATGCTCAGTGATCAATGACCTGGCTCACCTGTCAGTATGGGCAATCTGTTAAAGAAAACAAATACAGAATCCTGATTATTTCACCAACTATGAAGATTTGCAAGCCAGGAGCATCACAGTCTTCCATAATTGTTCTCAATTTTGCCTTTCAGGGCTGATCGCCCCACAAAACAGAATTGTTCCAGGGACAAAGTCTTTGATGGATTGGCTGCCCTGCTGACTGCTTTAGTAGAACGGGTCATAAATATTAACAGGCTGACAAACATGTCGTGTCACACCTGTGTCCAAGAAACACCCAGGCTTCTATCACTTTGTTCTTTTGATAGACACCATCTCCTCTCCTGAACTTGCTCTGATGGGTCTATTCCTCCATCACCTTCCTCAGAGAACCAGGGTTCAGGTCCCAACACCCCTATCAGGTGACTCACAACCTGCTATAACTCCAGCTTCAGGGGAAATCTGATGTCCTCTTCTGGCCCCTGTAGGCATTGCACTCATATGCAGATATTCACAGAGGCCTCCCGAGACACATATGTAAAAAATTGTCTTTTCAAAAACTATTATTAATTGATCTTAAAAGGCTTTAGTTTTGATAATGTTCAAGTCCACCTGGTTTATTTGGTTTGTAATCTGAGACTTCTTTCCTACCTTCTCTCCTTCCTTCTTTCCTAATGATTCCTGAAGATCATTTTTCTCATATTATTTGTAAAAGTTGTATATTTTCACATTTAAGTTTGACCAGTATTAAGTGTTTATGTATTCTGGTGGTGTTCTGGGTGCTGGAAAGATAGACATCACCAAGTCCCCAGTTGCCCTTCATCCTCTGATGAGGAAATCAGGAGAATATACCAGAATATCTATTGGTAATGGAACCTATGATGGATGGGTGGAGATGGGGTACTGGGTAGGAAGACAGCTAGCAGGAGAGGGATTAGGGAAGGTCTCCTAGAATCCTGGATAAAGAGGTGTCAGCAGCACCTAGAAAGCAAAGGAAGAGTGTTTCCAGCCAGAAGAAGAGGCAAGACAGAGACTCAGAGATGCAGAGGCTCTGAGAGAGAGAGGAGGGGGGGGAAGAAACTGCAGCAGCAATCCTCGTTCCAGAGATGGTGATTTAAAAAACACATGCAAGCCTACACTGGGGGAGATGGCTTCACAGTGCTTTCCCTTTCTATGTGAGGACCAGTGTCCAGATCTCCCAGAACCTATCTCAAAGCTGGGTGGGCATGGCAGCATGTCTGTAACTTCCACCTTGGAGATGGAGATGAGGGATTTCCCAGAGCAGGTTGGTGAGGGGGAGCTCTGGGTTTGATTAAGAGATGCTCCTTCAATGAATAATGTGGATAAGCAATTGAAGATTAATTCCCAACATCAACTTTAAGCCTCCATATGCACATACACAAGTGTGTGCCTATATACATGCAAAGATGTGCATGCACAGCATGTACATATTGAGAGAAGAAAGAAAATAATCATCCCTGTCACTTATGTGTAGATTGCCTAGGGTCTCGACACTTGAGGTACAGACAGTAAGATTAAATCATACAGAGAACAGGCCACTACCTGAGGCAACAGAAGGAATTAAGGACAAAGAGCCACTGTTGAGCATCGGTGGGACAAAGACTTCCCTCAGTTGAGACAATGCCATTTTGAGGATCAGACATGTTTTTAAAACCTACCGAGGTGGAGAACGGACTGGTTTCCAGAGAGGCCAGTTCATCCTGGTCCTTGTCTATCACAACAAAAAGGATGTCATTGAGACACAAGAAGACAGAGCGACCACATGGACTGAGGGACAGGGAACTACAGACACCTGCTGACCTGTGGCTGAAGATTCTGCAGCCACACAGGACATGGAGTGGGGGACATTCTCAGATTGGTTTTCCTATACCTCTCAGTTCTCACACCCCAGGGAGACCATGGGGTGTCTGCTGAGAATTAGATTCACTATAATTCAAGGGTCGTCCTGGGTGGCCCATGTGGATAACTTGCTAAGGTGCTAGGGTGGGTCTACAACTCAGTAGACATTATCATGATTTTGTGACTCCTTCCTGCAAAAATGCACCATCACTTCTAGAACTTTCTCAGAGTTGCCCCTAACCATCATCCTGAGTGGGACTTTTTTTTTCACCCGGAGCTGAGGACTGAGCCCAGGGCCCAAGCGTTCTACCACTGAGCTAAATCCTCCCCCCTCCCCCATTTTAAAAAAGACTTATTTTATGTATATGAGTACACTATTGCTCTCTTCAGACACACCAGAAGATGGCATTGGATCCCATTACAGATGGTTGTGAGCCGCAATGTGATTGCTGGGAATTGAACTCAGGACCTCAGGAAGATCAGTCAGTGCTCTTAACTGCTGAGCCATCTCTCTAGCTCATGAGTGGAGCTTTAGCCAAGCTTAAAGAAGTGTTAACCCTGATAGACAGTAGGGCAGATACATGGGTAACTTAGTGTGCTCTGAGAACCTGTCCAACTTCAGCCGGTCAGTTCTCTGCAAGGCTCTCTTTTAGTCCATCTGCATCTTAAACTTTGCCAATTCTCAGGCTACCTGGGCACTCTCAGGGCAGTGCTAACTGATAAAGGGGCTGGTTGCTGGGCCTCTAGAGCCCCAGTCCCCAGCACAAAGTCCTTACACACTTTAATGAAACCATCTTCCCCAAGTGTAGTACTTGGACCTGATAGGAACACAGATGGAGATGATAAAAGACAGGAGGCCCTCAGGAGCCACTCGGCAACATCACAACTGAAAAGAGATTCGCAGGGTAGACCCTGAATAGCTTCCCAGGAGCCCTTATGGAAAGTGGATAAGCAAAACTCAACTAAGCTGTGTTTTCTTTAAAACAGAGTGTCAGATGCCTGGAAATCAGGTTATAAAGAGCTTGGTGCTGCTTTGCATGAGATACCCATGGAAAGACAAGCTGGTGACACGGTTTTTGCAGAGTTGATTTCTCACCTTGGCCACAGGGACAATGCCAACAAAGTGTGTCTGGAAGGTCACAGAGGTGACCTCCTTCTTTGGGAGATTTTCAGCAAGGCGTTTCATTTCCCAGGTCACTTCTACAGTAAGATGTAATTGGAGGAACCATTAAAAGACAAGCATTACTGTTTAACTTAAAATCCCCAAAGCAGCAGAATGTCTGGAATATAGTATGTTGGCTCTGTTATTCCCTGGTCAAGCATGAGGATCCCATCATTAGTGATACCCTGCACAACTATCTGCCTTCTACACACCCAGTCTATGCTCTACAGCTACACACAGGCTAAGTCTAGAACCATTTGATACCTATTCTCCTCCAGGACAGACGGGACCTTTCATTATGATCTTCAATTACCATATCCCAACCCGATATGCCCTCTCCGGTCACAACACTCTGTGGTGAGCATCTGTTGATGTCTTAATAATGGCTGGCAGAAAGACATTCTTGCTAGAAATCCTGAGCCTTGATTGGTGTTTGTGAACATTTCAGGTAGGTTCCAGCCACACTAGGTTGCTAAGTTCTATCCTGTCCATTTTGAGAATATATTTGCAAAGTGTCAAAGCTGCTCTGCATAGCTCCCTTCCCTCTGGAATTTAGAACTTTGGAATATTACAGATAAAGGTTGTTGGTATCAGGACCTTTGAAACCCATGACATCACATATAGGCTACAGCGAGACCCACACATCTGTTGCCAAGGCAATAGCCAGCATATTCTCAGAATCCACTTGGCTCACCTCCCACCTTTACCTGTGACCATGTCACCATCCATATACCATGTCACCATCCATATATAAAGAAAGGTCTCTCTCTCTCTCTCTCTCTCTCTCTCTCTCTCTCTCTCTCTCCCTCCTTCCCCTTCTCTTTCCACCGCCTCCTTGTCCTTTTCTCTCTCTCAATAAACCCCACGTAGAACTATTTGACCTGGTGTAGTCTTTCTGGAGCAGTGCAAAGATCACAATAAAGGTGCTTAGGTGACTGGGTGACCAGCTCTTAGTGAAAAGAATAGATAACTGGGAAGAGAAAAGACAGGAGAGAGAAAAAGAGGAATGAGGTGGGGGAGAGGAAGGAGACTAGAGAGAGAAGAGAGATAAAGGAGAAAGAGATGGAGAGAGAAAGAGAAAGAAAGAGAAGAGGGAGCAAAGGAAAGAGAGATGAGACAACGGACAAAGAGGAAATAAGGAAAAGAAGAGATGGAGAGATAGGAGAAAGAAGGAAGAGGAGAAGGAAGAGACAGAGAGGACTCAGAGAGAAGGGTGGGGGTTGGGGTCGGAGAACAGAGGAGCTAGAGAAAAGATAGAGGGAGCAAGAAGGAACTACCTCTCTGAGAATACATTACACTAGAATGGTTGAACCAATGGTCTTCAAAATGGCCTGAAGGTCACAAGAGAAGCTCCTGAAAGTAAGAGTGAACCGACTGCCCAGCCAGACCTTAGTATACCTTTGTTCCTTGAGCATTGACATTAGGGCTGACTAAAAGCCATGTAAACACTGAACGGTGGCTTCATTAAACCAAAGTCCCCGAGCAGAAACTGCTGGATACTCGCTGCAGTGTAGCATGAATGTCAATGATGGTTGGGGGAAGGCAGGCAGGACCATCTGGCAGCCTGTGTGAGGTCTGTCCGGTCCTCCTGTCTCTGTCATTAGCTTTCCGTGACCCCTGAGTAAGTCACCTGACTTCTGGAAACTCTGTCCCCATTAGCCAAAAGAAGAAGGGGTTCAATTAGAGACATGGCTTTTAGACTACTTTAAAATTGATCAGCTTTGTCTTGATTTGCAACTATTTATACTGCACAGGGCTGTGGAAGCCTACAGAGCCGTGGCGTTGCATGCACATTTGACATTCAGGAATAGCAACAATAGCAACGGTGCATGGGCTTGCCAAAAGAGCAAGCTGCGAGGGAGGTGATGTGGAGAAGGGAAGAAAGGAGGGGATGGAGGAAAGGAGGGGGGAAGGAGAAAGGGAGGAAGGGGGAAAGGAAGGCAGAAGAGAGGGAACCGAGGGAGAATTCAGTAAGTACTAGAGAAAGAAGCCTTGCTTTGCCCACGGTGATTGGCCAGTGTTGACTCTGGATGGGCTAGTGGTGCTGTCTCTTGGCATCTGGATGCTCCTGGTAATGACAGTCTCTAACTAGGGCGTCTGACCTCAAAGCTTATAGGCGTTCAACCTAGCTCCCTCATCTGCTGCTGGTGAATGAGTCTCTTTCGGATGCTGTGGGGACTGAGGGGCACTGTGTCTGCCTGTGCCTCAGCAACCCCAGGAACAGGTTCTCATGCTTGGTTTTTACCTCAAAGATATTTTAGCCCATGAGTCAGCCTTAGAACCTCGCACCCCTGCATCTCAAGGATGGCATTACTGCATTATAACACTGCTGCTCTATGGAACTCACACCAGGGAGCCCTGCCGAGTTGAAGACTTTTAACCTGGGGTCCTCCAAAAGCATCTTCATATAGCCTTGTGTTCTGTGGAATACAGTGGGGAAACCATAAACCGACCCATCTTTTATCTGCTTTCACGAGAGTATTACATGACTTATTTTTTGCTGTGCATGTTTAAGGGACATGGTGTGATGTTTTGTGACACAATCCACAAGGAACCTGTAGGGTTCCTTATATCTGTGCTTGTCACTCATTGTGCTATGAATATTCTGAGTCCTTTCCATTTTCTGGTTTGAAATCCAATTCTTAACCTAAGCCCATTGAGAATGAGACCTCTAAAACACCATCTTAATTGCTTCCCCACACATGTAACACTGCCTCCTGGCTGAGGAGCCCCAACCAACTCATACTCTCCTCCCTTGAAGTCGATCATCATTAAGGCAACTATTGAAAAGAACCCCATGCCTACCAAGTCACACCCAGCTTCCTCCTCCGACTGAAGCAGCTGGCCCTCTGCCCAACACACACTGTAGGAATTCAATTCACGTTGGTTTAATTGATCGAACAGATTCAATTTCCTAGCAGGACACTGCAACATTCCAGGGATGTAATTTTCCTTCTGGGAAACAAGAAGCCAAATGTTAATTGAGCCTGGAGCTACCTTCTCATGTCTGGCCGGTAAATATACGTGTATACACTCTATTTCCGCCTCTGATTAGAACATTAATTCTCAACTGAGGGCAATTTGGCCACCAAGCAAAAAGCTGCAATGTCTAGAGTCACATTTGGGTGTCACCCTGGGTGTGGGCTGCCACATAGAGCAGTGAGGGTTTTTTGGCTCCAAAGACTAATGACAATGAAGTTGAGAACCCTGCACTTAAGTGAACATTTGTGCACAGCCAGAGGCTACCCTGTGCCTTTAGAGTCATGCTGGAATGGACTGAATTCCCAGCATTCCTTCTGGGAGGATTTCTAAGCACATACTGAGGATAGGGGCCCAGCCCAGTGGGATATAGAGCCAGTGAGAGTGAGAATACCAGGAGGGGGTTTGGGAGGGGGAAGGTCTACAGGCAGGCAGAGGGCAAAAGGAGCTGGTCTATGACAGACAGGGAAATCTGGAGAGTAAGAGGAGAGAAACTCACTCAGACCTGAGGCCCCACTGTCTCCACCATTTGATGGGAGACCTAATGAATTTTCAATTGCTTTATGCCAAGTATCCACACACAGTATAAAACACCCACATTTGTCGCACTATTTTTATATAGATGGTTATCATCCAATTGTAGAAGTCACTATGATGTTTCCATATACACATATATTCTATTGTTGTCCCCAGCCCCCTCTCCATCTTAACTTGCAACCCCATTCACAACCCCTCCCCTTTCCCTAATAGGTCCTCTTTGATCTTTAGCTTATCTTTATATTTGAGTTTCCACATACGAGAGAAAACTTGCAGTCTTTCTCCTTCTGAATCTGACTTATTTCATCTCATCCCTTACACAGACAACATGATTTTTCCTTTTTCAGGGCTCCATTATCCCCCACCCTAAATACGCACCTGTTACTTTCTTGTTGCTATGTCAGACTGTCTGATAAGAGGAACTGAAAGGAGGAATCACTTTGCTGATAATCCATCATGGCAGTGGAAGGAGAGTGGTTTGGGTGGCTTGTGGGATCTGTGTCAGTGAGGACTTGCTGAAGACCTTACATTAGATGGCAGAGAAGGTAGGAAGCAGAATGCTCAGGCTAGAAATAGAGTTGCTCTATAAACTCTTCCCTGTAACTTACCTCCACCCTCCATCTCTAGCCCCACCCTCTACCCTCCATCTCTAGCCCTAAAGGTTCTACAACCCAAACCAGCACAGCCAGCTAGAGACCAAGCAATCAGATATAGGAGCCAGTAGAGCCATCCTACACTCAAAACGTAACAGTACCATGTAGGGTACTTTGTTCTCCTTTGTCTCTGTGGCTGACAGACCCAAGACTCAGGGTCTGCCACGGCTGAGCACATGATACTGGCTGAGCTGGGGATCCTTTTGAAACAACAGGTTGGGAAAAGGCTTTGTGGTAGCTTGCCCAAGCTCCTATTAGAGTTCACCCCTCATTGCAGCTAACAAAGTTATGGCAATGCAGCAGAAGACCTGCCTGCTTGAGAGCATGGCCTTGTGACACTCATTTCAAAGGACCTCTGTATAAGTCAAGACCAGTCTATTTTGATTAAGTTACAGACCATGCTTATGCCTGACCGTGCAATTATACCTGAACAACCCTCCACTTTGTTTTTATAAGATAATATGGTCATGCGGGCACCATCTCTCTACATTTGCCATATTGCATGAGACACAGGAGAGTTATAGGCCAGTTCACACTGCCTGACTCATTTGACCGTCTTCTTCTGCCACAATTACTTAGAACACTCAATATAATTGCTCTCATTAGTGGAGAAAATCAAGCTCTTAATCCACTGTAATTTCTCTTTTAAAATTATTAAAAACACCAAAAGGGACAAATAATTTTCAAGCAAAACAATAAGACATATAAACTTGAAGTCTATTGATTAAAATATTGAAGTACATTGATTAAAACTCTAACAGGTGAAAATGTACATCTGGTATCCAATCTGTAATTTCTAGGCATTCAAAGAAGCATAAAAATTTGAACCAAAACAAGTAGGAAAATCAATCAAAACAACCAACAGCTAGGTATAATGAATGGCATATGCTGGTAATACCAGAATGCAGGGGGCTTAAACAGAAGGATTGCTTCAAGGAGATGCTTGTGCCAAGGTTGTAAGACAGACAGACAGAGAGAGAGGGAGAGAGAGAGAGAGAGAGAGAGAGAGAGAGAGAGAGAGAGAGAGAGAGAGAGAGAGAGAGAGAGAGAGAGAGAATAATAAAGAATTAAGAAGGGAAATAAAAAATAAAAACAAGTAAGTAAAAAGCAGAGGTCACAGATAACCTATCTGTGAAAGACTATCAGATATTTAACTTTTATCATGGTAATACCATACACAATAAAAAGAACTATAGTATAAACAATAGATGTGGTCATGACAAATAGAACTTAAATTGGTGATGGGTTGAGTTTCTAAAATACAAGTTATGTGTGTGAGATGACCTCAAATTATTCATTTGGTTACTGACTCAAAGACTTAACAGGAGATAGTCCCCAAAATCAAAAACACAGGGAAAACATGAAAATGTTTTCTGAAGAATATGCAGAACCACAGCAACTTGTGGGTGCTGCCCACCATGGGTAGCACCATTCCTTAGACAGGTTGACACTGGTTGAGTAAAAAACCTAGCCCAACATGGACCTGTGAATGAGCCCACAAGCAACATTTCTCCTTACTTGAATTTCTGTGCTGAATTCCCTCAATTCTGGGCTACCAACTATATCCCAAACAAACCCTCTCCTCCTTTAAGTTGCTCTGGGTCATAGCATTTATCAGCAATAGAATGAATCCATAATAGTCACATTGAGGGGAAACGTTAGTCACAACCTTATAGAACAAAAAAGAAAAGAACCAAGAAGGAACACACATGACCTCCATTTATGTTGGTAAAATTCCCTCCTAAAATATCCAACACAATACATCCAAATATAGAGTAAAATATTAAGTAGAT
The DNA here is from genome assembly GCA_036184795.1 of Tokudaia tokunoshimensis. NCBI lineage: Eukaryota > Metazoa > Chordata > Mammalia > Rodentia > Muridae > Tokudaia > Tokudaia tokunoshimensis. The sequence continues at coordinate 16,760,892 of BTHU01000006.1, forward strand.
AGGCATTTATCACTTCTGATACTCTTCTGTAATCTTGTATATTTTCTTGATTGAAAGTTGGGAACCACAGATTTCCCATTTGGCTAATTTTGCCGAGTTAATTTATCTCAAATATATTTTTCCCCCAGCATAAAGGTTCTAGGAAATCCTTCCTCTGATTCTTTAATGAGCACCTAGCAAGCAAGCTCACCCACTGCCTTCCTCCTGAATTGTAACAGGATGATCTTACAGCAACTCTGCCTTTCCCCCTTTTTCTTAGCATTTCCAAGCTTTTTCAAGTAAAATCCACCTTTATTCCTGGTATGAGGAGCTCACTCTTGCTTAGCCAGCACTTTCCCAGAGGTGGATATAATAAGCACTGATAATGAGCAGTTCCTTGGCTGCCAAATCAATGGCAAATTCTCACATTAGCAATTTTTCCCTCCTGGAAGGTTTAGTAGATTTTACGGAGTCACTGTGATAAGCCTAGAGACAGCTTAGGCAAAGGCTGTAAGAACTGTATCTTTATGACAAGAGCTCACCTTACAAAAAGTGATGGTTCAGAATTTTTTTGCTTCCCTATCTGCAATTTTTAAGCTTGCATCAGTTACTTTTTGTTGCTGTGACAAACCACCATTAGCAAAGGCAACTCAAAGAGAAGAGTTTATTTTGGCTTAAGTTTCCAGACTGAGAGTCCATCATGATGAAGAGGCACGACAACAGGTTGAGTGGGAAGCTAAGAGCTCAATTCTTCAACCACAAGTCTGAATTAGGGAGAAAGCAAGAGGTGAGATGCGCTGCAAACCCTCAAAGCCTGCCCACACAACATACTTCCTCCAGCAAGTCTCCACCTGCTAAAGGTTCCCTCCAACTCCTAAAGGTTCCGCAGTCTTCTCAAACAGTGCCACCTGCTGGAGACCAAGTGTTCAAACACCTGAGCCTATGGGGAACATTTCCCATTTAAGCCACCATAGGAGTTGTGTCTTTTTGATTCTTCATATAATTCTTGATAAAAAACACTTCTTATGCAAAATGACTTCCCAAATCCATTTACATCTAATTTCTAAAGTTAGACATTCTCATGTGGAATGAATTTACATGCTGATAATACATACAGACATTTCCTTTCTTTCTTTTTCTTTCTTTCTTTTCTCTTACCTTTTGAACTCTGTCTACAAGTTCTAGAGTGCAAATGCAGGGAGAGCACTCATGGGTCAGTGTGTTTGTCTAAGCACGCTCCTGGGAACTTTTTGAGAATTTTTTTAAAATAATGTAATGTTATTTTTTTTGAATGAATAGCACATCTCAGTATTTACAAATGAAATGTATTGGAGAAAAAGAAAAGGGTTACCTCTTCTTCAGCCTGAGATGCTCATTCACACAACATGACCTGTTCCTATGGCTCCTGCAGTTGTTCTATGCATGAAAAAACTGTGAGCCAGCAGATTCTCCTCTGTTTCTCTTTTTCTTTATTATCTTTACCCCTTCCCTTTCTTCCCTCCATGTACCCTTCTTTGTTCTGTTTCAAACTCATGCTCTCTCTTCCTCGCTCTCTCTCTCATTAATTATTGTAACGTGTGTGTGTGTGTGTGTGTATGTGTGCTGTGTTATGTATATATGTATATGTGTTTATTTCTAAATACAACATGCTCAGTCTAATGTCAGAAGCTACATATATAAAGTATTACCAACATGGCTGACCGAACATGAGCTGAATAAGAATGATGCCAATAAACATATTGCACAATACATACCTTATTATCTTAATTGCTGTCCTGCCCCCTTGGGATATCTAATTACCCTTTCAGAGGTGTCACCTAAGATTATCAGAAAACACAGACATTTACATTACTATTCATTACAGTGCCAAAATTACAGTTATGAAGTAGCAACAAAATAATTTTATGGTGGGGGTTCACCACAACATGAACTGTATTAAAGAATGGAAGCCTTAGAGAAGTTGAGAACCACTGCTCTAGAAGATGGGAGATCATGGAAAGGATATTCTGATCCTCACTGGCAAAGGAATGGAGAGAGAGAGGGTATAATCAATCACAGTTACATCTTGCTCTGGAAGTCAGCAAAGGCAATTTTTCTGCAGGTCCAGCAGGACAGCAGAGAGCAACATTTATGACCTGTGACCAAGGAGGCCTGAGCTGATGCAGTCACACTTACAGGAAGGAGGTAGAGCATTTAAGGACTTATTTGTGTCTGGTTCCAGAGCTCTTGCTGTGTGCGTGTGTTACATTTTGATGTTCTTTGGGGAAGTGTTCGTCTAACAGGCTTTATACCACTGCAGAATCAGGTGTCTAAATCTTGGAATTAGCTCTGCTGGCAATGGACTTGACACACAAGAAAGATGGGCACAGTTTTCCTCAAACTTCAGCTCAGCCTTGACCAGTGGATCTCACTGAGAAGGCAAAAACTGCACCTGTGGGCCATGCACAGCTAATGCTCTCAAAAATCTCAAAACACCGGTATTTCAAGCCTAGACAAGTCAAGGAAAAAGAACAGGATCAAAGGAAAGCAAAAAGAAGCCTTAGCCAGGAGAAATCCCCAAATACCCACTTTGACTAAAAGCTTTATACATATCTCTCTCCAGATCCCACAGTGGGAAGCATTCTAGGACTTTTTAACAGAAGTCCAAGCAGGATTCCCCTTAATTAAGAGAAGTCCAGGCATCTGTGATGCCAATGGCACTGCAGTAAAATCAGACTGTTCTTTCAACTTTCAGTTACCTGGCATTAATTATATGCCTCTTGGTTCAGCAAAAATTCAATGGAGAATCATTGTACACCTTCCTGAATTCCCAAAGTGTGCAAATTCTGTCTTTCAGGAATGTGTCCTGAAATTAATTAATCAAATCCAGTGATCCTTCCTAGTTGGCTACTCAATCCAGTGTATTAATTACATGGCCTTGCAAACTTCATCAAAGGTTAGCTATCCTACAGTAATTTGGTCTTAAGTCAACCGCAGTTAAGAGGATAATGAATATGTGATACCATAGCTTCTTTTGTCCCAGTTATATCTACTCCATCGCTCCTGAAATTCAACTCATGGAAATATGAACATGTCTACAGTGAATGGATTATGAAATTATCTTGTCTGGCTAAGCAAGTATAAGGCAGATTTGTGATGAGGGTTGGTGAGATGGCTCAGTGGTTAAGAGCACTGACTGCTCTTTCAAAGGTCCTGAGTTCAAATCCCAGCAACCACATGGTGGCTCACAACCATCCATAATGAAATCTGATGCCCTCTTCTCGTGTGTCTGAAGTCAGCTACAGTGTACTCACATATAATAAATAAATAAATCTTTAAAAAAATAAATAAAAGTAAGGTCTAGCACAGGGCTAGAGGGACGGCCCAGCAATTAAGATCTAGCACTGCTCTTGCTGTGGATCTAAATCCAGTTCCCAGCATTCACAGTGGATGGTTCACAATTGCTTCTAACTCTAGCTCCAGGGGATCCAGTGCCCTCTTCTGGCCTCTGTGGGTACTACACTTACTTATACACACACACACACACACACACACACACACACACACACACAGAGATGCATATAATTAAAATAAAAAAAGAATAGAGCCAGGTGTGGTGGTACATATCTGTAATCCAAGGACTGAGGAGGCAGAAGCAGGGGATCTCTAATTTTAAGGTCAGTCTGGTCCTCAAAACAAGTTCCAAGACAGCCAGGGCTACACAGAGAAACCAAGTTTCAATAATAAAATTATTATTATATTATTATTAATAATAATTTATTATATTCTATATTATACAATTAACATATAATATATACATACACAATATATAATATAATAACAATATTATATTAATAATGATATTATTTTAAAGAATATAATTGTATCTCTCTTTTTGCAACAGCAGTGCATGTCCAATGTGCAAACACAGTTAGTTAGACCTGCCCTTCCTCTGCCTTTCCTCTGGAAAGGGAAGTTGGATTCCCACAGGATGAAGGCACAATCCTGTCAAATTTGCTTAATGAGCAGTGCATAGAAACGGAACTGAGAAACCTCATTTTGAGAAAAGGAAACACCGATGTGTGACAAGGGATTAAAGAAGAGAATCAGATAACAATGAAATCCCGCCAGGGACTTGGAGGATAAAAGCCACCAATTGACCTAAAATGACAGGATGGAAGGGGACATCTGAGGCAAGTCGATTTTTGACATCCTGCACTAATGAGGGACTCTGGGGTGAAATGATGGTCATCATGAGAAAATAATCATTGGCATCTTTACTCCCCCATCAGGAAGAGCCCAAAGCATTCTGGGAACAAAGGATCACCTGGCAGGGTTTCAATATCTAAACAAATATGGATTTGCAACCTCAGTTCTGAACCCACAAGACAAGCATGTGCAAAGCCAATTCCTTTAAAAATTGTTTCATCCGGGGCTGGAGAGATGGTTCAGTGGTTAAAGAGCTTCACAGCCCTTGCAGAGGAGGATGAATTTGGTTTCCAGCCCCTTGCCAAGTAGCTCAGGATAGTATGTGACTCCAGGCTCCAGAAAACCCAGAGAATTAGATCAAAGACACAGTGGAATGTGCCTCTAATCCCAGCATTCCAGAGGCAAAGGCAGAGGCAGAGGCAGAGGCAGAATCTCTATGAGTACCAGGCTAGCCTGGTCTACATAGTAAGTTTCAGGCCAGCCAGGACTATACATGAGATGAACACCCCCTCCCACCCTGAAATAGAGAGAGGGCACACAGAAACAGGTAGACATCCTTTGATCTGAAGAATAATCCACATTTGCACTCTGTCTGCATCTGCAAGCTTTGAAGATTCCTCACACTGAAACATACCGTCCGTGTGTCTGTAAGATACTGTGTGCCAGGCTGTTCTCACACGTGTAAAGACATGGGTAACAAACAAGACAAACCCCCTGCTTGGCCAGAGCTTATTTCCAGAGGGAGGAGACAGTACAGTCAGCAAGCCAACAAAAATTACAGGAGTAACCAAACAGAGAAGACTTCAAAGCTCTCTCCTAAATAGTTTCAGTTTGCCAGTGTCTGAGGGGATTGAATGGCTGTGCTGGCCCATGTCTGGTTGAATAGAGCCAAGTGCTCATTCCATTCAGCCCACTATGGACACATTTGCTGCTTTCTTCTTCAAGTCAGTTCATTTGACACCCCAGGAAAGAACCTTCAAGCCTCCTTCTCTCTCCAACAGTCCAGACAGGATTATGAAAGAGTGATTCCTGTTCCTGCAGCCACATGAATTAGAACAGGAGTCAGAGCCCTGCAGCTGACCTAAATGGGTTCACACCAAGAAACAAATCTCACTTTTGAAAGCTCCATCCAGGCCCTTCACTGATGGCTATTAGTGAGAAATGCAGAAAGCGAGATTAAACAAGGGAATGTAGTGGTGTAGACAGAAGCAATCTAAAATAGAGACAGTGTCTTAGTCAGGGTTTCTATTCCTGCACAAAACATCATGACCAAGAAGCAAGTTGGGGAGGAAAGGGTTTATTGAGCTTACACTTCCATACTGCTGTTCATCCCTAAAGGAAGTCAGGATTGGAACTCAAGCAGGTCTGGAAGCAGGAGCTGATGCAGAGGCCATGGAGGACTGTTACTTACTGGCTTGCTTCTTCTGGCTTGCTCAGCTTGCTTTCTTATAGGACCCAAGACTACTTACTACCAGGGATGCCACCACCCAAAATGGGCCCTCCCCCCTTGATCACTAATTGAGAAAATGCCTTGCAGCTGGATCTCATGGAGGCATTTCCTCACCCGAAGCTCCTTTCTCTGTGGTAACTCCAGCTTGAGTCAAGTTGGCACAAAACCAGTCAGTACAGGCAGTGAGGAAATGACATTTGAGAGCTCAGCAAGAGAAGGCAAGGATCAATGTCTTGAAATAGGGAGACAGCAAGAGTGCAGACCCCGAGGTGGAAACAGACTGGCTATGTCCATGTGCGTATCTTATATACATGCACATATACACATGTAAAAGTACTTTTCATTCTCCTGTTGGGATTGTTGTCTCTGAGGCTCATTGCCTCAGTGTTCTTACCTAGGCCTAGTTCTGGAAGTTTCTAGCCTCCGTACAATCTTATCTAGGCTTAGCGTGTTTTCAGCCTCTGGACTTACTGCAGAATAAGACCACCCTTTCTAGTTCTTTCTGAGCTCTGACTGACTGATTCTCGACTCAGCTGTTCAGGTTCAAACTCCTCTCCCAGCTGATTCAATCTAGTTTTTCTCTTAGCCTCTGACTGAATTGCTTTGCTTGGTCTCATACTAACATTGTCAATCTGTTCTAATCCTCTGTCTCCTTCTCATTCTCTGGCTCTTTCTGTCCACACCTCCTTCCTTTCTCTCTCTCTCTCTCTCTCTCTCTCTCTCTCTCTCTCTCTCTCTCTCTCTCTCTCTCTCTCTCTGCACTGCCCCTCAAGTAGCTACCCTTTCGTCTGTGTTCTCATGAGAGTTGGGCATATCCTATTCTGTCAGATCTTTCTCTGATTCATCACTTTGTCTGCCACTCAATTAGACATCACTTTCAAACAGGTCTGCTTCCTTCTACAATCTAACTTTACTGCCATTGTTTGGGATTAAAGGTGCGAGCTAAGGCTGAGCCACACCACAACTAGAAACAGGGTTTTGTTGTTGTTGTTGTTGTCAGTAAATAACACAATCTTGGGGATAACAGCATGATCAAATATCCTGCAACGAATATATACTCCCATGTGTATATTACATGCATGCACACATTCGTAGTCACACACACACAAACCACCTCACAAGAGCCTGCCATTGCTCAGCCTCAGACTTTTCTGAGGTCTGAGTGAGCTTATCCCCAAATACCTGCTGCAGCTCAGGGGCAGGTCAAAGTTCCAAATACTAACTGGTTGTGGTTTTTTCCTGGGAGAGTTTGAACAGATACATGCTTTTAAGTTCCCCGAATAAGCCTCACACTTCTGAGTCTGACCCAGAGGCAAGCCACTTCTTTGGAACTTTAGTATCCGTATGTGAATAACACCTTTTGAGGAGACCTCAGTTTAAAAGGAAACCTGGACTGAGCTACCCAGGCAACTCTTCCCGCCACGGCTCCTGAGTGATAGCTTCTGAGTGTTCACAGTGCAGAATGAGCTGGACTGGGTCTGAAACAATAAACCAGGACCTATCAGTTATAGTTTGGTGTATGTATGCATATATGTAAATTAACAGCCTCTTCTGTGATGATAACTTATGCTTTGTTAATTATTTAGTTATCTGCCTGTCTGTCTATTTATAGATTGGGTCTCACTGATTAGACAGAGCTGACCTGAAACCCAACCTGCTGTGTAGGCTCTGTAGACCAGTACAACCTTAAACTCATAGGAAGCTGCCTGCCTCTGCCTCCCAAGTGATGTACTTAAAGGTATGAACCATTTTGCCAAGCCAGTATGCATTATATTCGTAATGGGACTGAAAAGCACATTCCCACATGATTTAATGCCCTCATCCAAAAATGACTCTTAAGCTGTGCAGACTTTCTGTGGAAGCTATGGGAGCTGTACACTGCAGTGTGGACTAATTGGGTTCCTTTAAATGACACTAGCACATTCTGTTGGCCTTTTTTTTTTAATTTCAATTTCAGTACCTGAAAGTTGTGCATAAGCAGAACAATTTCTAAACAATAATGCTTAATGGCAAAACACTAAACCTCCAACTCTTAATATTCCCATCTAAATTAAACCATCTTTTATTGTTCTTCTCATTATTCTAATTGTTATTGTTCTTTGAATCATTCTAATAGTGATCCTAATTACTCTCCAGCCTTCTGACCAGAACAACTCATTAGATGCAGGAGAATGTGTTGTCTCTTAGCATCTCATTAGTGTCAGATACACTGGACCTTGAGAAGTTGCATGGGGTATGAAAAGAGACCAGCCAAAGACTTTCTGATGAGAAAACCTCGAAATTAGGCTGTTTGTCCAGAATATAACTTCCAGAAAAATACCAGAGGGTTTGTAAATGTGCTTCCATGAGTCCATTTATAACAGCAATCTAAATATCACACTTTTTGAAGAGGGTATTTGTGTGCCTGAGGATGCATTAGCAGGTGTGCATGTTTGTGCATGTGTGTGGAGGCCAGAGGAAAACTTTGTGTTTTAAGACAGGGTTTCTCATTGGATGAATGCTCTCCATGCAGGCTAGCCTGTCTTGATTTCTACCTGTCTGGTTTTGTGGGTATAAAAGGTTCACATAACCGCTACCAGGTTGGATGATGGCATTCAGAGCCACATAGCCCACAATCCTGTGCTATGGCCACTCATACTGGCTCAAAATAGATAGTTTCTTACTCCCTTTGAAGCCAGAGCCCTGTTTTATATGGGGGAGCAGGAGAAAATGAGACTTGAAAATATTCAGATACTTATGTAAATTCAGCCATGATCTAGTCAGACCCTTGGGAAACAAAAAGCTAATTCTGAGTTTTAATTACCTTGAAGGCTAAGCCTCTCTAAGCCTGTTCTTTCTCTAATTCTGGATGAGAAAAAAAAAATCGAGCAGTGTTCTAATTAGAATACTTTTTTTGTGACAAAAGTCCGTCTTCTCATTTATTAGCCTGCCCAAGGACCTTCACAAAGTCACTTAATGCTCTTCTTAATTTCTGTAACAGAAACAAATAGACGCTAGAGTGTGGAACTGGCTTCTCTTCGGTTACCACCTTCGTGGTGTCGCTTCTGAGCTGGAAGAATTAAATTCATTTATTCTATGGAAGTTTTTAATGATCCTGCTTTGCCTGGGTACGTGTTTACTTCCAGAAATTTGACGTTCTTTTAAGCTTAAACAGGCTACACGTTCCTTGAAGTGAATTAGAGACTACTATTCATCTATTTTCTCATCTTTCTGAACCACAGATGGAGTACATTCTCAGAGACTGGAATTTGGGAAAGTCTTGAAGAATTATGAAATTAGGTCATAGATAATTCCATCCCTTCACAGCTCAGCCTCCTGGTTTCTTAACAGAGGACGTGCTTCCTTCCTTCCTGGGGGAAAAGAAAGAGGCTCTCACATCCAATGCCTTACAGAATCTAGACCTGTGGTTCTCAACCTTCCTACTGCTGCTACTCTTAAATACAGTTCCTCATGTTGCAGTGACTCCCTCCCCCACCCCCAGCCTTAACATTATCTTCATTGCTACTTCCTAATTGTAAGTGTATCAACCGTAATGTAAACATCTCTTTGCAGGTGACCTCTGTAAAAGGATCGTTTGACCACTATAGGGGTTGAGAACCACTGCTCTAGATGAGATGCTTGGGAACACCTAACCCCACCCCCCAACCTAGTCCTCAACCAAAGTTCCAGCCTGACTGTTCATTAGTGGGGAAGTTCCAGGTGTGTAGAGCCCCAAGCCTTCATAGCACTGGTGAGGACCCTTTAAGAAAAATCATCTAAGCATCATGAGCTCCTTGACTGTTGACTTCGTCACTTTCCACAATATTCACCGTACTGAAAGGAAAATGTGACCCTCTGAAATAATCTCATTCAGGTGTTTGCCTTCCCCACCTCCTGGACTTACAGTGTGAGATCTAGGCCTTCCCTGTCCTCCAGTGTCCATGGTGAGTAGATGGGCTGTTTGGATTTGCAATAGTCTGCCATCACCAGCCTGGCCTCCAGGGCACAGTTTCTCTCTGCTCACTTTGAGATACTGGCCGAAGGTTGGGTTAACAAGGATTGATGGGTCTTCACCTCTACACGCCCCCAACCCACCCCCAGTTCTGGGATTACAGACAGATGGCCACAGCCACAGCTGAGTTTCTATAAAGGTGCTGGGTGCTTGAACTCAGCTCTACCCACGGACTTGATGTCTGTCCCTACCTAGTCCGGATATGATCTTCCAATCCCTCTGCCTCCAACTTCCAAGCCATGAGATTGTAGGCAAATGCCACCAGACCTAAGAAAGACTTTTCAAACTGGTGATTCCCAAACACCAAGTAGATTCTCTCCTGCCTTCATCAGGGAGGCAGTTCCTTAGCCCAGAGCAGTTCCTCAGCCCAGGGCTGGGCATCCTTAGAAGTTAGTCTCCCTTCCTAGACCAGAGATTGGGGGCTCTATCCTCTCTGCCATTTACATTACAAACAAATAGCTCCAGGTGCGGAAGAAAGATAGCTCAGGTTTCTAAACCTCAGTGGAGGCTCTTGGACACATTTGCATCTCAAAGGGGCAAAGAAGTAATTTTCACTGACAGGCTCTCTGAAGGAAAATCTCTTATGAAAAGAGAGGTCAGGGTCTGGGGGCAGGGAGAAAGACAGTCTGAAGTCTAATTAATCTGAAAGTAAATCTAGGCCTCCTTGGTGAGGAAAACAAGGGGTTGAAAGGTGAAACTGAGGCACGGGAGGAAGAGAACATTATGGATACAAGGAAAAGAGGCCTTCTGTTGGAGACTTCCAACGCAGCGAATGATATTTGCTTAAGGCTTTCTCCCTCTATTGTCAATCTGCAGTTTGTTGGGGGGGGTGTCTCACCAGAAACTTTCTTTATACAAAAGGCCATGCTCTAATATAACATGAAACCCCAGTGGCTCCTGGTTGACTATGGCATGTTGTGACGTTGGAGTTCCCATACCAAGAGATGAGGTGGATCTCAGGATGTCAGGAAAGAGACATAGGAGGGGGTCATAGGTCATTTACCAGCACAGAGGCCTCATGCTCAGGCAGAAGTCCCTCCTCCTCCCAACTCAAGTGCATATCCACTGAGAATCACACAAATGTGGCCTATTGCCAGATCATGTCACTGCCTACTCCAGGCTCCCTGGATGTCAGGGGTCAGTCATCTCTCCAACCTCACATATGGCCTTTTATTTTCCACATGTTTCTGCCTTTACCACCAGAAGCCCATCATAGCAGCAACCCAGATTCCACCAGGAGGATGGAGTAAATAAAACCGGACCAGAGCCAAGGTAGCTGAACCCATAAGTGCCAGAGAGCCCCGTGGCAGATCAGGGCCACAGTGCAGAGAGATGGATCCAGCAGCCACATCTGCCAGCCTCAGGCTGCTGAGATCCCAATGCTGGAGCTAAATGGAACTGTTAACTCCCAGAAGAATAAGTATTGTGTCTCGTGAATGTATTTTGGTATCAAGTGCCCCAAACTTCTTGTAAGGTCAGAGGATATGAAAGCTTCGAAGAAAGTGTTTAATGGTCTAGAAAGGTGTTTTGAGGTTGGTAAATGCAAATAATGAAAGATTTGTCTTTTTATGTAAACTTAGAAAGATTCCTGTAAGCTTCAGGGAATCTACTAGAATCCACCTCCCACAAATGGACTCAAGATAAGTACTGCCAGTGTCAATTAACAGCCTCTCTCACCAGCTGCCTATTCCTGCAGGTGGGATCTATTTCCCTTTCACTGGTCCCAGGATGCAAGCCAGGCCTATCTGGCTGTTGCTAGTTGGGCGGAGCCTTTTTGGTTTAATGAAAAAAATGAGAAACTAGAAAGAGGTGATGGTGAGACAGGAATGGGGTTATCGTGATCTTTGTTGCTTCCTGCTGACTTTGGGGTGACCTGCCTCTCGGAATCCTCAGAAAATGGGGATGGGGATGTTGGTCAAGTCTTAGAGTTGGCTCTTCTCTTCTCTTCTCTTCTCTTCTCTTCTCTTCTCTTCTCTCTCTTTTCTTCTCTTCTTCCCTTCCCTTCTTTCCTTCCTTCTATCCTTCCTTCCTTCCTTTCTCTCTTTTATATTTTAGTGTCTTATGTATTCTAGGTATCAGTTAAATTTAAATACTGTTGTGTTTTTCCATATACCTGTATTTTCTACCTAGTTACAATGATACATAATCTAAGGTTTAGCTTTTCAAAAAGACATTGTTTTCATGAATAATTAGCAGTTTCAATCCACTACTTAAACAACTTTCTTTGGACCATTAAACTTTTTTAAAAAACCCATGTGGTATTTTTTATTACATTTTAAATTATTTTAATTTTTTACATGCACTATATTTTGATCATATTCTTCCTGCTCCCCTAATACCTTCTAGATTCTCCCCACACCCTTACCCAACCAACTTTATTTTCTTTCTCTCTCTCTCAAAAAAAAATGAACCCTAAAAACAAACATAAAAACAACTCAAAAACTGAAATGATTTAAAAAAAAAAACACTAAACCATAACAACAACAAACAAAGACACATTTAAAACAAAACAAAACAAAAAAATCATGGTGTCTGTTTTCAGATTGACCAATCAGTCCTGGGCATGGGGCCTATCTTAGCTGGTTTTATGTGTAAACTTGATGCAAGCTAGAGTTATCACAGAGGACAGAGCCTTAGCTCAGGAAATGGATCCCTGAGATCCAGGTCTAGGTCATTTCTCAACTAGTGATCAATGTGGGAGGGCTCAGCCCATGGTGGGTAGTGCCTTCCTTCGGCTGGTGATTCCGGAGTCTATTAAGAATCAGACTGAGCAAACCTTGGGGTCCAAGCCAGTAAAGCAGCACCCCTCCATGGCCTCTATATCAGCTCCTGCCTTCAGGTTCCAGCCTTGCTTGAGTTCCTGTCCTGACTTTCTCCAGTGATGGGCTATGATCTAGAAGTATAAGCCGAATAAACCTTTCCCTCCCCAACTTGTTTTTTGGGCATGGTGTTTTCATTGCAGTAATAGAAACCCTGAGTAAGATAAGGTCTCTGGAGTATGCTTTATGTACTCAGTGAGACTCCACTGGAAAAAGACAACTTTCATTTGCAAGCATGTATCAGTTGCACATAGCTTTTTAGTTGGGGGAAGGGAGACCCTGTGTCCACTTCCCCCTCTCAGTGCTGGAACCCCATCTGACTTGAATTTGTTCCGGTCTTATGCATGCTGTCACAGTCTCTTGAGTTCTTATGTGCACCAGCCCCACTGTGTCTGGAAGAGACTTTTTCTATGGTGTCATTTGTCTCTTACGTTGTTTCCTCCCCCTCTTTCAAATAGAGTCTTGAGCCTTGACAGGAGGGGTTTAATGAAGATTATCTACAAATGAATGCTCCAAGGTCTCTCACTCTGCACATGAGTCCAGTTGGGGGTCTCTGCGCTAATGATCAATTATAAGGTCTCACCATGCAGCTCTGGCTGACCTAGAACCAGCTATATAGACCAGGCTGGCCTTAAACTAACAGAATTCCACCAGCTTCTGCCAGTAAAGGTGTGTGACCTTTACTTTGAATTATTAATACTGATGACAAAGACAATGTATTTTTATAGCCAAGTTCTTAAACAATAGGGGAGAGATGAACATTTCTCTCCAGAGGTGGCTTTTCTGAAGCTCAAAAGTGGCTTCTAGATGGGTGTTTGAAATATTCCCTTTGGCCAATGGTTTTAGCCAATTAGAAAATAGATACAAAACTCAGGGTTCAGTCTATCACGACCAGCCAAAGTCATCAAGTTCTCATAAGTGAGAAACATGGACTTAGAAGCAACATCGTTGTTTTTTCACAGGGAAAAGCAACCAATATAATTATAGCTTCCCTGTGCTATTTAGCAAAATTAGTATTATCCCCTTGCCCTGGAGTCTGACTGCTAGATGGACTGAGGAGCTAATCCTAGTTTAGGCTGATGTGTGAATGGACTTTATCCTTAGAGCCAGGTCAGCCATTCTGCAGTGGCCATCACCATTCTCCACCCTGTGGAAAATCCCCATGGACATAAGGATGCTACAGCCCCTGACTTGAGAGGCTTACAAGCCCTACCTTGCTAATGGTACTAAAGACATTGCTAAGATGTATAGTTGCAACACTACCGTTTACATTATCCTGGAACTGAAAAGATCAAGTGTTTAAAACGGTGTGAGCATGCACAGAAGCCACTGTGGCTACTTCCTGCCCATCCTCCAACCCCAAAACTAAAGAGAGAGGAGCCTGGCACCATGCAGGAGACACCTGACTCAACAACTGTCAGTGTTAGCTCCTGACTGCTTGACACTCTTTCCTAACAGAGGCAACCCTGCTGAGGACCAGCTGACTAGAGTTAGCATTCAGCTTTGGGGCAGCCCTTCAAGTGGCTGTGTATGAGGGAGAGCTCTCCCAAGTCCAGAAGGAACAGAATGTACTGTTCATAAGTGTCTTGATGTTTGCCCCTCTGTGTCACGGAGGCAGGTCTGAGACACCAAAGCTTCCTGTTGGGACAAGGGGCATGAGACTCTGAGGCCACTGTAGAGGAACCTGGTTTTTCTCATTAATTTCCCTGCAAAATGCACAGTCATGCTTTGCCAAAGGCCATCCAGCCCAGACAATCACAACCCTAAATCGAGAAAAAGGCAACCGAAATGAAAAATTGATTTTTATGAATCAGAAATATCAAAAGTTCTCCACGTGAAGAGGGAGAAATCCATAAACAACTAACAGCGCGTATCACACAAATGGAAGGCGTTTGATTCTGCAACCGAGTGCCACACTGTGAACAGACCCCATTACCATCTATTCCTATTGAATCAATATAAAGATGTGGGAAGTCTGTGTGAATTCCCACCCCGGGCTCAAGGGGATGGCCAGTTAATGGAAGGCTATGATTATCAAGCTTTAAAAATATCCTGCCACTAATGAAAACCCATTTGCCTCACAAGTAGGATTTGGATAAAGTGGGTTGGGTCAGGAGAGCATTGCAAGTATCAAGTAGAAGCTTTATTGAGCTCAAGAGAAGTAGTTCAATTGCTTTCAGTGTGCTTCATATTTAAGAGATAAATCCTTATAGTGCAACTTCAAGATTGGTGAAAATTTCATTCAGCCAGAGACCTTACAGAGAGACTTTTCCTTTGTGGATCCTTTACTGCACCCCTAAGCTGAGCTAGTCTTTTAGCTTGGATCTGTAGTGTAAGGCTTTGGGCAGGACTTAGCCACAAAATAACTAAATGAAACAAAAGGACACATAGGTGATTATGGGGAACTGTTGTGGGTGGAGTGTGTGTGTGTGGTACAGAATTTGTCTGTTGAAGCTCTCAGTGCCCTCCCTCCCCCAGCCCCAGTGTGAAGTTGGGGATTAAATACGGAGAGACTCAGCCATTAAGATCACTTGTTGTTCTTTTGGAGGACCCCTAGTTTGGTTGCCAGCATCTACATGGCTGCTTACAAACATCTGTAACTCCAGTTCCAGAGGATCTAGCACCCTCTTCTGGCCTCTATGGGTACCAGGAATGCACATTCATACTTGCAGGCAAAACACTCATACACACCCCAGGTACATAACACAGGCAAGGGATTCAGAATGTAATGGAAAGGGACTTCTCAGAAGAGTTCAGGTGCAGGCCAGGTCTTGGAGAGTAGGTAAGATTAGTATAGGCAGAAGAGGACACAATGATGCGGGAAGAGCTACTCTGAGGGATGCAGACGAAGGACAAACACTTCTCCGTCTCAATCACCCTTCCCTTGTATGCACAAGGAAAGTGTCCAATTAATTCCCCACCGGGATGGAGAATAAGCTAGGAAAAATCCACCCAACTACAAAATACTGAGTTCAGTGAGGTACACTGAAGAAAGGTTAGGTAATGGCAGAGCTCAGAAGTGCCCAGGGTGGAAGTCTTAGGATGAGACCCCCACTTTCGATTGAGAAGAAAGCAAGAGTGGAAAGTTCCTTTGGCAGTTGGTGAGAGAGGACCACATACAACCAGTTTTAAGAAAAGGTTTGACCTGGTATGAAGATGTGATTTTTTTTTTTAAAGCCCTCCTTGAGAAAGTCTTCTTCAAACATAGACATCTATCTTCTCTTAAGACCAGAAGGTGAGCAACCTTATCTCAAAATACCTCTATGGTAATCACTGGCTGACCTGATGGTGTTTCCAGAGAGACAGGAAAAAAACTATGGACCATGATGGGCCATCATGGTTCATGTCCTAATATGGATACCTGCAACTTTCCTGCCATCAGTCCACCCACAGTGACCATTGGGGTGTTGGACCCTGACCTAGAGATGCCTATTTCTCTAATAGACTTACAGGCTTCAAATATGGCCCTAGGTTTAAAGGAAGATCTGCACCCAGTTGCAGAAGGTTGGGGAAAGGTTCAGGACTTCAGTTGTCATGGGTGTGACTGATACTGCCCCTGATAAGGACTCTGGTCCAACTCTTATATTATTCTTCACCAAGATCACCTTCCCGGACACCTTTATTATTCAAATGTGTCAGAAAGCTCTTTTCCATAAACATCCTCTTAATTCAGATTATGAATTCCACTTAGGGAAAAGAGACACACCTCCTTGTTACATTAATGAGAAACCCAGGACTTACAGGGCAATTTGTCTTATGAAGGCAAAACTAACTTACTGAGAAAAGAAAAATTTTAAAAACTTGAAAGAAAATAGCATTCTTGGAGATGCCCTTTAGAATGGTCAGGGTTATAAGATTACAGGGGATGGTTAGGTTAGATTTTGTGAGAGTAACTTTTTTACTTCTTTAGAGTTATTGTCTTGAGAATGAATATCCCACACCAGAGCCTTGGAAAGAGAAACACTCTATGGATCCAGGGCCATTGCTATGCGTTAATGAAGTTGCTTCTAAATGTAAGCAGCTACTTTTAATTTAATTTGTATTGTGGGAGCTTCACACTGAGAACACTAGCTAGGCATGCTGGTGCACACCTTCAATCTCAGCACTCAGGAGGTAGAGCTGGTAGATCCCTGAGTCTAAGGGCAGCTTAGGCTACGTAGTGAGTTCTAGATCAGCCAGGGCTATATAGTGAGACACTGCCTCAAAGACTAATTTGTATTTGGCTTAATTGTAAAAATGAAAGTGCTTTCGGGAAACTTCAGGAGATGGGAATCAGTCACCAAGGCCCGGGGGTAAGAAGATGAAAGTGAACAATACAGTGTTTACACTCACATCCTTCTGGGACAACATAGCCTGGTCTTCCTAGGTATCCAGGGTCCCTCTACCTACTAGGTGCAAGCTTCCTCAGACACCCAGTGCCAGCCCTCTCTGGTGTTAATAACACCCCTGCACATGACCAGGTCAGCAGGGAGCCTACAGAACCTTGGTTGAACTCTCAGCACAAGGCTGAGAGGGTTGAGAATGGATGTGACTGGACAGACAGCACTATCATTTGACAATGCTACTGGGCCCTGGGACCACACACCTTCCATGTCACTTCCTGATGCCTTACTGGATGTGCAGACAACATTTAGGAACCAGCACTGCAATGTCTAGAATTAAAACTAAGACAGGGGTTCAAATGGTACCAAGGCCCATTGTCCCAATGGGTGGTTTTGAAAACATGAGTCTACCCTCTACCCTCACTGTCCAATGCTGATGCCAGTATCTCCACGGTCTGGTGTGACAGGCAGGAACTATCCCCAGGTTTTTTCCAGAGTGAATATCTTTACATACAGTTGCCACAGACATGGATTCCATGGGGGAGGATCTCGTCTCCTGGTCATGCTTCTGATTTGGTGTGTGGCCCCCAGTGCTCTGAATAAAACCAGCCTCTGAATTTTCCTACAAGGTCCTCCTCATCCCCCAGAAACCCTTGCGGTCTACATGAGGTTGTAGCTTCCTTTGCTTCCTTCCCTTCCACAGGATTCTGACCTGGGTTGCCAGATCAGAGTCTCAGGGCAAATGCTTCCAGATTCTTTCCCAGCCTCCTGTTATTTGGGGCAGGAAGGGAGCAAGCCCATAGTAAACACACATGGCCAGGCCTTCAGCATTTGGCCCCACTCAACACTTTAGTGTCAGCCCTGGTGGCACCCCTGTTCTTACTCTCTGCTCCTCTTCACCCTGTGTGGCATCCCACATGGACTCTGGGTCCTGATGATTCCAGCCACACTGGTCTCTTCACTCTCACACCTCCTCCTCCTCCTCCTCCATTGGTTCAGTCTTCTTGAGCTTGCTGGACAGAGGGCTCTGGCTACTACTCTTCACATTCCCCCAGGGACCTTCCTTGGATGCACAGTGTAAAACTGAAGCTCTGTTCAGCCTCACCCCTGTGCAGAGAGCAACTAGGCTCTCCATAAGGGATCACTAAGTCAACTTGTCACCACCTACCTATGACAGACCAGTTTCAGACACTCCCATTACATTCTGATATGTACACCTGTAGGTTTACAATGTGCTCACCTGGATAGGTGTACCTGTGTGCTTTTGTAAAAATGCTTACCTATACCTACATACCTATAGACTTCTGTGCAATACATACCTAGACACACCCTCCCACACACCCCTATAGACTTCTGTGCAATACTCACCTGGACACACACACACACATACACACACACATACACACACACACACACACCTGCAACTTCTATGCAATACTTACCTGGACACATACATACATACTTGTGAGTACACACACACATACCTGCAGACATTTGTGCAATGTTCACCTGGATGCACACAGGCACACACACACACACACTTGTGAGTGCACACACACACACACACACATACCTGCAGACATCTGTGCAATGTTCACCTGGATGCACACACACACACACCTGCAGACTTCTGTGCAATGCTCACCTGGACATACACAAATACACACACACATACATACCTACACACACTCAAACCAACACACACACATATGCACACACGCACACACACACACTTGCAGACTTCTGTGTGATGCTCACTTGAACCTTTATACCTGCAGACTTCTGTGCAATGCTCACCTGTGCATACACGCGCAGCTGCAGATGGCTGGGCAATGCTCAACTGGACCTGCCCACCTGCAGACTCCTGTGCAGCGCTTGTCTGAACATACACACAACTCCAGACATTTATACAATGCTCACTTGTCCCTGCATATCTCTGGACATCTACAGCAGGCTCATGTGGCACTTGCCTGCCTGTGTGCCTTCTCTCTAGCCTTGGCTCTGCCTGGAGATCAGCTCCTTCAGCCCTTCTCTCTGTGTTGTTCCTAGTATATACTTATAACCTACTTATAACCCTCCCCCAATGGAATCAATTGCTCTTGTATCTCTCTAATTGTCTCCTGTGTACAGAGCTCCCTAGGAAAGCAGGATTTGTGTTGTGTTGCTTCCCCAGGACCCTGCAGTGATCTCTTTGTGCTAACTGGCTCTCTCTGGCTGAGCTGAATGATACCCAGGGCAGATGCAAGAGCAGCTTTGACTAACACAGACAAAAAGGTCCCAGAGTGCAAAGCCCTATGCTGACTGAGCATGGGAGAACAATCCCGCTAGACTAAATTAGCAACATGAAAGAGGGTTGATGGGAAACTAAAGAGGCTCAGAGAAAAGCAGGGAGAGGAATGGATGGCAGGAGACCCATTTCCTCAGCCAATCCTGCTTGTCTCTTCTTGTCACTCAGTCTCCAAGCAGCTTGGTCATCAGAATGAGGGAGTTACAAGCCCCCACTGACCTTGGAAAGGCTTGCTTTTCAGAAGGGCAAACTGCAGAAGGCAGAGGCATTAAACTGGGGTTCCCCAGCCAACACTTGCTGCAAATTGGGGGGAGTGGCCCTGGCCCCAGATGCAAGAAGTTTGGGTGTCCCCAAGATGAAAGAAAGGCAGATAAAGGAGAGGGGTGGTAACTGCAGATAAGAGCCTCCCTCTGAAAGAGAATGGTCAATTTCAACTTAAATGAAAGAAGTGGGGTAGGACATCAGTTGAGGACAGGTGGCCATGCTGAACTATTTCTTTTCTTAATTTGTTTGTTTGTTTGTTTATGTTGTTGCTATTGTTTTTTGGGTGTTTTTTGTTTTGTTTTGTTTTTTGTTTTTGTTTTTGTTTTGAGATAGAGTTTCTCTGTGTAGCTCTGGCTGTAGACCAGGCTGGCCTCGAACCTCCAGAGTGCTGGGATTAAAGCTGTGCAGCACCACACCCCAGCTGCTGAGCCATTTCTGACCTAAGGCAAGACTGTCATTGCCTCAAAGCCAGACTACATTACCATTCCGAGGAGGGCTAGCCAGAGCCTAAACTGTTCCAGGCATCATAGCATTGGAATGCTGCATGGCTAAAGGCAGCGCTTCGGAGGCCCAGGTGAATCTCTCTACTGTCTTGCCTGCTGTGGCGCCGCCGTCACTTTCCACGTCCTTCTGTTTGTGTTTTGGTGAATTTCCCCCTTCTGCCTGTCTTTTCCAGCCTGTCACCCCAAATTTCTGGTCTGTCAAAAAGCCAAAACATACAAAAATATAGTCTGTTAGAGAAACCATGAATAAAATCCACGGTTCAAAGGTGAGGTTGCATGGGGGTCCCTGAAGTTCTAAAGCCCCCGATGTGTGTCAGCCTCCGGGGACAAAGGTAAACATGCCACAGTCTTTGCCTCCAGGAGTGCACCATGAAAACAAAACAGGACCTTGACTCCCAATGGGTGGCCGGGAAGGGGTGAGGGAGACCAGGACTAACTTGTAGAGAAAATCTGAACACGGAGATTCAAAAGCACACAAAATCTTTTAGCCTATCTTCCCTTCAGGGCTGAAGTCTCTTCGCACTGTGGCAAAGCCCTGTGTGTGAGGTAGCGATGGGGGAAGATAGGGTCAACCATTCAGACACCAGTTTCCGAGATGAGGCCCCTGGCACACAGTATCCCTGTAGTCCATGTCCCTACTTCCCTGGCCCTTCGTGGAGACAGACATGTGTGCAATGCTCCCTGGGAAGGGTTTTTTTGTTTTATTTTGTTTTTTGTTTTTTGTTTTGAGACAGGATTTCTCTGTATAGCCCTGGCTGTCCTGGAACTCACTCTGTAGACCAGGCTGGCCTCGAACTTAGAAATCTGCCTGCCTCTGTCTCCCAAGTGCTGGGATTAAAGGCGTGCGCCACCACCGCCCAGCAGAGTGGTTTTTAAGAAAAGCAAGAAAGTGCTGAGTCAGGAATACACAGCCGGAAGTCAATAAATGCAAGTTTAAGTGAAGGGATCTGGGGATTCATCCTGGCCATCTTCAGAAGACTGAAGTCGTGTTTAAAGAATAGAGGTATACTTGGCTCCTTTCAACCTTGCACAGGTCAAATGGACAAGGATGTATTTAAATGGATAGATAGGTAGATTGATAAATAGATAGATAGATGGATAGATAGATAGATAGATAGATAGATAGATAGATAGATAGATAGATAGATAGATAGACAGATAGATAGATGAGATAGAAAGTCATTGAGAAAGATACAAATAGATAGGATAGATGATAGCCATATAACATGAAATTGGTGTTGGAGCATAGGGGAACAACTGAAGAGGAGAGAAGAGTGAAATGGATTTAATCAAATATGCTTCATGAATGTATGAAATTTTCAGACAGAAGTAAATATCACTCAGTTTATAACCCAGCTGTCCCAAACACCCAGATGCATCTTTTCTAAGTAACCAGCCTCTCTGTATGTGCAGGTATTATTGGATTGGTTTACAGGACAGAGAATGGAGAGTCTGCCAGGGCCCTTTGTACACTAGAGAGGCAGAGAACCCAGTAGTTGCTCAGTATTCAAGGGAAGCCCTGCAATCTCCAGTGTGACTCTGAAGACCTAGAGCATCCCTGGAGAGCTGAAGTCTAAAGAGTGGTGGCAACAGTTGCTCAGGAAGAGTGTGCTGATGTCTCTCAACTTTTCCACCTGTGCTACAACTCATTATGCATGATGTGCATGTGTGTGCATACATGTGTGTATGTACATGTGTGTGGGGGCACATGTGTGTGTACATTCGTGCATATATATTTTGCACATTTATCTGAGGTTGTAAGATAAGATAGAATATAGAGAGAGACCATACACATCCAACCAATTTTCCTGAAGTGCTACACCCAGCATGCTTACAGCACAACTTCCTGACTAGGATTGGACGTCCAGGACAGAGCAAAGGCATTATTTCCATATTTTGCCAACTTTGCCTTCAGTCTTTTGTGTGTCTTTGCTTGTTAAGTCCATGTAGCTCTCCCAGTGTAGGTTCCTATTCTCACCAGGGCAGGGAGGTTCTGTCCATAGCCCTGTCTGCCTCCTTCCTGACCTCTTACATCCTATGGGCAGCTCTACCCCTACAACCAATCACTGCCCTGTCCTCCAACTCCTCAATGCTGTCATTTTGGGAATCCCATAGGAAGAGAGTCCACAGCATAGAGGCTGTTGGAGTTGACCTATGAAGTCACCCTTTGACTTCCCAAGGATCTATTCAGAGTCTATGGAACAATAATTGGTTTCCTTCTAGCTCCATGATACTGAACATGTGTGTTGTTCATAGCTTTTGGCTTATGTGAATGAAATGATGATTTCATACTATTTTTTGTGCACAGTGAATGGAAAAAAAAACCAAACAAACATGAATGATCCTGGGTTTCAGCACCAGATGGATGATAAAATGAAATAAAAAGGAAAAACATGACTGCTCCTAGGTATGGTGGGAGAAACACTTTACTGTAGAAATGAGAGCATATAAGCTGAGACAGAGATGCCTGGGAGAGTCCAGAGGGACCTTTGCCCTGAGCCATGTGAGGAGAGGTGGGAAGGGAGATGTGAAAGCCAGATCATGAGGCCAGGGAGCAAAGCATAGACCAAAAAGTCCCAAAAGGCCAGATATAGCAAAACAGATCACATAGGAAAGGGTGTCTTGGGGAAGGGCAGTGGGGGTCATGGGATTGCCAGCCAGGAGGACCCTGTAATAGGTAGGGACTGAGGGATGCAGGCAGAACCTGGCAGCCGATGTCTGTTTTGATGTGTCTAATAGACACATCAGCCATCTGTCCTGGGTTTGGGATGAAAAACGCACAGAAAATTTAATTTTCCTGGAATAAATGATCAAGAGTAAAATCTTAGGGGGGCTGTATGGTACCCTGTATTGATTCTTAAAATTATTTTACCACATTTGCGTGGTGTTCATATGTATGTGTACGTGTGAATGTGGATATAAATAAAGCTTGAGATGCCCTGGATCTGGAGTTACAGGTGGTTGTGAACTGCCTGAGGCCACACAGAGAAGTGAACTCCACCCTCCCCAAGAGCAGCCCCCAAGTCCTTTCTCCAACATCCCTTCCCCCACTTGGTTTTTAAATCACATCAATGAAAGAATGAACATCAATTCCGAATTCAAAGCATGGGAAAGCACGAGGTCTCGTTTGAGTAACTGAGATTATATTATACAGCGACAGATTAGAGACTTGTGCAGACAATATGTATGAGTCATTACCCAAGCTCATCTTTAAGAAAAACGAGGAGAGGGTATTTTTAGCAAAGAAAAGATTTTTTTCCCCCTCCAAATTGGAAAACAGCACAAGAAAAGGGAACATTTCCCATGCGAGGAGGAGACAACTTCAGCACAGTTCCAGGAGGCGGGAGCGGTATGTGGGAGGGGTATGCGCGAGTGGTAGACGCATCCTGAACCCTGAGCTCACCAATTCAGCTCAATTTCGCAGTATGTGATCGCCTTTCTATTCTATTGTCACGGAGGCACCAGAGAAAAACAAATGAAACAAAGGAAGCCGTTATCAACAGATAATAGACATTTCTCCGGGAGCTTTAGGGGTGCATCGCGGCTGTGGCAGCTGCTCGCCATGATAGATGTAACCAGGTTTGTGATAAATACACTTTAATTGAACATCCTTAACTGTAATTTATTGCCATTTAAATTTAAAATAAATCCACTTTTCGTCTTAAAAGAGAACTATTACACAAATACCGAGTAGAAAAGTACGCAGAGAGGAGGGCATTATCTATCTCCCTAAAGCCCCCTTTAAAGGAGCACATTGTCAGCCTTTCCCAGCCAACACACATAGCTGCTGTTTAAAAGTGTTTCAGAACTTAACATTTAATCACAGAAGAGACCAGATCAGCACACTGCCCTCCCTCCCTGCTCACGGACGGACGGTCTACAGCTTAGCTTACAGAGGGAGAGACCACATTGTACATACTTTGTTATGACAAGTAATGTCTCCAAAATGGTCCCGCTGCCCACCCCAGGTCTTCAACCATGGCAGATATCAAAGCAGAATGATACACTCTCAGGGTGACAGCACCCTAAGATTTTAGATACTGAATAGCAGGTAAGGGACCCTCACCTTCCATGAAGATCTGAGGGGTCCCCGAGTAAGGAGGCACGGGAAGCTTTATCCACTACTTACTCGACTCGGGTTTCAGAGCTCACAAATCTTCTGTTTGCTGCTTTTTTGATTCCCCAAACCAGGCCACAGCTCCCCGTAATCTCTCTCCCTGGGCAACTCCCTCAGGGTTCTCTTCCTCCGCTTCGAAGCTCCCAGACAACCTTGACTTACAGCTTTCTCTTTTGTTTGAAATTATTTCTTTTCTCTTTTGGAATTATAATTACATCATTTCTCCTGCCCTCGCCCCTCTAGCACGGAGACTACCATCACCATGGTGTGTAGTTTACCCTGCTCAGCCTACTGGAATCCTGGGAGAGTGAGACATTTTCTCTGCCCTACATAACTGGAGGCTTTGTCTCTTTCCCCTTGGGATTGTCCGTGTAGGGAACCGCAGAGTCAGCTCAAAACACCCCAAGACCAAGTTCTGAGAACAAAGATGTATTTGCCCCTGATGGTCAGAGGGCAGGGATAAGGGACAAAGACAAGAGATAAAGAGGGAGAAGGGGAAGGAAACAAGGGAGAGTGAGGGGGACTTGTCCTTGGGGGACAAAGGACTGCCTCTGGGTAGAGAGGAGATAGACATGGCCCATAGGCAAAAGGCAGCTTATAAAGGTACAAGAGAAAATCCCGGTTAGAATGAGGTATATAATTTTAATTGGGCACGATAACTAGGTGAGTTAAAGGGGGCTTTTGATTGCTGGTCTTCAATCCTTTGTTAGCTGGATTCAGAGGAGGAAGTGGCCAAATGAAGGAATAGACCTTGGTGGCTAGCTTTAGGAATGTAATCTAATGGTTTTTAGCTAGCCGGATGGAATCTGGGAGAAGGGCAGGGTCAGCCAGAGCCGTATAGTCCAGTGGGCTAATATCCCTTCAGTCCGTCAGACTGTGTACATAGTGGAATCTCTTCTAAAATTCTACATCATCATGACACTCATCATGGCTGGCTTTAGCCATAAGCCTATATAACTCTCAGACACTCATATGGCTGGCTTTAACCACAAGCCTATATATTCCCCTAATTTCACCTCAGACTCCCTTTCTACAAACCTGCCTTCTCCTGTAATTTATCACAAGATTCAGCCAGGCAGGCTGCAAAGTAGAGAGCCATAGTCAAGTATAAGACATGCATAGACATAAACCCACACAAGACCACATTCAGCGATGGATCACACCCCATTCAAATTCAGGGGTCGTCCAAACCGCCTTGAATGCAATAATTTTTCTGGAGAAGCAAAGCTCACTGGAGCTCTGTGATTCATCCTTAAAGTTGATAATCAGGGAATGACACCAAATAAAATCGACTAAAGGTGAAACAAATAGGTGAGAAACTGAAGATCCCTGCTGGCTTCTGTGGATGGGAGACATGAGCCCTTCCTACATCAATAATTAACCTTGCACACAGAAGACATTCAAGTGGGAAATCTCTCTCGAGCCTCAGTGGTTATAACTCTGACCAGAGTTACGATTGGTAAAATTCGGTCTCTATGGTAGCTGCTGCCCAGTAAACTAAAGCATCACCATTTATCTCAGCGTTGGTCTTTCTGCAGGGTGAGTCTCCACCCTAAGACCATCAGATGTTGCCAATGCTACCCTAAGGCACAACATGGCCAGCTGCTGCCCTAAGCCAAGATATTCCCATTCAGCCGACCATGGCTACCTCCCAGAAACTAGGGACAATGGATAGATCTTTCTAGGAAGAAAGATGACCAGATTTTTACAGTGTTTTTAATGTTTATGCTTTCATTTTTATTTTTTGTGTGTTGGTGTTTTGCATGTATGTACATGACCTGCATTTGGGGCCCTCAGAGAGAGCATCCAGATATCTAGAATTGGAGTTATAGATGGTTGTGAGTGACCTCTAGGAACTGAACCTTGGTCTTCTGCAAGAGAAACTAAGCCATCCTCAGCCTCAATAGCTAGATTCTTTATCATATACTATCTTTGCTTGTAACATGATTGGATTGGCCAGTGTCTAAGGTCTGCCAAATAAAGTTTAATAGTTACTTCAAAGATATTCTTGTCATGATCAGCATTTCTAAACCTTATGTGGCAGGCATCATGTGAAGCCATTACAACGTAACTGTGTCCTCAGGGCTAAAATGCTCCCTCCTGGAGAGGAAGGGGCTCATAAAACTCAGCCCCTCCCTGAGGCTAGATCAGCAGCAAAATCTACCAGGGCAATGAGATTATACGCTGTGCAGGGAGCCTCTAAGTTCTTTTGAGTTGTCACTTACTCTCCGGTGAGCTTTTTGGTGACACGGCTGCTTTTGAGATAACTCTGCTCCTTTATGTAACACCAGTAAAACCACTGCTTTATTAAGCATTCATTTCTTCCACCTGGCATCAATGCTGTGTCTTGGGCAAAGAGATGTTTGTTTGTGCATCCTCAGGCAAAGTCACACAGTGTGGCTGCATTTCCATCTTTTTATAAACCCTGTTCTGCTTTCTAAGGATCACCAGGATTCCATGCATGGTGGCCAGAGGGGCCAGGAGAGAGGCATTCTCTGGGTCTGGATCTGGTGGGAAGAGAAGCACAGCGGGACTGACATTCACTTTCTTTATGATTCTCCTGCAGCGGGTACAATTATATCCAAAGGGTTTCTGGGAAGCTAGTCCAAACACTGCATGTGGCTATCTCCGAGGAGCTGTGGAGCTGCATCTACTCCTGGGACATTGTGCCTTCAGTTAAAATAATCAGCTTGCCCGTATGGCCAGGGCAGGAGTTGAGGCCATGGGCCACTAGGATGGGAGAAGAGGGAACAAGACCACCTTATTTTGAGTTTTATATGACTTTTTCACAGCCCCACCCCCACTTCCCAGCAATGAGCAGGACGTCTCTATTTCTTTGTGGCTTTTGTTCTCTGTGGTAACTTTGTTTCTCTGAAATGTAACATTATCCTCTTGCATCACAGAGAGTGGTGAGTTTTGGGGCATCTACTCTTACCTTAGCCAGTGAATACTTCAAGTCATGTCCATGCTTGTGGATGGAGATAGAGACTCAACCCCTCTTATAGAAGGGCATATAGATACCTTTAGGCCAGTGAGACAGGGGAAGGAAGACAATTAACCAGGTGGGACACACCCTAAAGTCAAATGAAAACCCTTTAGTATCTATTGTCTCTTCATCTCTGGGGTCCCTTATCTACCTAAGAGGACTGTAATGTTTGCCAATAAACATTTTTACTTGGCTGTTTTGCATGTGTGTGTGTGTGTGTGTGTGTGTGTGTGTGTTTACCTTATTTAGCTGACAGAAAAAAAGGAGAAAGAAAAGAAGAAAAGAAACTCATCTGCTAGCTGGCATCATAATTAAAAAGAAAACACTGCCCTGTATTTTAAACCAAGTTCTTTTCAAGTCTTCAGTCTGGATTTTTGCTGACGGAAGATACCAATAAGAACAAGCCATTTAGATTCCATATACAAGGGTCCATTTCTCCTTGTAGATCTGATTTCATGCCTTGCCCCTGGGTTCAGCTATGCTGCTACAAATGGCAGAACTTCCTTTTCTGTTAAGGTGGAATAGTATTGTGTTGTATATGTAGATTGTATTGTCTGTCTCTATTCATCAGTAAGGTGGACTCTGTAACTTCACTACCACAAACTCAGAAGGATAGAATGGTGGCCACCAGGGCCTGGGAAAGTGAGTCATGACCAATAAAACTACTTGGGAACATTTTTGGAAGAAATGATAGCTATTGGTGGAGAATGATTAACTTATTCTTAATTAAATGTAATTATTTGTTGTTGCCATTCTACACTGTGTACATTAACATCAGTTCTTATCCCATAAATGTGTGTAATTATACTCTTAAGTGTCTTTTAAAGAATTGGCTTATAGGAATAGAGAGCTTGCTGAGGGGTTAAGAGCACGGGCTGCTCTTACAGAGAACCTGAATTTAGTTCCCAGTTGAACCTGGAATCCACATGGTGGTTTACAATCACCTGTAACTCCTCCATTTTGGGGGTTTTGACTACCTCTTCTGACTTCCTGGTATATTTCACCTAGCACATACACACACACACACACACACACATTCATGCACATACACGCATAAGTAATAAAATAAATCTCAGATTTGTTTTTGATTTATTAATTCACTTCATGTGCATGAGTCTGCAGCTAACTCCAGCTTTTACAGAAGCAATTTGGAGGCAGCTTAATACATGACTCAGTTCACATTAGGGCTCAGAGATTCCATCAGGGAATCCAGTTGTCTGTCTGTGGATCTCAAGCTATGCCTGGGTCTTAAACAGAAGAGTCCAGGTCACATTGATCTTATTCCACTACATCCTAGTGTGAGGTCAGAGGTACACAGACCCATGTACATGAGGGGCCAGTAGATGTCCTTAGGAGTGGGGACTTTACACAGGGGAAACCAGTCCACATACATCTGCACAAATTGTCACTCACCTTGCTCTAATCCCTATTGCTATTTAATTATGACTCTTTATCAAACACTTTCACAGTGTTATAGAACTCCATCTTGATTCTTCCACAGGAAAGCCTTGTGTGCACATCTCAGGACTCTTATGTTTCCTTATGTAGACATGTTCCCTCTTATTTACCTTGAGCTAGATCAATCCCTAATATATTTTCCTTTTGGTAGAACTTTTGTGGTTTGAATGAGAAATCTCTCCCCATCCCCAGGCATATTTGAACACTTGTTCCCTAGTAAGTGGCACTGTTTGGGGAGGGTATGGAACCCTAAGGGGATCAAGCCTTGCTGGAGGAAGTATGTCACTGGGGGGTGGGCTTTGAGAGTTTGTAGCCTTGCTCCACTTCCTGTTCACTCTTTGCCTCCTGCCTGTGGTTGAAGATATGAGTTCTCAGCTCCCTGTCTGGCTGCCAAGCCTCCCTGCAATGATGGACTCATAGCCCTCAGGAACCATGATGGACTCATAGATCTCTGGAACCATGATGGACTCATAGCTCTCTGGAACTATGATGGACTCATAGCCCTCAGGAACCATGATGGACTCATAGCTCTCTGGAACCATGATGGACTCATAGCTCTCTGGAACTATGATGGACCCATAGCCCTCTGGAACCATGACGGGCTCATAACCCTCTAGAACTGTAAGTCAAAACAAATTCTTTCCAAAGATGCTTTTGGTCATTTTTTTTTGTCTTTACAGCAATAGAAAAGCAAATGATATAGATGTGGAGGATAATACTGAGTTAGTCAACACACACAAGCTACTTACTCTTCACCAGGTATCCCTGTGAGCACTGAGAGGTGATTCCTATAGCAATTCGAGAGGGTTGATAGGCTGAGAGTGGGTGCCCAATGTATCCGAGAAATGATTTGTGTGCCTTTCTTTAGAAATAGGCCCTAGGTATGTTCTTAAATGAGAACATCGCCTAGGTGAACCCTCAACCCAGTAGGAAGGCTCACGTGAAGAAAGGGCATCCCCAGGAAGGTGCAGGTAGGGACTGGAGTAATGTAGCTGTGGTGGATTTTGAAAACTGTCAGAATCAGAAAGGCAAAGAAAGATCCTCCTTATAGGCTTCCGTGAAAGCATGACCCTGTCAACAGCCTGGCTTCACACTTCTGGCCACTGGAACTTATGAGGGAATAAATTCACTTTGCTTAAGCCACCACATTTCTGACAGTTTGACTGACAGTCACCTGTTCTTGCATCTGGAACACCCTATAAAGGCCACTGTTCCCAGTCCGTGGTGCTCTTAGAAGCTGGTGCCCCTTGAGCAGCTGTGGAGGCTTTTAGGTCATTGGAAGCATGCTCTTGAAGTGCATTCTGGGATCCTCATCTTTATCATTGTATTTGCTTCCCATCCATAGGGAGATGAGGAACTCTTTGCACTACTCTCTCTCTGTACAGTATATTAGCTTGTCACAGTTTACAGGACTACCTATAGCCTGAAACTATAGCACATACACACACACACACACACACACACACACACACATTCATGCACATACACGCATGACATACACACACTGTTCAGGTTTTAAAAACTATACAGGTTTTGTTTTTGTTTGTTTGTTTTGTTTTGTTTTGTAATAACAGGGAGATAATTTACAGTCACAAGACAATGTATAGCCCTAGATACTATACGTTACAAGTGTTGTTAGAAGACAGACAGACAGACATATTGCATCAGCAGCTGAGTGTACTGTCATGGGTATATAGCACACACACACACACACAAACAAACACACACACACACACACACACACACTGTCCTATAAAGACAACAACATATAGACTTTTTCCATTTCAAGATAACAGTCAACAAATGCCCATTCTGTTTCTGTGAAGGGTCAATGAGTTGGAGAAGACTATGGGGGAGATGAAAAAGGCAGTATCTATTTCACATGACTGCATGTAGCTCTAGAAGTCATGAGTATGTAAGACACTCACTCTGTCCCAGACCTTCCCAATTCTTAGCATTTCAATTGTGTACATGATTCAAGCATCCTGACTTCCAAACAGTGGACTTAACCACAACAGCTGCAGTGGGCAGGTTATGCTGAGACAGGTTCATGGGCTTCCAACTCACCCTCTAAAGAAGAGAGTCAGTTCCACAAACAAGCCCAGAGGGGACAGAGAAGATAGAGTCACTGTCTCATAGCTCCAGAAGCAAAGTGCCAGCCAGGTTGTCCTCAGTCTAATTTTTTCTTAGCTTGAAGATGACTACCTTCCCCTGTGTCTTCAAATGTACCCAGTGTGTATGTATGTGAATATGAATGTGTATATATGTGTACATGTGCATGGTATATGTATGTATAGATGATATGCATGTGAGATGTATATGTGTAGTATGTGTATATGCATGTGTGCATGCACATGCATATGAGTATATGTAATTGTGAGTATGTGTGCACAGTGTGTATATATGTGTGTATATGTGTGTATGATGTGCACTTTGCATGTGGTGTTTGTATTTGTATGTGTATGGTATGTGCATGTGTGTATACGTATGGTCTCCATGTGTGTAAGTATGTACATGTTTATATGTGTATATGCATATGTGGATGATCTGTGTGCATGTTTTATGTGTATGTGTATATGGTATGTATATGTATAGTGTATGTATATGCATGTGTGTATGTGTGTGGTGTGCAGTATATGTTTGAGTGTTTATGGCTAATATATACACTTTATGGATATGCCTGTGCGGTATGTGTATGGCATATGTACATGTATATATATATTTGTGTATAGTGTGTGTATATATGATGTGTACATGAGTGTCTGTGTATGGTGTGTGTATATATATTGTGTGTATGTGGTGTATGCATATGTATAGTGTCTGCATATGATATGTATGTTTATATATGTTGTGTGTGTATGTGGTGCATGTGTATGTGCAGTGGATGTATTGTATGTCTGTGTATGGTCTCCATGTATGTATGTATGTGTGTGTGTATGTGTGGTGTATGTATATGTCTGTGTATGGTCTCTGTGTATGTATGTATGTACATGTATGGCATATATGTGTGTATGTGGTGTGTGTATGTAGTGTGTGTGTGTGTGTGTGTGTGTGTGTGTGTGTGTAAAATGCATGCTCTAATCTCCTTTTGTAAGGACTATCAAGATTGTGTTTGGACCACACTACTGGCCTTAATTAACCTTAGATAGCCCCCTTGAGCCCTATCTCCAAATTCAGTCACATTCCAGGCTGTTTGAGGAGGGCACAAGTCAGACTGGATCATGTGGCTGGCAACATTTCCAACATCTCAGCCATGCGGGAGGCTTGCCATGCTCCTGAAAGTGATGACTTTGCCCTGCTCTGCCCCTTTTATTCTCTCTATTAACTGGAAAACAACAGTTTGCAATAACGAGTCACTCAGAGTCCAAGCTCACCAAATCCATCAACGCTGTTTTTATTTTTTTGCAAATGATTAAATATCACTTTCTTTCCATTTATAGCACAATATGAGTGACAGACGATCCATCAGTTCATCTGCTGATGTTTAACTACAGTGCTTTGCATTCATTATTCCCCACTTACATCATTCTTTTAAAAAGAGGGATAACTTAATCCTGCCTTTTGACAGCAGGGAAATTAAATGGTGGGCCATAAAGAGGGGAGTTACTCTGAAAAACAAGACACCAACTGCAGAGCTATAAAACCCAGCCAGAGTGTGTCACCCCAACTAAGACACACAAGGGCGTATTGTTGCTGGAATATCCTTGGGTTACAAGAAGTTGAGAAACTTTCTAACTTCAGATACAATGTGCCAAGAGCTGCAGTAATTTGGCAACAGAGTCAAGGTTCCTCAAGAGGTTCTATCCCTACCGATGGAAGGCAGAAATTTTAGCATCAAAGTTCTGGCTGTATCTGCCATTCATTGATTTTATATAGAGAACAGGTACATGACTGAAAACTCACATACAGGTATGCATATGTGTGCGTGTGTATGTGTGCACATGCACATACACATAAACATAAAAATAAATTGTAAACTCCTACTGGGTTGCCTGCCTAGTCATATTATAACTTGATATGCCATGTTTGGTTGTTATCCCTGGAAAGTCTGCCCTTTTCTGAAGGGAAATGGAGGAGCAGACCTGGAGGAGGCAAAGGGAAGAGAACAGGAGGAGAGGAGAGAGGAGAACCTTCAGTGAGGATTTAATATATGAGAGAAGATTAAATAAAAAAAATAAAGTATAAGGGTGTCTTTCCCAACATTGCACAGATAATAATAATAATAATAATAATAATAATAATAATAATAAATCAACTCATGGAAGAATCAACCTGCTGTGATTTAAAAGATAATTTTAAAACCTCCATTTTATTATAAACATGAAATTGTTTTCAGCCTCAGTGTTTGTATGAGCATGTGTATATGTGGGGGTCACACAGGTTCACACGCTATATAGCATGTGTCTGGATGTAAGCACAGTGCTGGGTTCTGGTTCTCATCATATCTGGGTCGGGGTCTTTTGTTTGCTGGTCCCAGAGCATCTGGAGATTCTCCTACCTTCCTTTTCACAGTAGGAACACCGATATTACAGACAGATACCAAAAATTCCTGGCTTCCCGTGGGTTCTAGGGATTGTAACTAAGGTCCCTCCCATGTAGCAAGCATTCTAACACAGCCTCTAAGTACTTTTATTTACATCTTTATTTGGCTATCTCCCATTCTCTTCTGTCTTTAGTAATTTCCCCCAGTTTCTTCTTGGGTCAGAGAGTCTGAACATTTCAGGCCTTTTGGATGACCTATTGTGCAGTCTAACTCTGGAAACCTTGCACACAGCCCCGAGGAAGAACCCCTGATGGCATTTTAAAATACAGACCGAGCCTGCGGCTTATTGCTAGCTGGCACAGTACATCCATCAGGCAGCTGTCATCTCTCCCTCACAATATTGCAAAGACGAAACTCTCTTCTTTCAGTTCTCTGAAGCTGACCACGTGGTACCCAGCAACACAATCACAATTGTTTAAAAAAGATTTTCACCCTGAGACTCATAGTCATGGGGATCCAGTTGCCTCTCAGAGATAGATGCAAATCCCCAAGTGTGAGGATATAGGCTTTCTTAGGGGCCAGCTCCTGCCACTATTGGAAGAGCTTCTCTTCTCCCTGTTCCCTCCGACATATCTGTCTGTCACACTATCCCAATAAATGCACCATAGTTGTACCCCACTGTTTGCTGATTACAATTCTGTGGAGAGTGTGAACTAGTAAGCCCAGTAGGATCTGTGTGCATGTTTTATGTGTATGTGTATATGTTGTGTGTATCTGTATATGTATGTACATATGTATGTGTATATGCATGTATGTATATGTGTGGTGTGGTTTGTATGGGACAGCTCATTCCTCATCCACTGTAGTGATCTGTGTATTCTGACCAGATCTTTGTTTTGTCCTCTTGTTGGTTCTATCTTCCTGGGTCTCGTCAGGTGATACTGAACTTCATGTCACTCTCTGAGAGCATTTTCAAATCCAACAGAAGCAAAAACATAGCTACACACAGCACCATGTCTCCGCCATTATGCTTATGCTACCATATACTTATAAAGTACCATATACTTATGCTACTTTAAAATTAGTGTGTGTGTGTGTGTGTCTGTGTGTGTTGCTGTATATATGTCTATGCACTGCCTCAATGTGTGATGCCCAAAGAAGCCAGAAGAGGGGTCAGATACACTGGAACTGGAGTTACAGATGGTTGTGATCCATCATGTGGTAGCTGAGACCAAACGCTGGTCCTCTGGAAGAGCATCCAGTGCTCTTAATCATTAACTCATATCTCCAACCCCAAGTTTTATTTATGTTAAGTTTTAAAGACAGGTGTTCCTTTTGGATGGTATTTGTATATCATGTCGTCAAACCTCCATTTACGGAGATATCAGCTGTTTGCCCTTTGCCAGTTTGGAGAAGGTGAGATTATATTTCCCAGAATTCCCTTCCCTGTGATGTCCAAGCTAAGAGGATGCCCTGCATGCTTAATAAAAGAGACTGAAGGCATAGCATTCACAACTCAGAAGTTCATCTGGCTACAGCAGTGACTGACGGACAAGTAGCAGTAAATGGGTTTCAGCTTGATCTCATTGTCAGCGGATTGCAGTCATTTCTTCCATCTACTGTCTTCTCAGCACTGGGTACTTGGCTGCAGCCCTTCCAAAGTGGTACCAACAGAGGAGTGACATCCACCATCTCCCCTGCCATTCCAGCTCCCGCAGCAGTGCAGCCTAACAGTTCCAGAATCCTTGCTAGAACTTTTCCCCTGACCTTCCATGTTGTTATCTTCATTATTGAATTTCCTCATCATGGTGAAACTATTATTCCTATCGTGTTGACCTTATTCTGCATTATCCATAGCTGCTCTGCCAGTCTAACCCAAAACATGATGACATTATCTCCATCTAATAAATGACGCCCCCCCCCCCAGTTCGTTGTGTAAGGGAACAGAGCACACAGAACACCATCTCCACCACTAGTCATCCCTCCTCCAGACCCAGCTGGCCCCAGCTGCAAAAAATTAGACATTCCCAGACAATATCGGTGCTACAAAGAACAAACAGCCACCTCCCAGTCTCCTTATATCACGGCTTTAACCCCATTTATTAAAGTAATGCCAAAGGAAAATGAGCACAGGAGTATCACAGCTCTTAACTCAAGGGAGTCAGTGGTAGAGAGGCCAGCAGCCGTTGAGTATTTCTTCCCGGTGACCCAAAAAAGTCCTAATTGCCACTGGACATGGTGCTGTCATTTTGATTTGCTCATAGTTTTAGCATAGGATGCAACCTTTACAAGGGAGCCTGAGATGTTCTTTATTTTCTTTATGTTAAATGCTCTATCCCTTAACTCAGTGTCAGAGTCTAAGGAGATGCACTTTTCCACTGTGATTCAATAACACTGAACAGCTATTTCAGGCGATATTAAGGGAAATACCACAGTTTTATCAAAATTTCCTTGCATGTCTCTCTTCAAATAAATAATTTAAGTAATTTTAAGTAATTCTTTGTGAATTTCTTACAGTGTGTTTTGATATTTACCCCCATTTCCTCTCTTTAACTCCACCTAGATACACCCCACCTCTCTACCCCTTGGACTCACATCCTGCCTTTTATTTAAATTTAAAAGTCACTTATTTATATTTATTGCTTTTATTTTATGCATATGGATGCTCTGACTGCATGAGTGTTGCTGGGATTTCCAACCCTAATAAGCCCATATAAAAACACACAGAAGTCAGCTACTATAATTATAAGCTATATGCCTAGATTGTGCAGATCTAACATCATACTAACCTATTCTCCAGCTATAAGACCCCTTGTTACTTGCAGTTTCTCCCAGCCATGCAGTTCTGGTCCATTGAGGCTTCTCTTCTTCTTCCTCCATCCTCTTTCTCCCTCTCCTGTTCTCGCCTTTCTCTCTACATGACCCCCACTCTCAAACTCCCAGTCCCACCTTTTTTCTCCACTGCACAGTCACAGACACTAGCCTTTTATTGACCAGTTAGAATGGGGAGGAGGTTCACATGACCTCACCTGACTATGTAATAGACTGCTCACAGAGGACAACCCCTCTTGAGGAAGTAATATTAACATCAGAATACAAACAGCATCATGCCAACCCACTCCACATGTGTGTCTCTATGTCATGTGTATGTCTGGTCCCTCAGAGGCCAGAAGAGAATGTAGGTATCCTAAAACAGGTCTTACGGGTGCCTGTGAGATGCCAGGTGAATGCTGGAATTTGAACTCAGGTCCTCTGCAAAAGTAGCCTGCACTATTAACCCCCAAGTCATCTCTACACACACACACACACACACACACACACACTTAAATTTAACATCCCATCAATTCCAATTGTGCCACACATATACTTCTAAATATGTAGTCATGCACTACAGCACAGTTGAATTACCAGGAACCATGCCCTTCATGAAGCTGACTGTCCCTCCCATAGAATCCATTAATTGTTCTTAGTTTTCAAACTCAATGTAGGGCCTTCCACACAGGGAGAGACACATCCAGACTGGTTTTGTCACCTTAAGCACAGTCTGGATGGAATCTTATGTCTGACCTCTCAAACCAAGTCCACAGCAGACAAATGAAGTGGAAAAATGGAACACTTGACATTGGAGTTCATTTCCAGAAACAAAATCACACCACTGCCCAGTCCTATGGGAGCCGTGATGCGCAGGTTACTGTTTTGGGGTTAAGCAGAAGGAAGAGGTGAGGATAACTCTGAGAGTCCTCTTCCCTGGAGGGTTCTAAGTACTATAGTTACAATTTCACCCAGGGAATTCTGGAAGGCAGGGATCAGACTCCTACCTACAAAGAGACACAGCCAACCACAGGCTCAATGAGTGTTTAGCAATATCACTGGGTGGTGGGAAGGCATCAGAGGGCATCAGAGAGAAGAGATTGGTGGTGGGTAGGTGTGGGGAGGGGACACCAAATTATTCCTGTCTTATTCTGCACAGAAATGGAGCCATCTTGTTAAGTGCCATGTTTAACTTTCCTGAGAACACTGTGCACAGAAACCAAGAACCCAGACAAGAGAGAATGCCCGTAGATTAGTAGACAGCCACAATAAGTGTAACAAAATAAATAAAACCTCTTCCTTTTTAGTTCAGATTTTTCAAGGGCATCGCTATTAACTGACACAGAATATGCACTAGTATTTCCAGTCCTGTTTGCCCACTTTAAGCTGAAGTTAGATCTTTCTATGTAAAGCCACTTGGCTCTTTTCTCTAGCAGCCTCTGTCCTAGCAGCATGTGGCCTAAAGCTGGATCTGTAGTGCACACCTAGACTTCAAGGGACTCTGAAGACTAGAAGGAGAGATGCTGTAGGAGAGTCTCTAGTCCTTCACTGCAATTCTTCCTTGGGAGGCGGGGATATCCTCCTGGCTGTGGGCCCCTCCTCCTCCTTCACCTGTTAGTATGCTCAGTCGGGTTATACTTTATGCACAGCAAGTTATCCTGTGTTAGGGGTGGGAGTAGCACGGGAAGCAGGGACTCCAGAACCGGTTGCTAAAACCATAAGAAGCAGCAAACCCTAGAGGATGTGGGGTGAGGAGGAAGCTGGAATGGAGGGATCCTGAGAGCGAGAGCTTAGAAAAGGCCTAAAAAAAGTTGTCTGGATACATTCCAGAGTCAAGGCTGCCAGTGGGCGGGGACAGGGGCGGGGCGCAGTAAGAGGTCCAGGCCAGTGCTCAGGGACAGGGAGGAGCCCAGAGCCTTAGGGGATTGCCTTCTGCCAAAAGAAAGCAGCAAGAAAATAGTCTCCCGTTTGGGAATTTGTCTGGCTCTTCAGATGTGTCCTTAGGAGCAAATAGGAGATCATTCGATACAGCGGCGGGAGGGAGTGTGTGGGGTCGGGGGAGCTGGTCCCAACCCTTCTCCTCACAGGAGTGCTTCACTCAGCGGTGAGTACCCATACAATCCACGGGGTGCAGCTAAGGAAAAGCCTCCTTTATCCAAGGTGGCTTCCTAACCCAGACTCAGTTGCACTGTGACTCTGGAAGGGGAAAGATCTTATCCCACTCTCCTCTTCCCTGGCCAGGCCCATCCTTGTCTACCTGTGAAGATGAAGAAGGAGCTGAACTTCCCAGAGAGCCCTGTTCTTGGAAACCTGTCACTCCATCCCTTCTCCATACCCAGAAAGAGATGGGAGCTTAAGGGTAATGGGACACATTACCGACACTGGTACTTTCTCTAGACCGCCTGTTAATGTCATTCTCTTTATGGGGCGCGCCAGGGGCTATACCGTGCCAGGACTGGAGTCCCAGAGCAAGTAGCCTGCGGAAACTCTTTCCTGTTCAGCGCGTATGTATTCTTGTCAGGTTCAGAATAAAGAATCACATTCTCTGCCCTTGTTCTGTGAGCATCCAGAAGATGTTATAAATGCCTTGAAAAGTTTAGTGACGCTGAAAAGTTGCTTTGTCTTTGCAAAGTCATTAGGCATGCCCGAGAATCGTTCTTTCGGTTGGAAGTTTTCAGACCACCCAGCTAGACAGTTTTCACTTCTCTGTAGAGCTTTAGCTTTGCAGCGTGTAGACATGTTTTTTTTTCCTTTTCACTTTGTTCGTTTGTTCCTTCTTTTTGAAGGAAGATGTCTCCGAGCTCATGCAGAATAAAGCCATAGGAACTAATAGAATTCTGAACAGGCTGAGCATGCAAGGCTAAACTTGGAGCAAAGAGAGATCCGAATGAAGTTCAGGAGTCCCACTCAAACAGAGACAAGCCTGGCATGCTGGAGAGAGTTGGAGAGATGGAAGAGGAAGGTGGGCTGGTCAGACACTGGCAGACCAGTGACACTGGAGCTTGTGACCCCAGCCCCAATTTTCTCACCTGCCCTCTTCTTACTCTTCTCCTCTTCTTCTTCTTCCTCTCTCTCCTCTTCTTCCTCCTCTCCCTCCTTCTCTTCTTCCTCCTTTCTTCTTCTTCTTCTTCTTCTTCTTCTTCTTCTTCTTCTTCTTCTTCTTCTTCTTCTTCTCCTTCTCCTCCTCCTCCTCCCTCCTCCTCCTCCTCCTCCTCCTCCTCCTCCTTCTTCTTCTTCTTCTTCTTCTTCTTCTTCTTCTTCTTCCTTCTCCTCCTCTCCTCCTCACTCCTTTTTCTCCTCCTTCTTCAGTAGGGCCTGGCTTCTGGGTGCTCCCATTTTCTTTGTGTGTACTTAGTGTGGGGAGGTGCAGACTTCATTATTTCCTAGCAGCTAGAGGATGGGTGTAATGCCTGGAGCTGTGAAATCTGTGGCCATCAGACAATTTAGGATCAAAAAATTATTTTCATTTTTAAATGTAATTAATGAATTAATTTTATGTGCATAAGTGTTCTGCCTGTGTGTGTATGTCTGTGCACCACATGCCTGTCTGGTGCCAGCAGAGGCCAGAAAAGAGCATCAGATCCCTTGTAACTAGAGTTACAGATATAAGGATTTATTTTTTATTATTTTAAATTCTGTGCATATATGTGGCTGTGTACACATGAGTGAGTGCAGGTGCCTGTTGGAGGCCTGGTACCTGTAGAGATTGAAAGAGGGCATTGGACAGAGGCATTAGAACCCCTCAAACTGGAGTCACAGACATTTGCGAATCACTTATGTAGGTGCTGGGAACCAAACTCTGGTCCTTGGAAAGAGCCGTGAGGGTGAGCCCTCTTTCCAACCTAGAAGGGCTTATTCTGGCTCACTGTTGGATAGTACAACCATCCTGGCAGGGACATTAAGGCAGCAGGAGCTTGAGGCCACTGTCCACATCACATTCATGGTCAGGGGGGAGAGGGAGATGGATATGGGTACTCAGCTTGCTTTCTACCTTTTAATTGGTTCAGGATTTCAGCCTATTAGATGGTAACACACAATGTCAGGGAGAGGTTCCTGTCTCAGCTAACCTTATCTAGACAATCCCTCACAGACATGCGGGACGTTTGTCTCCTACACCATTCTTCATCCTGTCAAGTTGACAATCGGCATTAACCACTAGGCCAAATCATAGTGTGATCTGGAAATCCACTCCTCTTTTCACAGCTGACTAGTATTTTATTGTTGGGTAAATATTTATTCATCCTTCGTGTCTTCGTGAACATCCGGGTTGTTTCCAGGCTCGAGTATTACGAATACAATTGTTACTGCTCTTCATGTTTAAGTTTCTGTGGAGCCTGCGCTTCCAACCTTCTGTAAAATTCCAGCATAGCTGTTGAGTCAAGAGATTCAGCTGGCAACGGTTCCGAATCAGTTGATAGGAAATTTGCATAGCACCAAGCCTGGAGCTCCAACCCGATCTGGGATAAATTGCTCATAGTGGATTGGGAGGCAGATCAGAAGTTCAGGGTCACCCCTTTAAATAGCAAGCTTGAAATCAGCCTGGGTTTCCTGATACCCTGTCTTTAAAAAAAAAAAAAGATAAATGAAAGAGATAAGAGTCAGACTTGGGCCATGGATGCCCACAGAAAGCAAATAGTGACAGACAAGGAGTAAAACCTCATTTCAACACACTGCTTATAATTATTTGGGCAGATAACACTTCAAACCCATTTATAACTTGGCAACTTTTCTCAGGGCTAATTGTGGGTCATATGGAGTCTTTCGCTGTTGATATGGTGTTTCAAACCAAATGAAGCTAAATGGAATTAGGATTTTATATCGCTCTTTTGTAAACTGTTTGATGACCTAAGCAGTTTCCGGGAGTTGCCATTCATAACTCTGCCTTGGTGATTGAGTGCTAAGGGATCAGCAGCAGCATAGAGAGATGTGCCTTGCCAAGACCTTAGCTATCTGAGAGCTGTCATAGGGGAGATGCTGAGACATTTTCCATAAGTGGGAACCTCAGGATTCAAGCTGGCCTTCAAATATAAAACTAAGAGTTTTCTCCAATATTTCAGGCTAGCCATAAGCTGTTATCACATAAAAGGACACTCTTCTATACTTACTAAAGTACCATAAACTAGCATTCTTCCACACTTACTAAAGTAGCATCAGAAAATGTAGTATCAGCCATTAAGATGACTTCAGCTTGGAAACCCCAAAAGCATCCACTGCAAGAGAAAAACCTTTTGAAATGACCTAAAGTTCAGTTCTCATTTCACATTAAGTCTGGAATTTATCATGGTGGCACTATGGAAAAGTCATGTTGCTGCCCTCTCTCTGGATAGAGAAATCCTCAGACTCCCACACAACTATTCCTTCTCCTATGACATGTTCCCTCAAACTCCCTTAGTCATTAGTTGACCCATCTACTGCTGTTCTATCACCTTATAAGTGATTTATAATAACAGTTGATTATGGGATTCAAATCACTTTTAAGAACTACTTCTCTGTCTCTGTCTCTGTCTCTGTCTCTCTGTCTCTGTCTCTCTGTCTCTGTCTCTCTCTCTCTCTCTCTCTCTCTCTCTCTCTCTCTTTCTCTCTCTCTCTCTCTGAGACAATGTCTCAATATGTAGTTTTATCTGATCTAGAATTCACTATATAGACCAAAGTGCCCAGGCTGGCCTCAAATTCATAGCAATCCTCCTGCTTCAGAATCTCAAGCAATAATCCTTGCCTTGTTCCAAAGATTATCAGCACAAACCACTAGTCTCAGAATGAACTGCTTTAAAAAATGATTTGTTTATTTTATTTGCATGAGTGTTAGCCTGCATGTTTTATGTGTACCGTGTGCTTGAAATACATGCAGAAACCAGAAGAGGGTGTCAGATACCATGGAACTAGAGTTGCAGGTGATTTTGAGCTGTCAAGTGGGTGCTGAGAACTGAACTCAGGTCTTCTGTAAGAACAGCCAGTACATTTTTATTTCAGAAGAACAGCCAGTACATTTCTATTTCAGACACCAGAGAATATAATTCATTTTCATGTTTTCCAAAGATGCAGGTTTGCTCTGTTACAGGCCAAGAACTGAAAGATGGCTTCAGTTTAATGATATAAAAGGGTAGACTCTCAAGAGATTAAGTTGTAGGGATGAGGAAGATTCCATGTTAGAGCTCTGCTATGGGAGGTTTAGCCATTTTAGGTAGAGGCCTAAAACAACCCATTTTGAAGGGGAAAAAATGTCTAACAAGAAAAGAAACAGAAGCCTTGAATGCTGAGTTCAGTCCTTGTCACAGGAACTAGTTTTAATAGAACATGTTTATACTCACCATGACTCAGCCATGGCTTCCTTTGTCATCGTGATGGGGATTATGACCAGAAAAACATCATTAAGACTGGACATGTGACACTGATAGAAACAAAAGGTCCAGGTCAGAAATCCCAACATCTTTTGGGTAGAAAGTTGGGGTGTGTGTCATCTGGAATTCATGTCAGAATGTTGTAGAACAGTTAGGGACTGTAGCTGTCTGATTGTGAGCCTAAACCTGCATCCTTTTTGATGCAAAGTATAACATGTAAAAGCAAGCCTGAAGACTAATATGTATGCCCACTAAGAGGATTAAGTCATAAACTATTGCCTGTGCTACAACCCTTGGTTGTAGAATGAATTTATAGTCCTAGCTAGCCTGCAGAAAAGACACACAATCCAGGTATTTTATTTACATGCAGTAAGCCTAGATTGGGCGGGTTGGGAGCTATACTAACATATTCCCCAGTTATAAACTCTCTTGCTACTGCTGTTTCCCCTGGTCACATGCTCATGGTCCATCTCCTCTCTCGGCAGCTTCCTCCACCTGTCTTCTTTCTTCCTCTCTCCTTCTGCCTGCAACCCCCTCACTCCATCCTCAAGTCCTACCTTTCACCTTCCAATGCCCAATCACAGGCTCTAGCCTTTTATTGACCAGTTAAGTTGGGGAGAAGGTTCATATGGCAGGACTTGGTGTACATGAGGACATGAGGTTGTCCAGGGCAGTCACATCTTGAGAAGCCAGTATTTAGCATTAGATACAAGCAGCGTCAGACCAGCCCACTACACCTGGTGGCTATACCCAATCCATTCACAGTTCCTTTCTCTCTCTGTTAGAGGAATCATGTAGAGGAACCTACACTGTGACTGTCATTCCTGTGTATTTCTCTTTTTTAAGTTATTTTAAAAATAATTTCATAGATGGATGTGCCTCATTTATGCATGTTTGGAATCACACACACACACACACACACACACACACACATACATAAAACAACAAAATGTTTAAACATGGCTCAACCAATATCTTTTCATTTAAAACTGTTTTTCATGGCTTCAGATCTTACATAGATGAAATGATTTCTGTGAAAATATCAACTTGTTTCTATTATGAATATTTGTATGGCTCATTAGTAAGCACATGCAGCTTTAGGTCATTGATTTTCCTGAAAAGTGCATACCATGACACCACACAGTACCTCATGGCCAGAGGGTTCTACTACGTACCTCAGACTTGTTCTGAACTCAGACTCTTCCTGCCTCAGCCTCCTAAGTGCTGGGATTACAGGTGCATCTTCAAAATAGGATTCATCTTTCTCAGGTAAATACAATAAGATCAGTCTTTAAACAAGGGAAGGGAAGACACCTATGCTGGTTAGTTTTTGTGTATTTTTTCATGTGTCTTTTTGTTTTGTTTTGTTTTTGTCAACTTGGAGTTGTCTAAGATTAGGGAACCTCAGTTAACAAAAATGCCTTCAGCCAAATAGATGGTGGCGCTGAATACTTCTAATCCCAGTACTCTGAAGGCAGAGGCAAGTGGATCTCCGTGAGTTCGAGGCCAGCCTGGTCTACAGAGTGAGTTTCAGGACACTCTGAAACCCTGTCTCAAACGAACAAACAAACAACATCCTTTATCAGATTGGCCTGTTGACATGTGAGTGGGATATTTTCTTTAATAATGATTGGTACGGGGGAGAGGAGATCCAGGTCACTGTGGGTGGTGCCATTCCTAGGCTGATGGCCCTGGGTGCTATATGGTCTTTGCTTCTTTTCCTGCCTCCAGGTTCCTACCTAGACTTCCATTTATGATGGACTGTGATGGGGATATGTAAGCAAATAAACCTTTTGTTTGCTAAGTTGCTTTTGGTCATAGCTACTGTCACAGTAGCAGAAAGCACACTAAGAGGACATCTCTGCTAAACCAATGTTTGTGTTTGAGAAAATCCCCATCTGTTCTGGGTTCTGCATCCTTACAAGTGCTTAGACCTGGAATCACACTGCTGTATCACACTTTTTTTTTTAATTCCTTACAAGTTTACATGTTAATCATTTCCAGATTTTCTTTAC
Organism: Tokudaia tokunoshimensis; assembly: GCA_036184795.1. Lineage (NCBI taxonomy): Eukaryota > Metazoa > Chordata > Mammalia > Rodentia > Muridae > Tokudaia > Tokudaia tokunoshimensis. The sequence goes on from BTHU01000006.1 coordinate 16,804,903, forward strand.
AGATGGTTCAATTTTCCTTCATGTTTTGTAAACCAGAACCAGAAATCTCTAATGGCTAGGTTGCTACATCCTGCACTAAAGAGACAGAAATAGGGACCCATCTCTGCTATATAGGTAGGTCCAAGATCATGGACTCCCTCAAAGCTCATTTCTGTAATCTCCGTAGGTCTGCGCATCTTGTTTTGAGATAGTGTACCTAACACCAGCCCTGGACTGCTCAGAGGAATTGTAGGCATCACACCCTTCTCATTCTCCTTGTGGTTAATTTATCACAGAGACTAATTTGGTTGGGAATCCAAATTAGACATATCTTCACAGTTGTCATTAATCACATCCTTTAATAGTGCTTCTGTTTCCCAGGGCTGGAGTATCTCAGAATGTCTGACAAAGTCCAGATGTGACTGTGTGTCACTCTCCTTGGGAAAAAGAAATATGGTGACAGGGACTCTGTCCCCTGGGGGATTCCAACCCAAGTAAATAGCTTAAAGGTACTGGGAGGGTCTGAGGAGATATAGAGGTTTGAATTGTCTGCCCCAGAGAATCTGAGTAAGGACCTCTAGGTATCAAGGACAGAAGTCTATGTAATTCACCTGCTTGCCAACCATGAAGTTTGATAAACCTGGTACATTGCATTTCAATGTCCCCCATTCCAGACATGGGTCTTTCCTTGGTTATTGAGCCCACTTGAGTCCTCTAGAGTCTTGGTATTTCCCTGGTTGAGCACATAAACCCTGCATTTTAAGAACTCCTTAAGTACCCATGATATCTACATGGTTGATGACTCTAGCCACAGATTCACCTTATCCAGAGAGAGTTGGCCACTTTAAAGAATATTATAATTGCAATTAATATAGTATTAATTGTTATTTACTTTTATATCAGCATTTTATATTTTGTTATTAAATCTCATTCATTTAATATTTATACACAGTTATTTAATTATAATTTAATTTAAAATTTTATAAGATAATTATTATTTTAATTATAATTAATTATATTATAGTTTAAATTTTAAATTATGTGTATGTTTGTGTGCATGTGGGTATGTGTATGTAAGGCCAGATAGATCAGATTCCCTGGAGCTGGAGTTATAAATAATTATGAGTCACCTGACATGGTTACTAGGAAATGGGAGAACAGAAAGTGCTCTTAACTACTGAGCTGTGTCTCCAGCCCTGAGAGCACCTTGCATATCAGGCAATGGTTAGCACATTTTCCATAAGCTGGGCACACTATAAGACCAGCAGGGACACACCTCATCTTACTTTGAAGGGGTGGGAAGCAGAGGGCACATTCCCTGTCCACTGCCCCACCAGAGACTATCATCTAACTCCTCCAACCTTGCAGGATATGTGCCAAGGGAAGCTTCAAGGGAGAAAATTCCAATTACATCAAGACACACACACACCTTATGAATGGTCAAAGACTGGCAAGTCTAAGGTAACTCTAGAGAAGTTGTCTTAGGATTTTACTGCTATGAACAGACACCGTGACCAAGGCAACTCTTATAAGGACAACATTTAATTGGGGCTGGCTTATAAGTTCAGAGGTTCAGTCCATTATCATCAAGGCAGGAACATGTATTGTGTGCACAAAGTTCATAACATCTTCTGAAATTCAATGTCATTGTCATTTGTATTTTCTAAAATAAAAAAGTCAAGGATCATTGGTGAAGAGCGTTTACTACTTTTGCACAGGACCAGAGTTTGGTTCCCAGCACTTATGTTGAGCAGCTAACAAACACCTATGATTCCTATTCTAGGGCATCTGACTCCCTCTTCTGGCCCTTTTAGGCACTGTACTTGTGTGCACACACACAATTTAAGTTTTAAAAAAAGTTAAATAACTTCTTGAAGATCTCCCAATTCCCAGTCACACTTCTGGGATTGAAACATGGGAATGCCTGTTTGGCACTTACTCTCCCCACCTCCCTGGCACCATGGTGAATGCAGCTCTCTCAGGAAGGCAGCAATGACTGTCTCATATCACTATATAAACAAAGACAATTTGAATTTTTTTGCATTTCTCTCGACCAGTCTTTTTAAATAGTTGCGTTTGTATGTGTCAACTTTCACAGCACACTAGTTTGAGTTTCTTTTCTGCTTTTGTGTGTGTGTTTTTCACTTTCAAGGAGATGAAAATGTAGCATAATAGTCACAACACATATGGGTTACAAAGTCACAACACACTTTGCATTGTTGACACTTTACAATAACATAGTGAGTTGGACTGTCACTAATAACAGCAACAGGAATAAAAAGCACAACCATGGAATCCTGAGGCCAGTGACATGTCTGACTTAACACCTGTCCTTGTCCTCTTGGCCATAACCTTTTGTTTATAATGTTTACAATGTGAGTCCAGGGGTCAGATGCTCTGGACTGCAATCTAGCTGTGAACTTGCCTTATGAATGTGAGAATTTCCTTTCTTTGAAATATGTGTGTGTGAGCATGCATGTATGTGTGTTTATGTGTGTATGTGCATGTGTATGTATGTGTGTGTATATGTGGGTTGTGGGTGTATGTGTGTATGTGTGTATTTTTGTATGCATGTCTGTGTATTTTTGTGTATGTATATATGTATGTGTGTATATATTTGTGTGTATGTCTGTATATGTTTGTGTATGTATAAATGTATGCATGTGTATATGTATGTGCAGGTGTATGTGTGTATATGTGTGTACGTGTGTGTATATGTGTGTATGTGTGTGTATATATGAATGCGTATATGTGGTTGTTTGCATACATGTGTACATGTGTGTATGTGTGTATATGTGGGTGTATATGTGTATGTGTGTGTGCATGCATGTTTGTGTGTATGTATGTGTGTATATATACAGTGTACATGTGTGTATGTGTGTATATTTGTGCATGTCTGTATTTGTGTATGTTTGTATATGTGTATGTATGTATGCATGTGTATATGTGTGTGTATGTGTATATATGTGTATGTGTGCATGTGTGTGAGTGTGTGTATGTGTGTATATGCTTGTATATATGTGTATGTATGTGTGTATATATGTGTGCATGTGTGTATATGTGTATAATTGTGTATGTGTGTGTATGTATGTGTGTGTATGTCTGCAGATATTAAGCAGTGATTTTTTTATTATCAGTCACTTTCCCCTCCAGGAGCCACTTATCACATTTTCACACATTTTTTCCTTAGTCACTGACCCCATAAACTTCTTAATTAAAAAATTTGAGACTTTCATGCATGAGTACTGATTTAAATAATTCCCACCCCTCCCTACTTCCACTCTTCCCATTCACTGTCTCAAATCATTGGCATTTAATTATTTTTACATATATACTTACATGTATACATATAAACATACACAAATACTTATAAATATGTTTTTACATATAAATACAACCTGCTGGGTTCATTTAGTGTTTCTTGTATGTACATGTATTTAGGGTTGATCACTTAGGATTGGATGACCTATCAGGGGTATCATCCCTGGAGAAGACTGATCATCCCACTCTTGGCAGGCATTGAGAACCCACATACAGGGGAGAAACCTTATGAGATTTCCCCCATCTACGTTGCTATGCCAACTGGTGCTGTCATTGTGCATGCCTTGGTTAGCAACCAAATTTTTTATTTCATAAGTGATGGTTTGAAAGTGAATGGTGCCCATAGGCTCATATATTTGGATACTGAGTCCCCAGTTGGTTGAACTGTTTTGGAAGGTCTAGGAGATGTGATTTTGTAGGAGATGTGTAACTGTGGATGAGCTTTGATGTTTCAGAAACCCATTCCATTCCCAGTTAGCTCTCTGTCTACCTTGTGCTTGTGGATCAGATGTGAGTTCTCAGTTACTGCTGCAGGACCACACCTGTCTGCCTACTGTCATGTTCTACACCATGATGGTCGTAGACCACCCCTGTAGCCCTGTGAGACCCTTACTTCAATTATTGCTTTTATAAGTTCTCTTGGTTATCCATGGTGTTTCATCTTGACAACTAAAAAGTAACTCAAGTAAAACTTATTTTTTTATAAAGGTTTGTTTAATTTTTAAAAGTGTGTGTGTGTGTGTGTGTGTGTGTGTTTATGCCATGTGAATGCAGGTTTTTTCAGAGACCAGAGAGAACTTGGAATCCCCTGCCATTTGAGTTACAGATAGATGTGAGCCACTGTAGTATGTGCTGGGAGTAGAACATGGGTTCTTCTCAAGATGAGTATGAGCTTTCAACCTCTTCCCCATCTCTCCAGCCCAGAGCATCCTGTTACTATTTGCACCTTCCTGGGACCTCTCAATGACCTCCTGAAACTCTCCTAACACCTCCTTCTCCCATTTCATCTCTTCCTTTTATAAACAAAACAAAACAAAAACCTACCCACTGAGTCTAATTAGTTCTGCCTGTATGTGATGCATGACTGTGGGTTATCTTCCAGGGAATGGTCACACCCAAAGAAAAGTCTCTTTCCCTTCGTGAACAGCCATCAACCCCCAATGTCCCCTCATCTAGGAAGAGGGTCTTCTGGTGCAGTTTCTTATATTGTCAAGCCCCATGGAGCCTTAGCTATAAGGACTCCAGGTACTCTTAAATGGGCAGAGGGTGAGGTGTGGCGAGAAGGTGAAGATATACAATGCATGCTGATAGGCCACAGCATGAGTGGACCACTCTAGACATGAGTGTGCTCCCAGCCCTAGTATCATAGAGGAGCCCATTGAGACTCTCTGCCTCTGCAGACATCCCAGTCTGGGTCTCTCACAGCAGCATCTGTGGATCCAATGGGATGCACGTTTTTTCAAAGTTTTGGATCAAGAGATGAGACTTTAAATTTGTATGAACAGTACAGATGGCGGCTTTTTTTTTTATGAGAATAACATTTTCATTATTTTTAGAAGGGATAAGAATGATTGCATAAGGGGGAAAAGTACTCTTTTATGTAAGAAACTTACATAATTAGGATTTCTCACATTTCTGTCTCACCCTTCCTTTCTTATTTCCATTTCTCTGTTTGACCTTGTGTGTGTTGTTCGAATGTAGAGAAGCCAGCATGTGTCTATCTAACATTGCAGCAAAATTCATCCAGCCATATGAATAAATATTGCCCGTTTTTTACCATTTTTGTTGAATTATGTTACCAAATGAGATGTTAAACACAGCCTCGTGGGACATGTTTGATAACCAGTAAAGTGAATCTATGAATATATTCCTGACAAAATGTCCCACTGATACTGCAGTCTTTGAATTCTGACAACTTTGGGCGGGATCATTTTAATAGAATATAATGTACAAGCTGCCTGGACCACTTTGATAAGAATTCTGAAGGCTATTGAATGTAACCACTCAGTGCACTGGGTCAGAAGGACAGAGAGGGTCTTAATTGAAAACATTTTAAACCCTCATTAGTAGGAAATGTGTAAAACGAAGATGAGAGCCATGTAGTTGTAAAAGAGGAGGGAAGGAGCTGGGAAGGCAAGCAAGCTCAAAAGCCAGGGAATCATCAGTTGGCCATTGGGGTTCTTGCAGGGCCATTGTTATGGCCAGGTAGGTGATGTGGGTAATTGCTTAAGCCGTCATGGTTTACATGTTTCCCTATGTGTAGTTAAACATATCTATAGATGGGTTTCTGTGTACCTCCAGTTTGATCAAATATTGCCAGACATTTCCTGGAAGTGGTTTAAAAAGTGAAAACTTCCCGTTTTTATCTGCACACAGAACAGTTCCCACCCTCAAATGAAATGAGATAGTTTATTCTGGAGTGAAATAGTAGTGACCAGGACTGGGGAATGCAGATTCAAGTTACTCCAAATTTCACATTCCAATGGACGAACAATTTCGAATTTCATGAAGATTTTTTATAGCAGTAGAACAAAGAAAGTCAAAAAAAATCAAGATAAATACTTCGATGGTAATGACAAAGGTAGGTTTCCAGCTGTAAGGAGAAAGCTCTGCCCTAGGCCTCAGATATTGTCTGAAGAGACTCCAACTTTTAGCTGATGGAAGGTAGTGGTCTGCTTAGTTAACACATTCCAAAGATTTTACCTCCTTATTACAAGATAATCCAGAGGTGAGCAAAGAATGACTATTCAGGGGTTCAAAACAAGACCAAGATGCATTCTAATTAAGCGGTAGACCTGAACAGTCCACTCTCCATCCTGGAAGTTACTTTCCTTTAGTTTTTCTTATTTATTCCTAAGTTCATTATTGTTATTAATCATCATCATTGTGTGTGCACGTATACGTACATGCACATGCCTGTGTGCATGTGCACACACTACGGCATGCATATGGAGGTCAAAAGTCAATGCTATAGACTTGGTTCCCTCCTGTAACTTTTAAATGGGGTTTGGGGATTGAACACATCTTGTCAGGATTGTGCAGAAAGCTCCTTTCCCCACTTTACTGACTAGTTTTGTGAGTCAACTTGACATAAGCTGGAGTTATCACAGAGAAAGGAGCTTCAGGTAAGGAAATGCCTCCATGAGATCCTGCTGTGGGGCATTTTCTCAATTAGTGATCAAGGGGGGGGCCATTGTGGATGGTACCATCTCTGGGCTGGTAGTCTTGGGTTCTATAATAAAGCAAGCTAAGCAAATCAAGGGGAAGCAAGTCAGTAAGAAACATCCCTCCATGGCCTCTGCATCAGCTCCTGCTTCCTAACCTGTTTGAGTTCCAGTCCTGACTTCCTTTGGTGATGAACAGCAATGTGGAAGTGTAAGCTGAATAAACCCTTTCCTCCCCAACTTGCTTCTTGGTCATGATGCTTTGCGCAGGAATAGAACTTCTGACTAAGACACCCACTAAGCCATTTTGTCTTCTTACCAGCCTTGTAGATGTCTCCATGTAAGGAGAAGATCTTTCTAGAAGTTTTCATTCACTTTTCTTACAACCTCATTCACAGCCACATTTTCAGACCTGGCTATTTCCTCCTGGCTATGGGATGTTCTCATAGGCAAAGTGACATTTGTCTAACTCCCAGTGAAGCTGAGCCTGGCTTTATATATTTACAGATCCCTTTGTGAATAACACATCCAACAGCCAGCCTGTTCTCATTCTACACCTGGACCACGGCTCATTCAAATGCTGGAGACTCTAGACCTCTGGTGTCCACTAAATAAATCAGATCAGCAGAGAATCCCAGAGAAGCAAGAGCAAATTCTTTAAGGTGAGCTGGGACTGTTAAGACTCTATCCCTGGAGACTACTGATCAAATGAAGTGTTCATGACTGTTTCTCCACTTCCCAAGTAAAAACGAAGAAGTCACTGAGAAAGGAGTTAAAACTCCCCTTTAAAAACCAAAAAAACAACAACAACAAAACCTTTGTGTAGTCACATGACCATGTAGCCCCGCATAATTATCTGACCTCTGAGGTCAATGGTAACCTCAAAAAAAAATTTACCTTTGTTGTTATCATTTTAACCTCTTACTTTGAACATGTGAGTTTCAAGGTGCTATTCTTTTTTGTTTGTTTTTTTTGTTTTGTGTGTTTGTTTTTTCCAGATAAGATTTCTCTGTATAACCCTGGCTATCCTGGAACTTGCTTTGCAGTCCAGGCTGGCCCTGAACTCAGAGATCAGAGACTGCCTCTATCTCTGCTTCCGGAGTGCTGGGATTAAAGCACACCTGGCTTCAAGGTACTATTTTAAGAGAAAGGTGAAGAAGTATGAGATGTTGGGAGAAGGGGAAGGAGGGATTCCGAGGGAAGGGGGATGAGCCCCTGCTGCCTGCACTGGCTGTTGACACCAAAAATGCCCATAACTTTGGCAAAGTCTCACTGTATTCCCAGAGGGAAGGTTGGTTGCTCTGTTCAACTTCTTCCTCTGTCTGGCTTCTAGAACTGGGGATCCTGGCTGTGAACTGTGATCTTTCCCTTGGCTAGTGAATAAAATGGGAAAAAGAAATATATATTTGGAATGGAATAAAAACATCGTTCCATTCATGTTGATTTGCAAACTAATTATAGGAAGAAAAGTGTTGTGTGTTTATGTGTGTTTGTGTTTGTGTGTGTGTGTGTACATGAATCATTCAAAATAAAGGCTACTTATAACTCCAATCTAAGTCTAAAGAAAAAATTCCACTTGTTTAAAGTTCAAATCTGTTGGATACTTACCCACAAGCCTGGAAGACAATATAGACGTGAGAATCCTGGAGGGTCACATAGTTAGCTCTGCATTCAGACTCAGCTGGTGTAGGAGGAATTGCACAGTTCAGTATACTGTGAATCCTCCAAGGTGGGGTCAACAATGTTGAGGCAATGGCACCCCGGCTCCCACTAGGCTGTGAAAATTTAAAAAACAAAATGGTGGAAATGTAGGAGGAACAGCAGCATCCACCTCTACCTAAATGCCAACAGCATCTCCTGCAGGAGGACCTAATTGAGAACTGCCTGAGAGACCAAGGATTGCTGATGCAGACAATGACAGTCAATCAGGAACTGCTGTTTAGAAGAGATGCTTTGTTGGGTCCAATGGAGCAAGGGTGGAGGGTACTAAAGGAGTGTGCAGCAGTGTTCAGGTGAGCTTGCTGCATCTTTTCTCACCTGCTCCCTCAGTCTGTGTTGTTGATTCCAGGCCACTTCTCCTCCAACCTCCAAGGGTAGGTAGGGTCAGGTGGCAAGTAGTCCAGGGCACAGGCAGCAAGCTGGTTCAAATCTTGCCAGTGTGACACTAGGTGACAATGTTTATTAGTCTATCTAATCTGTGATTACTAAAAATCAATCTTGTAGGACTGGGGTGATAGCTCACTGGGTAAAGCACTTGCCACACAGTCATGAGGACCTGAGTTCAGATCCCTAAGATCCAGACAGGGAATTAGGCCTCTGTAATCACAGAGCATCTATGGTGAGATGGGAGATAGAGACAGGCAAACATGCCCCCACGTTCCTGGGACTAGCAAACAGGAGAATGTGTCTTAAACAAAGTGTACAGTGAGAAGCAACTACAGGGGATGCTCCCAAGCCTCCACAGGTCATGGCACAGAGAGGACGGTACAGGCACACGAGCACACACGTTTTAAATTATGATCATGTATTTTGAGGGTTTAGTGTGGAGTGTAGAGAGAGAGATGATCCCTAATTAGTGGTCTTTAAACAGAGGAAATGAAACATTAAAGGCTGGTTTCAATGCAGAAGTTACTAATATCCCATTAATCTAAGTGCAGGTCCTAAGGGACCCCACCCCACTCAAGCAGGATAAAAACACAAGCTTCTCTTTGTGGTCCACTTTGATCAACAAGTGTAGAAGCATTTTTATTGAGTCTTTCAAGTTGAGGGACGTGGGCAGAATTTCTAATGCATGATAATGAGTATTTTGTATAAACTCTCCATGTCTTTAAAAGCTGGAGGTGTTTTTAGAGGGGGGAAACACAGTCTGTAGATCAAGGAAGTGCTTGGATCTTTTTAGACCCTCTTGTGTCTGTGTCACCGACACATTGGTCAGTCTTTGGGGATCTTGAAGAGACAAGAGAAGGTCTTTGGGGCGACGGAATCAGGAGCCTAAGAAGATGAAATGCTTGCCTTACAAACTGAAGACTTGTGCTTCATCCCCAGAATCCATGTGAAAAAGCCAGGTATAGTGGTGTGTGGTTGTAACGTCAGTGCTGGGAAGTGGAGACGGGTGGATCATTGGGGCTCACTTTTCAGCCAGCCTCTGGAAACTGGTAAGTTCTAGCCCAGTGAGAGACCCTGTCCTTAAAAAACAAAATAAACCAACCAACCAACCAAACAAACAAACAAAAATGGTGGATAGGCAACAGAGAGATTGTTTCTATGCATCTTTAAAGGTCAAATGTAGACTCAGAAATGAATGTACAGTGATGCTTTTCAAGTAGAAAGAAGGCATCTTATATGCCGAGAGGACATTCAGGCGGGTCCTTAAGAGTCCCTGATGACATTTGGTGTGTCCTGTCTGATGTAAGCAACACAGCCAGAGACAGTTCTATTCAGTTTCTGCTTTTAGATTAAAACAGTCATGGATGGACTCTTTGTTTTCTCTCTCCACACTCTCCCTCCCCTCCCTCTCTGTCTTCAGTTTTTGAAATTTTAAGTCACAATAGAGTCACAATAGGGTGATGGATTTTTATGATTCAACACTTAACACTTACCCAAGGTAATATGCATGCATATATAAAAATGTATATATATATATACATATATACATACATATATATGACATATATATGTATACATATATATACATACATATATATATATACATACATATACATACATATATACATACATATACATACATATATATATATATATATATATATATATATATATATATATGACAAAACCTGAATTTACTAAGTTGATTGTATGGGGGTCAGAGGCTCCTGCAAGTGTCTATGGTTGGACCTTGAGAGGGAAGAGGAGACAATTTCAGAGAACAAACACACAGCTCTTGCCACCTCTCTGTCACTCAGTTGGAAAGGGAATGCTCATCATTGTGTCTGCCTAGATTTGAGGTCTCAGGGAAATGGTTAATGGATCCTGATCTCATTATTCATTGGAGAGACTGAGAAGCAACAACTGGAGAACTGTATTTCTCCATGTGACAAACCACTGAAGTAGTCATACAGGACATGTGGATATTGATCCCTGACATTACGCTCAGGTTTCAGTACATGTTCAAATACACACACACACACACACACACACACACACGTGAACATGCACACACATGCGCGCATACACACACCTCAGGCATCTTTATTTCTATTTTTATAGTAAGTCAAAGGACTAAAAAGGAGAAATCTTTTCTCCCCCTCAAAATAGAGTCATGGGGGAAGGACATGGCTCAGGTGAGCTTCAGCATTGTTGGACTGTAGCTCCTCGCCAGCGACAAGCAGTGAAGACATGTCTATGGCTCTCTGCAGCATGCATCTCACTTATTTGAAGCATGGGATTATGCTACTGTTGTCTTTGCCCTATAGCAGCGTGGCTTTACTAGCTTGTTCCCTCTTGCTTATTCGCTGTCTTGCTGTCTCGCTCTATCTATCTATCTATCTATCTATCTATCTATCTATCTATCTATCTATCTATCTATCTATCTATCATCTTTCTATCTCCTGTGTATGTGTCTGTCTGTCTGTCTATCTATCTATCTATCTATCTATCTATCTATCTATCTATCTATCTATCTATCTACCTACCTACCTACATGAGTTAACTCAGCATGTAATTTTCATTTCGGCTCATGATTGGCCTTTTCCTTTCACACAAGGCACTTTGCTGGGGGTGTGGTGGGATATTCCATCAGATAAAACTATGGGGTCCCTGAACTGTGGCCTGGGTATTCATTGATCAGTGAGCTGCTTCCTTGAGGGAACCTTGTTCTCTCCACCTAGTTCCTATATTTGTAAAGTATCTAGGATGAAAGCAGGACGGACCTTCAAGGGTCCTTGAGGTGAGCATATAGAGACACCTTCAACTGTTTCCACGTGTGTATGTAACATATTTATGTGTTGTATCAATGTTAGCAGGTGTGTGGGCATGCATGCATATGCGAGTGTGAGTAGGTGTGTGTGTGTGTGTGTGTGTGTGTGTGTGTGTGTTTGTACATGTACCAAGGCCTGAGGGTAATGCCAGGAATCATTTTCCATCACTCTATCATCTCATTCTTCCAGTCAGGGTCACTTAATTAAACCCATAACTCCAAGATATGGTTAGTCTCACTTGCCAGCTAGTTCTGGAGATCCCTTTCTCCACCTGCTAGGGCTGGAATTACAGATGGGCCACCACTCCCTTTGGTATTGAGCTAGGTGTCTACAGATTTGGATTTGAACTTTGGCCCTCCATGTGGAGCAAAGACTTTAATCTCTAAATCATTTCCCTCTCTCTCTAGCTGTCATGTAATAGGCTCTCGGCAAGTATTAATTATAACTAGTGTCCATGTGAACTTTTTTATACTTGAATAGCAATTCTGGCCATGAGTACAAAGATCAGTGCAATTCTTCAGTATGCTGATGTAGAAAGCCCTCTTGGTATACTGAGGCAGAGTCTGGTGTTTTGGGGTAATAAAACCACTGGTAAGGACTGGAAGGGAAAATAATCCTATTCTGTAGGTGATTGACATCAACTTTAGCAAAAGCATGAACTCTCATAGTTGTACTATTCCTGACAATCACCTTGCCCCATCAGTTCCTAAGAACATCTGTGCTGTGCCCAGCCATGTTCACGTACCTTGTAAAAACAGCCAACCAGGTAGAGGACACTGAGTGATCTGCAATTGGCTCTAGACTACTGGTTCCTGTGGGTCCTGATCCGTTAAGGGTCAAATGACCCATTCACAAGGTCACCTAAGAACATTGGAAAACAGAGATATTTACATCACAATTCATGACAGCAGCAAAATTACAATTATGAAGGAACAATGAAAATAATGTTAAGGTTGAGGGTCACCACAATATAAGGGACTGTATTAAAGGGTTGCAGCATTAGGAAGGTTGAGAACACATACTCTAGAAAGATGACTGAATCTTTTACTCAGAGTCCACTCTTACAATTCCAGCTCAGTTCAAACCTATGCCAAGAAGGTTGGAAGCAAAGAGCAGTGAAGCCATTATGACTAGATGGTAGAGGATCTGGGGAGATGGCTCAGGGGTAAAAACACTTGTTGAGCAAGTGTAAAGACTCACATTCAGATCTCCAGAACTGACATAATTGCCAGGTATAGCCTGGGGGCCACCTTGAAACTCCAACTTCAGAAGGCAGAACCAGGAGGTCCCTAGACCAAGCTGGCTACAAGAGTAAGACATTTCAAAGATATCTCAGTCATAAGAGACCTTGCCTCAATGAATACAGTAGAATACAGAGCGTATTCTGATGACTACATCAACCTCTGGATGCCACATATATGCATGCATACATGCAAAATCATACACAGCAAATACATACATGTATACATATATATATATAAATGCAACAAGAAAACAACAACAGAAAAATCCATTTTGGCTGAGCATATAAAACAAAAATCACAAAAGATTCTAAGTGAGCTCACTGTATTTACTCCCACAGGTGTCAGAGACTTACACAAATATGCAACAAAAAAGGGCAGGAAGATCTGTGTGTTCAGTATCCTGACTCCTTCCCCTCCATGGAGAAGTCCTGCGATTATGAACACAGTGAATGGCCACACACCAGCCCTGTGTACTGTATGTCAATTAATTAAGTTTTTCTTGTACCGTCATTTCCAATAAAGGAGTATGAAATGAAAACATCTCATTCCCAGCTTAGGAACTCAAATATTTTAGTCACAGGAAAATCTGCTTATTTACATTGTAGAAAGAGATGTGTAAAGGAGCCAGGAATCACTCCAGTCTGTTGTGATCTGGAGAAACTTCTCTGTGCATTTTGACGGTTTTCATAGCACTTCTTTATAACACACACATTCACTCTTTCTTTCAGCCCATCTTGATATCTCACCTATTCATAAATATCAGGCCAATTTTAATATCCTTCACGAAACACTTCTATGGATTTAGTGCTATTTTTCTAATATCAAGTCCTTCCCTATTTTCCTGCTTCTACATGGAGTAAGAAGTAGATAACTCACTGAATTGATGTTGGATTTATTCAAGCATCTATACTGAACCATCTTATGGGTGGTGTGTTTTTAATTTGGGTTTCACTTCGTGATTCGAATTGGCTAATTGGATTTTGAAAAATATAACGAGTACATATGTGATCCGTGTAATTTCCTCCTCCATGTGCTAGTTCAGTTTGCTTGTTAGAACATAGTGTGGGGTTGCATAGAGCTAACTCCCAGGTGCCTAAGCCCAATGTCAGAAAGGTGACTCTAGCTTTCCATCAAGACCCATGAGCCTGGAAATATGGGCTCATGACTTGTTCAAATCTGCTCGGAGTGACTGGTTATCCAGCAGTAGCTTACTCATGAACAAGTCTTGACCTCTTCTTTCTCCAGTATCTTTTTACCCCATGTAAACCTGGAGGGGAAACAGGCAGGAAATAACTGATGAGTGAGGTGAAACATACTGTCTTAGTTAGGGTTTCCATTGCTGGGAAGAGACACCATGACCAAGGCAACCCTTATAAAGGACAGCATTTAATTGGGGATGGCTTACAGGTTTAGAGGTTCAGTCCATTATCATCATGGCAGGAAGCATGGCAGCTTGTAGGCAGACATGGTGCTGGAGGAGCTGAGAGTTATATGTCTTGATCCAAAAGCAGTCAGGAGGAGGGTCTCTCCTGCAATGGGCAGAGCTTGAGCACATGACTTCAAAGCCCACGCCCACAGTAATGCACTTCCTCCAACAAGGTCACATGCCCCAATGGTGGCACTTCCCTTGGGCCAAGCATATTCAAACTACCACACATGCAATTAGTGGACTCTCTCTCTCTCTCTCTCTCTCTCTCTCTCTCTCTCTCTCTCTCTCTCTCTCTTTCTCTCTCTCTCTCTCTCTCTCTTTCTCTCTCTCTCTCTCTCTCTTTCTCTCTCTCTCTCTCTCTCTCTCTTACACACACACACACACACACACACACGACAGAATTGAAGAAAGTAAACTTGAACACCTAACAACATACATATTCCAACACAAGGATGAAACAGGAGAAAATTTAAGGACAGATGCACAGAAGTGAATTCTGCAGCATTTCTAGGGAAAGACTTGGAAGAAAAGGAAAGTGGGATATTTGAAAGAATAAAACGCAGAAAATGTTCAAATTGAATGAAAATAAGAAATTCCAAATCTAAAAATTACTAATGTACTGAAGTCCAAACACCATGAAATTTTTATAAGACTTTTCATGATAAAGTGTGAGCTAGTGATAAGAAAGAAACATGGAAGCAACTGGCTGGTGTCCTCATCTTTGTTCCCCTGGAACGGTGACAGCAGATTTATCACTGAAATGTTGCAAACAAAAAGGCACTACAACAAAAATCCACCAGTACTGAGAGCTTAAAAGAATACTAGACAAACTTGTCACATAGAACTCTACCCAGTCAATGTCTTTCAGAAACTAAAACAATATATAAAGTATATTCCAGGCATACAAAACTAACTTATAAAAAGAGGGCATTACTATAAAACTTATTTTTCTGAATTTTATGTTAGTTAAAAAATGATTGTATTTATAGGATATGATGTTATAGCTTTATCCACATTTATCATGCAAAATAATTAAATCAGATAGATAAACAAGTGCATGATGTCATATACAGAAGTGTTGGTGGTGGATAGAGAGTTGGTCCAACCATGAAGAGTGCTTGCTGTTCTTTCCAAAGATCCTGAATTTAGTTCCTAGTATCCACATGAGGTGGCTCATAACTCCCTTTCAAGGGCATCTGAATCTGTGTCCCTCTTCTTGTCTCTTTAAGCACTCCCTCCCACACAATTAAAAATAAAGTAAATCTTTAAAATAAAAAGCAAACTGATAAAGTTCTATAACACTTTTAATCTTCAACAACATACAAATGTTAATTCTTGGTGCTGGTAATTGTGTCTTGGTTGTGTTAGGTCAACATCTGTAAAGAGCTACATGAGATATGAATGGGACTGTATTGTGTTTTGAGGCTAAATGTGAAATCACTTCACTATAAAGCAATAGAGGATGAAACAGGTATGATATGTAACAAAGGTCACTCTAGAGATTAACATAGAGAAGTCTTTGTATTATATTGTCATATTGTAGATATAAAAATATTGTAGACATATCAACAGTTTCCCTAGAATGATGGTTTAAAGGAGAATGTCCCCCATAGACTCAGGTGTTTCAACGCTTGATCTCCAGCAGGTGGCACTGTTTGAAAAGTTATGGAACCTTTAGTAGATGGAGCCTGGCTAGTATGTCATTGGGAATGGGCTTTGAGAGTTTATAGCTTCATCCTATTTCCTGCTTTCTCTGCTTTCTGTGTGTGGACAATAATGTGATCTTTCTGCTTCCTGAATATCAGGTGAGTTTCATACTCCTGTTGCTGTGCCTTCCCCATCAGGATGGACTCTGTCTCTCTGGAACAGTAAACTAAAATAGACTCTTTCTTCCTTAAGTTTTTTTTTTGTTTGCTTGTTTTAAATCATGGTGTTTTATTTGAACAACAGAAAGGAAATCAATAAACCTGGATAGTTAAAACAACACATTCAGAGTTGAAGGATGAGCAGGCACCACCCAAAACATTGTGCACTATATGACCACACATTAATTTTAATGCTCTCTGAGAAAAACAGACAACTTTCACAACTCTTGAGATCTCTCTAAACATGACCACTACCAATAAAACAGTACTTCAAATTTTTACTGTTGTGTGATGGTTATTGAACATAAACCCTCAAATATTGTTGAGAAAACAATTTGTTGAGGTAAGTGTGGTATCTCTGATCTACACTCTTCAAGAGAGGCTCGTCTTTCTCATACCAGAATCTCACATCAAGCATCCCTTTGTGACAATGAATATTTTGAGGCAGCTTCCATCTTCTTTCCCCAAACCCCAAACTCGTTGTTAATAACTAACTAGGGATATGGGTTAAATTGATGTGGCAGATTTGAATTCTCCTTCATAAACCTAATCCCACATTGCTTCCCATAATAACTGAATTTTCCTTTACTTTTATAATGTGTCCTACCCCACTTATATTAAGTAATTATTGTGATGAACTAAGTAAAGCTTACAGCTTCCTTTATCTATAAACTAAGTAAAGCTATAGCTTCCTATAATCTCCTGACCCAGAAGAGTTCAGTTATGTCCCACTTGGGTAATAAGCAAATTCCTGTTAGCTGAATATTATTTAAATGTGTAATAATAACCTGCCAATATTAACAATGTAGTGAAGTAGAAACGTAGGCATTCTCTGGAAACTCAGCTGTGTTGGATGGTGTTTTGCTAAAGCAGACATGTGAAGGTATGTTTTGCTGAAGTGGACGCAGGTGAAAGACTAAGGCAGACTCTTGAAGGACCATTTTTGCTGAAGCAGACACAGGTGAATGGATGTTCGGCTAAAACAAGCACATTAAAGGACACATGACAAAGGATTCTTCATTAAAGACACACGTATTGGTCCACCTAACATTGCAGAGTTGAGCCGCATCTGATGGGACTTCACAGAAAGAAATATACCAAAACACTTTTGGCTTCTTGCCACTTCAGGAGACTCTGGCTTGTTGGCAGAGTGATATCATCTGAGACAGACTCACATGGAGTTTTGCTAAGTCAAACTCATGTGATGAGGCAAGAGTCAGTGAGGCAAGACCATGAGGCAACATGTGATGTTTGGAGGGAGTACAAATTAGGACTCAATGGACAGTGATGGGGGCTGAGCTTGGCTTGCTGATAGAGCTAGCTGTACAACACTTGTTGGTCTCACTGATCTTCACTTCATTGAGAGAGGCAAGCCATGAACTTCTCCTGGTGTTTCCCCTGGTCCCTCCTACTGACTTGAGCTGATTTGGCTGAAGCCTGGTGGTCTCTGCTAGGTCGTGCCACCACTGCTGATTCATGTTTGCTATCCCGACTCTATTGAACTGGACTGCATGAAGTGTCTGTGAGTGAATTGAGCTGCCACTGCTGACCTGTGAACTGATCTGCTGATTTGACTTCCCGATGATGCAGATGGGCTTTGATCCAAAGAACCATTTCTAAACAGGTTCACTTTCCCCATATCCTTTATTTTCCTTTCTGGTGTGTATTAGGCTAGAAGGGAGGTTAAAGCATTTAAGAACCATTGTTAAAAGTAGGCTTTGAAAAAAATTAAAGTTACATTGTAGTCTGAGTAACAGCATCGATATCATTATTAAGAAATAGTCGTGAAGGAGTGTGTTCACACAATGACAAGTGTTTCAGGATATTGATTCCTTACCCTTCTTAATAATAAAGACACTTAAAGTTTTATGTATGTGGGTGCTTTGCTTTATGCCTAAGTACCATGTATATTCCTGGTCCCCCCAGGAGCCCTTAGGGACCAAAAGAGAATGTCAGATCCCTTGGAACTGTAGTTCCAGGCTGTTGTGAGCCACCATGTACTAGGACTTGAACCCAGGTCTTTTGGAAGAGCAGCTGGTGCTCTTAACTGCTGAGCCACCTCTCCAGCTAACAATAACTCACTAACCTGAATCCACCTGAGCACTTTCCTTTTTTCTGTCTTATGAAAACAATATTCTCTACATAATTGTCATTGTCTAGACTGGAAAGATCCACAACTCAGCAAATATAAGAAAATTAATAAGAGAAAGATAACTTATTGAAATCCATGCTGGGGTGCTGGAAAAGGAGACAATTGTAATAAGATGTAGGCTTCACTTTGCTTTGAGGAGTTGAGGTAGATGGGATAGTGAGTTAGCTTACTTATTTCCTTTTCCTCTGGTCTCAGAAAAACATCCTTGGCATTCGTTTCTGATAAGTAGTTTTAATGCTCCTGACAAATCAGAAATCTGCTGATCTCCTCTTTCAGAATTCATATTCACACAGCAGAAAGCCTTAGAAATAAGCAACAGAAGTTGAGGGCTGGGTATGAATCTGAATCTTTTTAATAAACAGTTCTAGAGAAAGTATATGATTTCCCCAGGTGTGTCACATTTGGCCTAAATATTGTAATATAAATTAACACTTAGTCTTTCAGATACCATAGTTGACACTGGCTTCCAGTTTGCATTTTGATCCTTGATTATATCCACATTTAGTAAATCCCACTGTGGAACAAGGGTCCCACATTCCTTTCAGGACTGTATATGGCCGTTACTAGATCTCCATTGAGTTAGTGCCATTGTGTGTGTATTGCACAGACATCTGATGCAGTAGCCTTAGTTCCATGGGCAGGATACTGAGGCTATAGAATATATATACATATGTATATATACATATATATACATACATACATATGTATATATATATTGTGTGTGTGTGTGTGTGTGTGTGTGAGTGTGTGATATTCCCTAGCTTGGTCTTGAACGTATGATTATCAAATTCAATTCCAGAGAGAACAGGATGAATATACACCCAAAGTACCAAATTAGCAACCCCCCTCTTCTGCAGCATCATGGGATTCCCTAAATAACACAGACATGTTTTGACTTCATTACAACACATTTTTCCCTGTGAAATATAATTTTGGATTTTCCAATTTTACCATACCTTCTTAATGAGCCTTCCCATCATCAGTACAGGCAGGAAACACCTCACCCCTCTGCCCATTTCCTAAGTTAGTAATATCACCTGAAATGAGAAAACATTGCCAAAGTTCCTTCTGGAGGAAAAATGTCTCAAGAACTCTCCCCAGGTGACAAAGCTAGGCTGGTCATACTAGACAGACTATTTACATTTTTCTCATCTTACTATGTGGCCAAAACATGAGTGTTCAGAATAATGTTGGCCACTAGACATCCAAATATTATAACTTGTCTGCCTGGATCAGAAAAACAGAATTCAACAGGGTAAAAGGTCTTAGCAGAGTCCAATGTCTGTCTCTACAGTATTGCCATGACTTTAGACAAGTAACACATAAGTTTCTGCCTCTGACTTATTTATTTATAAAACAAATAGGCCATCAATTTACTGAGTGATTACTATGGGTCAAATAATATTGTGGGTGTAGAGAAATAGATGAGAGTATGGAGAAATGAGTATGCAGAAATGTTTCAACACAGGTTATTTTTGAATTTTAATGTATTACATATTTATATACTTATATTTATATTTATACATTGTCCTTGTTTGGTTTTGCTATTGTCTCAATAAAACACTGACCAAGAACAACTTGAGAATAGAGAAGAAAGAGATTATTTGGCTTACAAGTTACAGTCCTTCACTAAGGGAAGCCAAGGCAGGAACCCAAGACAGGAACTTGAAGCATAGAGAGGCACTAGCAGCGGTGGAGGCGGGGTCGGGGTATGAGGAGTGAGGTTTGCTGCTCACTGGCCTGTTTTCCTTGATTCTTGGTCAGCCAATAGCCCAGGACTAACTGATCAAGGGTGGGGTCACCCACAGTAGGCGGGGCTCTCCCACATCAATCAGCAATCACGAGAATGCACCAGAGACTGGTCAACAGTCCAATCTGACAGAGACAATTCCTTAATTGAGGTTCCTAAATCCCAGGTGGGTTAGATTGTGTCAAATTGACAATACAGACTAACTAATACACACACCTTCACAGACATGCCTGGAGGTGTGCATTAGGAACCTCACAGGTGCTTCTCAATCCAGTCAAGCAGAGACTAAACATCATAAATGCCTTCTCAGTTAAGACCTTCTTATCCCCTGTACATCCTTCTAATAAACACAACCCACCTTCACGGTCTGGCCCTCACACTCTCCACTTGGCTTCTTTGCATGCATCACCACCTGACTTGTTGGGTATTGATTTCAGTGTGGTCCAGCCCACTTCATTAAGAGAATAAAACTCAATGGTACACGCATCCATTTAAATGGTCCTCACTGTTGTATCATTTGTGTCAGATCCATGCTCAATATTTTTTTGTTGACTGGTAGATGAGTGTTATCACATCCTATTGTTCTGTGCAACTTCGTGGAGGTGTGTGGACAGGTCCACGGCTGAGGTAGAGGTGAAACATGGAAATGATTCTCATTTCTTCCTGCCTTGTTCATAGTGGCAGAATGAGTACCATCAGAGTTGGATCCCTATTTTAGAGTGCCATCTCATGGACAAAGAGCAGCTTCAGCTTTTAAAACTGAAGTCCTGATATGCTCAGTCCTGTCTGTCTGTCATCTCTCTATCTATCTATCTATCTATCTATCTATCTATCTATCTATCTATCTATCATGTATCTATCTATATACCTATCTATGACTCTATCCACCTACCTATATTCTATTTATCCTTCTATGCCTCTATTATCTTTTCATGCATCACCTATTATTTATCATCTATTTTCTATTATCTATCTATCTATCTATCTATTTATCATCTATTATATACTATATATAATTATTTATTAATATGTGACATTACTCCATAACAATAATATAAGTTATATAGTTATAACATGAGTGTAAGGCTTCTTATCCTTCTGTATATACATCAGGGTAGCCTAACTGTTCTCTCTTCTGAGCCCAGATTAACTAAAAGCTAAGAGACACAGGCAGAAGAGAGCTAGGTGTCTTGAGATCCAGGCTCCCTTCTTTAACATGAGAAAAGGAAATATCAGGAAACACCTATAATCTTTCATTTTTCTATAAAAGAAACTAACTTGTTATAAAAGGGTAAGAAAGAAATACAAAATAATGCAATTATGTAATATAAATGCACAAAATATAAGAGTTTTTTGACACGCCTCATTCATTTCTTTGATTTTAAAAATTATAATGTAATTACATTATTTCCTCTTTCCTTTCCTCCATCCAAACTCTTCCACATACCTATCTCTCTTCCAAGTCTATAGCATTTTTATTCATAGCCTTTCATTGTTATTAACATACATATATGTATATTTGTACATGTGTGTGTATATACATGCATATTCCTAAGTACAACCTGCTAGATTTGTTACTTGCATGTATGATTTTAGGAATGAAGATGAGCTGAACAAGAACCACATGCAAACTAGACATGCTAACATACTAACATGGAAGAGGGAAAGCCCATGAGGTCTCATCCCCACACAAAGAACTACAGGCAACTAAGGGATGTTGGTAGCAAGAGAAATTGTCTTCCTCAGAGGAAAGCACACTGATTAGTTACCCAATGTTGTGCTCACTTTTAACTTCAACTCCTGTGAAACTGACTTATCAATATTTGATCCAAGCAAAGAAAAATTACGACACACTGAGTTATAAGATGGCCTGACTGTAGGCTCCAGCTTGGACATACGCTCTTCTAGAAAATCTAAATTCGTTTATTTTCTTATAAGTGAACTTATCAGAAGGCAATGAAAATTAAATGAACTTAATTTAATCTCAAATGTGTTTCTATGGTGTGACTGAAAGGAATATTATCTAAGATACTGAAATCCATTTACTTAGGTCATATAAATCAAAGTATTAAATGATAAGTGTAACATATGCCCCTTAGACTGATATTTTGGCTTTAATGAGAAACTGACATGGTCAGAAAATGAGCCTCCTCTAGCCCCATAACAAAAATAAGTCACAGATCATCCTTTTAGATAAATTTCAAATATGGGCTTTTGCTTTCAGACACCTGACTTCACCAGATTTAGAACTATATTATTAAATATCAGAGCACCTGGCAGATGAATTTTGTTGTTGTTTTGTTTTGTTTTGTTTGTCTTTTGCTATCTTCTTCGGGGTACTATGACTTGATGAGGGACGTTGAGGCCAATCATAGTCCTGACATTAGTACAAAGTACTGTCTGCAGGGCAACAGTTTGCTAAGTGCTACCAATTCCCCAACCTCTCCCCAGTCTCCATCAGTGCCCATTTTGCAGGTAAGTAAACAGAGGTAGGGAAAGGTGGGGCTGCTCTTTCATGAGCTTACATCTAGGAAGTAGTTGAACTGGAGTACAAACCTATAACCTGAAAACATTAATTGTTAAGTAAACAGAAGGAGATAGGGAAAGTGAAGACAGATGGAGAAAGACTATTGCATAACCTCCACACATCTGGTAAGAACAGGAGCATCTTCGGAACTTTCTATGGAGCACCCCTTCCTCCAGCACTGGGACTCCAGAGTGGAACAACTCTGAAGCTGGGTTGATATAGAATGATTCACACACACACACACACACACACACACACACACACACACACACACACACACATACACACACACACACACACACACACACACACACACACACACACATGAATGATTAGCTTACATAATAGGAACAATAGTTTTCTGTACACAGAGCGTAGAAACTGTTCTGTCTAAGAAGCTCCAAGCCTCAGCAGCTCCAGTCCCACGCTGAAGGCCTGGAAGCTTCCAGGAGAGTCACCTGAGTTAAGTTCATGGTAGAAGGTCAAAGCTGCTGTAGTCTGAAGTCCTGAGGAAAGGCACTAGGAGAAAGTGAGTTTACAGTTACATGCACCACGCTGTTGCTTCCTCTCCTCCCAACACTTTTCCATCCAGTCCTCCAGACTAGTGGCCCACTCACATTTGAGTGTGCTTTCCCACCTCAGTTACTGTCCTCCATGCCAATCATCCCTGGAACCACCCCACAGAAGCTTCCAGAAGTACTCTTCACTAGTCCTTGGCAGTTTTTAGCCACCAGGTTGACAATCAAGACCGATCACAATCCCAAATCCAAAGGTCCTTGAATAGGACCTATCAGCTCACTCTCCATGGCAACAGGTACGGGAATTAAGGACCACAATGCTGTAAATGAAAGAAGTTGGGATGTGGTGTCCAGAGTGATAACCACCATATCCACATCCCCATCTAGGAAGTCAGGAAGGAGTGCTGGCCTATGGAACACCCATCAGGGTCTATGTCTGATATTTGGTCAGGAGTTAAAACATGCTAGGTGCTTTTATTTTTATAACTCCCAACCACCAAGGTTTCAGACTTCCTTTACCACATGTCAGACTTAGAATAAAGATCCAAGAAATAGCTTAACTCTCCTGATACCTTTCATAGGCCATGATGAGAAAATGATTTTTTTCTCGTGCCAAGCAGATGGTTGAAATTAAATGTCCTCAGAGCATTACAGTTTCATCTGAGCCATGAATCAAACTTCTCCCCCCCCCAGTATCACATTCATAAATCTTGAATATAAAACACTCACAAATTGACTTGGTTCTGACTTTTAGATTTGTAACATAAAAGCGTCATATAGTCTATATACTTCTTTCATTCTACTACATATAATGCGCTTGAGTCAAGATTTGGAGGAAGTGGGTAATAAGAGTGTGGCAAAGAGGGAATATGCACCTACTTGGTTTTACAATGGAAGGAATAATCTATAATCCATGAAACTCAACAACAAACCATTGCCTCCTAAAAGCCAACTAGATGTGCTCAAATGTAGCCTAAGTCACCTGGAAGGAGACTGAGAATTTAGCCTAATTAACCTGTCTCAGGATCATTTAAAAATAATTTGTGTGGCATAAAACCATAAGATTTAATTTCCCTCTTCACTCATGTTTACATGGCTAGCAAATGGATGTGTTATGTGTCAGGGCATTTCTGAATGGACCTGGAAAAAGGATTTCTGCCCATCATAGTAAATATTGTCAACTCGATAGAACCACCCAAAGACAAGCCTCTAGGTATGTCTGTGAGGAATCACATTAATTATGTTAACTGAGATGAGAAGACTCACCCTAACTATAATGTGAGCAGCACAAGGCTGTGGACTAGGGGCTTGCTTGGTCTACATAAAAAGGGGAAATTGAGCTGAGCACCAGAATTCACCTCTCTGCTTCCCAACTATGGATGCAATGTGACCTGATGCCTTAAATTCTTGCTGCCATGACTCTTTCCCCCTCCCCATGATGGATTATAATCTTGAACTATGAACCAAAGTAAACCCTTCCTTCCTTACATTGCCTTCAGCAGGGTGTTTTATCACAGCAACAGGATAGTAACTAATGTGCTATCTGCTTGCATTAGGACACAAAAAGCCTTTCTGATGCTGGCTCATCACCAGGGGTGGTGATGAGGGTGTCAGAGGAAGTCACTCCTTAGCCTCAACCAAGTGAAAGTCCATGTCATCATGGCCTCAACTCTGTACTTCTCATTGCGTATTGAACCAAAGTTGAATTTCTATCCTTCTGAGAAGGATCTCTGAGTTTGAGACCAGTCTGGTCTGTATCACAAGTTCCAAAACAACTATGTCTAGAGAACAACAAAAAGTCTGGTCTCAAACAAACAAATACACAAATAAACAGACAGATAAACAAACAACACCAAAAATGATCTACCTACTCCTAACCAGAGATGATGTAAGAACATAGACTCAAGGGGGGAGGGGCTTGTGTTATTGTGTGGTTATTTGAATTTATGCTGTGTATTCTTTTTACTTAAAAAATTCTCTCTCTCTCTCTCTCTCTCTCTCTCTCTCTCTCTCTCTCTCTCTCTCTGTGTGTGTGTGTGTGTGTGTGTGTGTGTGTGTGTGTGTGTGTGTGTCTGCTTCTGTCTCTCTGTGTGTATGTGTATCTGTCCGTCTCTGCTTTGGTCTCTCTGTCCCTTTGTCTCTGTCTATCTTTATCTCTCTTTATATATGTGTGTGCATATATGTGTGCATGCATATGTGCATACATGCCCCTCACACATAGGGAGCCTGCAGAAGTTGAGAGCAAACACCAGACCCTCTGGAGTTACAGGCTGCTGAGAGACACCAGACATAGGTGTTCAAAACTAAATTGTGGTCCCCTGTACTTTGTGCTCTTAACTTTGGAACTACCTCTTCAGCCCTAAATGGTGCAAGTTCTCTCTTCTTCACTAAATCCACTCCCTTGTCTCATACAGAGAATCCTGAAGAATTATTCACCTGGAGCAGGTGTGTTATTGCCTCTAATAGACTGTCTGCATGTGTTCATATCATATATGCTGTTCTTGGACCCAGACTTCGTTCTCATTTTTTTTTTGGAGGGACATTTTGAACATTGGGAGGAAGTTGAAATATAATCACAGGAACACTTTAGACTTTTATTTTTCCTCTTTTAAAAATAAAACTTCAATATTTGATGATTGGTCTGTGTTGGTTGAGGTTATGTTTAAATATTTACTCTGATAAAGACTGGGCTAGAATCCTTGAGCAGACTGGGCATAACTGGTTTACACATGCACATGTGTGAGTACCCAAACAGAGAGAGACAGAAACACAGAGAGAGACAAAGACACACAGAGAGATAGAGACACACAGAGAGACAGAGACACAGAGAGAGACAGTGATAGAGAAACAGAAAGAGACAGAGTTTTGAACAAACTCACAAAACCAAAAGTTTTACTGAAGAACTAGGCATCAGATTGACAAGATAAGTATATCCTATGAGGAAGTACTTCTGCCAAGACTCCTAAGTGGCTTTTTGCTGGCCAATAGGCAGGCTGGTAGTATATCTCTTATATAATGACTTAAATCCAAGAACGTAGATCCATATTTTAGAGTTCATCCTTGGGAGGTTTGCTTTAAAAAACTGTGGATTCTGACAGCACCTCAAAAAGAAGTTTTGTCTTAAATTATGTCTTTTCAGACTTCCTCCAAGCAAGGTCCGTGGATCAGCAGCAGTCCTGGGAACTGTTATACACACAAGAGCATCTTCCTGAAGTCAAGAATCTTGGATGAGCCTGGTCATCTCTCTTAACAGCCTGCTTCTCCAGTCTGCACAAGGCTGATGACTTAAGAGCACAGCTTCTCATGAATTACATCATCCTTAGACTTTCAGACTCAGTTTTCTTAAGTCATTGGGAGAGCTTTTTTAACCCCCAAAATGCAAGCTTTTGCCAAGAACACATAAACTATAAATAACCTCGTGTCACACAAAGAGATTCTAAAGCACAGTCAGGTTTGCAAGCCTATGACCTAATTAAGTCCTTTAAATATGGGTTACATGGTTTTTATAAACCCCAGTTAACAGATGGGAAGACTGAGGTATTAAGTGGTCAAAGAGCAAATATGTGGCAGAGGTAGAGTTCAAATACAGCCAACCCAGCCTGCGGTCCTGTGTTCTTGAGTCAGTTTTGTAATAATGGCTTCCTCAGTAAAGCAATGATCTTGGAAAGCCAGTTCAAACACCCACAACCATTGAGCAACATGATGGTTTGTCTTCACGGTCAACTTGAGGAGATTTACAGCCACTATGGAAACCCACTTCTGGGAGTATCCATGAGGGATTTTCTAGAGAACTTTCATAGGCTTAGAGTTTTCAAAACCTACTTTAATAAGGATTCTCAAATGCTTCAAACTTCCTTCTAGCCCACCATCCAAGGGTAGGTGAGAAAAGATGGTAATTTGGACAAGGGGATATAGACCTGTTTAGAAGTAGTTCTTTGGGGGATTCCATCTCTATTTGTCAGGATACCAGCAGTCCAGTTCAGTAGTGTCACCAAACACGAATCAGCAATGGAAGCATGATCCAGCAGTCACCCCCAGGTCTCCATAGAATCTGCATGAGTCAGCTAGCGTGAACAACCAGGACCAGCTTGAAGGCCTGGAGTTCTCTGCTGTGCCTCTCTCCAGGAAGAGCTGCATAGCTAGCTGTATTCGGGGTTCTCTAGAGTCACAGACCGTATGGGTAGTCTCTATATAGTGAGGGAATTTGTCAATGACTTACAGCTTGTAGTCCAAATCCCCAACAATAGCAGTACTTGTGGATAGAAGTCCAAGGATCTAGCTGTTGCTCAGTCCCACGAGGCAGCTGTGGATGGAAGTCCAAGGATCTAACAGTTGCTCAGGCCCATGAGGCAGGCCAGGAAAAAGCCAGAGTAAATCTTCCTTCTTCCAATGTCCTTATATAGGTCTCCAGCAGAGTGTGTGACCCAGATAAAAGGCGCGTACTGTAGAGAGTCATTGAAGTGCCATATATCCTTAGCCATAATTCAGCTGCCTGCATTCTTCACCTACTCCAAGCTGAGGAATTCCAGCCACACCTCCCCCCACCGGTGGAGCTGGCAGAGCTCCAGGAACAAGACTTTTGGGACACCTCAGCCTCCAGCAAAGCAACAGACCCTATGGGGTCAATTTCCTTGTGGAACCATGTGGGTGGCACGGTCCTGCCAGCTGAGATATAGGAA
Source organism: Tokudaia tokunoshimensis (assembly GCA_036184795.1). Classification (NCBI taxonomy): domain Eukaryota; kingdom Metazoa; phylum Chordata; class Mammalia; order Rodentia; family Muridae; genus Tokudaia; species Tokudaia tokunoshimensis. Next base: position 16,832,468 of record BTHU01000006.1, read on the forward strand.
TGAATACAAAAAGAGAAAGTGAGCTGAGCACAGGAGTTCATTTTTTTGTTTCCTTACCATAGATGCAATATGACCAGCTGCCTCATGCTGTAGCAGCCATGCCCTTAACCTGTGAGCCTAATCAACCATCCCTTCCTTGCATCGTTTTGTCTCATATTTTAGTCACTGTGATGAGACAGGCATCCCAGCTAGTAGATGTGGTAGGAAGATATTTCAATAGCAAGTGCTTAATGACAAGACAAGAACCAGCCTGGTTTCCTTTCCCTTGACCTGCATCGTTCTTGCCTATGATGTCAGCAATGGAAAGGGGAGTGAGCCTCTATGATCTCCAGTCACAGATCACTCTTCCAAAAGATGAGCACCTTTACCAAACAACTTCCCTTCTACATGACACTGGCCATAAAGAGACACCAGAGAATGGGCCTCTGCCTTCAGTCCTGGTGTTGGAGAGAAGCTTTGTGAGTACACCCCTCTGACAAACTGTCTGCCTTATTTGACTGATGTGGAGAGTCAACAGCAGCTTGCTTGTTTGAACACTGCCTCCCAGAATTTCTAGGGACACATCCGTCTTAGTTAAGTTGTCTATCACTATGAAGAGACATCATGACCAAGGCAACTCTTATAAAGGGCAACATTTAATTGGGAGTGGCTTGCAGGGTCTGTGGTTCACTCCATTATCATCATGGCAGGAAACATGGCAGCATCCATGCAGGCATGATGCTGGAGAAGCTGAGAGTTCTACATCTTCATCCAAAGGAAGCCAGGAGCAGACTATGTCCCATGTGGATAGGAGGAGGGTCTAAACCCCTACCCCCACAGTGATTCACTTCTTCCAACAAGGCCACACCTATTCCAACAAGGCCACACCTTCCAAAGTGCCACTCCCTGGGCCAAGCATACTCAAAACCACCACAACATCGTAGCATAAGGATCTGCAGTGATATATTTCTCCCCAACCCCGTGGTCTACCTTAGGAGAAGTAACATGGTACTTCAAGTAGAGTACTTAAAGAGGTTGAAATGGGAAGAGTAATATATTTACTCTTGAGTCATGATCAAGATGAGAAGAGGGAGCTTTAGCTACATGGCTGAAATGGCCATTAAGTCAAGTTAAAAGCAACCAGAGTGGGCAGAGAGTTACAAAGATGGTGAGATTACAGCCAGGAAGGAACAATGATCCTCTGGGCTAAAAGTGGCATTACTCAGGAACTTGTGTTTTATGAGAGTGCTTTCACACCTTGACACATTCCCCCGCAGGACTGGGGTGCAGAATGGTTTTTCATAGACCATTTGTCAGATCTTTGATCTGCCAATTAAAGTGGAGTGACAGCAGTTCATCTCTCAGGGGTCTCCTGACATCTCTCTGAAAGGCCTCTGCTCCTGAAATCTATGCTAGAACACTCCTTGAAGCTTCCTCCCTTCTAGACATTCAGCTAAACCATCCTCCACCTGTCACATGGGGTGAGTTCTCACTTGTGATGGCTATGGTTTTGTTTTATCCAACATTTATGCCTTTACATTTAAACATTATTCTTTAGCTGTTTTAGTATTACTTATCTATTCTTTGAGAATCTGATGCAAGAAAATGGTATAGTTCTATGATATATCCACCACACTCCATCTTCACCCAGGATTCTCCACAACCCCCTCCCAACTTCACACCCTTTTCAAAAACCAACATGCACTTAGCCAAGTTCCCACTTAGTCAAATAACAGCTTCCCATATGCTCATGGGTATGAGGGCCATTTTCTGGAGATTGGAGGACACAGGAGAGGCCACACCCCCAAAGGAAATTGGTCCTCCCTGGCCCAGCAGCCATCAATAACTTTCAGTCAAGGGTAGGGCCTGTGAGTTCCTCCCTCTTCCATGTGGCAAGGTAGATCAGTGTGACCCTGTGCTTGCAGACACCATGGCTGTTAGTGCATTGGAGCAATGGTTCTTTCATGATCAGAGCACACTGCTTTACAGGAGTCCTCCCTGACCTCTGGCTCTTACCATCTCTCTGTTCCCTTTTCACTCTGTTCCCTGAGCCTTGTAGGAAGTAGTGATACAGGTGTCTCAAGTGCAGCTGAGTACTATATGGAGCCTTGTTTGACGAGGTGGCCTCGGAGGCCCACTGATGTTCAGCAGCAGTGACAGAGAGATGAAGATCAATAGAAATGACAGCTTGTGATTCTGTTCAAATTGATAGACCCAGTAACCACACCTCCTTTCCCAGTGGTAGGGACAGGATTGACCCACAATTCACATGTTGATAGTCTTACTTCTTTTTTCACTAATTAAAATGTATTTATTTATTTTATATCCCGATTGCCTCCCAGTCCCACCCTCCCTCCTCCTCTCCCTGTTCCCCTTTCTCTTCAGAGAAGGGAAGGCCTCCCATGGACATCAACCTGCCTTGCAATATCAAGTTGCAGTAGGACTAGGTGCATCTTCTACTATTGAGGCTAGACAAGGCAGCATTATTAGGAGGAAGGAATCCAAAGGCAGGCAACAGAGTCAGAGATAGTCCCTGCATCTGTTGTTAGTTGGAACCCACATGAAGACCAAGTTGCACATTAGTTACAAATGTACAGGGACCCAAGCTCTGTTCCATGCATAGTCTCTGGTTGATTCAGTCTCTCTGAGCACCTATGGGCCCAGGTTAATTGGTTATACAGGTTTTCTTGTGGTGTCCTTGACTTCTCTGGCTTCTTTAATCCTTCCTCCGCCTCTTCCACAAGACTTCCTGAGCTCTGCCTAATGTTTGGCTGTGGGTCTGTGCATCTGTTTCCATTAGGTGCTGAGTGAAGCCTCTCAGAGGCAGTTATGCTAGGCTCCTGTCGGCATGTATAGCAGAATATCACTAATAGTGTCTAGGGATGGGAATTCTCATGGTATTGTTTTCAAGTTGGTCCAGTCACTGGTTGGCCATTTCCTCCATTTTTGCTCCTTCTTTATCTCTGCATATCTTGTAGGCACAACAAATTGTGGGCTGAAGGTTTTGTGGCTGGGTTTGTGTCCCTATCCCTCCACTGGTAGTCTTTCTTGGTTACAGGAGGTGGCTGTTTTAGGTTCCATAAACCCTACTGCTAGTAGCCTTATCTAGGATCACCTGCATAGATTCCTATAAGTTTCTATTGCTCATCCAACTATATTGCCAAACTCATTCTATGATGCCATAGTTATCCTGATACCTAAATTCAACAAAGAAAGAAAATCTCAGACCAATTTCCCTTATGGACATTGATGCAAAAGTACTCAGTAAAATAGTTGCAAACTGAATCCAAGAACACATCAAAAACATCATCTGCCATGATTAAGTAAGCTCATCCCAGGGATGCAGGGGTAGTTTAATATACAAAAATTCATCAACATATAAAGAAGCTGAAAGACAAAAACCATGTGGTGGTGAAAAAGCCTTTGACAAAATCCAGTACCCTTTCATGTTAAAAGTCTTAGAGGGATCAATGATACAAGACCCATACCTAAACATAAGCAACATACAACAAGCCAATAGCCAACATCAAATTAAATGGAGAGAAACTTAAAGCAATTCCATTAAAATCAAGATAGGCTGCGTGCTCTCTTTGTATCTATTCAATATAGTACTTGAAGTTTTAGCTAGAGCAATAAGACAACCAAAGGAGATCAAGGAGATAGGAATTAGTATAGCTATTCATAGATGATTTGATAGTATATATAAGTGACCCCAAAAATTCTACCAGAGAACTCCTGCAGCAGATAAGCTTATTTTCATTGTGACCACATTTTAAAACAGGGCCAGTAAAGAGGTAATTAAGGTTACACGAGGAAGGAAGGATGAAACTTTGTTTTGATAAAGTTGTTGTTTTTTATTAAAAAAAAAAAGAGCCTAGCACAATCTCTTTCTTTCTATACCCCTCCCCCCTCCCCCAAGGAGAAAAGAGCAAAAAGCCTGCTGCTTAATCCAGGAAGAGAGATTTCCCTAGGGTCTGTACTATCCCCCACCTTAGTAGGAAGAAATATGCCCCTGGGGTTGAGTTAGTAGCTTGTGGTATTTTGGATTTGGTGAGCATCCAAAGCAGACCATGGAAATACATGGGCAGGGCCCACATTATAGAGAAAAGGGTCAGATCTGTTCTCCAAACTAGATTCTTCACTTACAAAGGGATCTTTGTTCACCCATTCATTTGTCTGACATACCTCTCTGCCCGAAGACTGCAATTAAAGACCAAATATCTGTCATACAGGATGGTCGGCAGAGTTGAAAACTGTCCCTCTGTGTTTCAATGGAATCTAATAGCCCCGAGGCTCTGGATTTATTTTGATGACATATATTTTTAAATTGACATTAAAATATTCTATTTATTTCTGTTCCCTTTTTTTCTTAAAACTACTTCTTTAAGTATTCTGTGTCAGTACAAATAAACTCATCACATAATTTGAGAGTATGTATAGCATTATATTCTGTGGGCATACTATATTCTTATTGAAAACAGTTCTCCCACAATTAGACATTTGAGACTATGCTATTAGCCACCAAAAATAAATATGCAGTGACTACTATTGAAAACATGGTGTCTTCAAGGCTTCACGTGGTCTTGCGGAGGGACGCATGTGGGCCACACAATGGTATTGTCTATTAAGGTTGCTCTAATTTGTTGTAGTCCTGCCAAAAGAATGAGAACATGTCTGCTCATTTTACTCAAAGTAAGAAGAAAGGGTGACCTGAACAAGAGCCATGCTCTATGTACATCTCCCTGATTTGTAACCTCATGGCACTGCACCCATGGGCTGACCAGCACCTGGTTTCACGTGCTGACTAGTTCAGCATGGGCTCAGCTAGCCCTGTCAAGTGCTTGGTGTAGACAGAGAGAAGAAATACAGGCCCATCGTCTCTGCTGACTGGTTTCTGGCCACACTCCTGACATCCACAGATAGTTGTAGCTCCTGCAAGTGTCCTGCCCACGAGTGAGTTGAGATTAAATGGGTTTCCCCTCTTGCCTGGCTGACCTCAGACAATCACAGCTCCTGGGCACTGTATTGCCTCTTCTTGTAATGCTCTCATGGGGAAATAATTCCCTTATCATTTCAGTCAAGCTATTCCAAATGAGATCCTGCTATTTGCAGGGACTCAGGCTAATGAAGTTGGACGTGGTTCTGTAACAGAGCAACATGTAATGTTCAGTGTTGCTGAAAGTCTGTGAAAGGAGATTAATTCGTTTAGGCAAATTTAAACAGCACACATCCTCAGCCCCCTAGAATTATGTTACTTTCAAGTTTTTTTTTTCTTCACCCATTGAGCTATTGAGAATAAGCCAGTTATGCAGTTCTACTCTTTGCAAGGACACAGTGAATGAATGACCAGGAAACAATTCCTTTAAGGACTGTTTCTCATCTTGACTGAATTGTATGCAATAAGCACAAACTCATAAAATTAGCTGGTACTTTAATTGTGGGGTTCTTATCTAAATACTTTATGTATTTACATCGACACAGGTTACATTTCTCTGCAGAGAGCTCTTAACTGTAGCACTCTTACCTTGCATAAGCAAGCATGGGGTTGTCTTGAATACAAGTGTGCTTACACATTAAGTGCTTGTGTTAATGCATTAGCGTAGACATTGAGGGACCCCTGAGAATGGTGCCTTAGAGAATTTACTGAGAGGTCATGAGCCCTGGGGGAGAATTTAGCATGATTATTCTGCTAAGTGCACACTGTAACAAACTGCCCTCCCAGACACTAATGCATCTCTCAACCCTCAATAAAGAAACTTCTTTTGACAGAGGCATACAACTGGTCAACCTGTGAAGGCTAAGGAAATGAGGAGTGCTCAGGATCTAAATGAAATGTCTGTGTCATACCTCTCCCCACAAACTCAGGGCTCATCATGAGAGATGGGCCAGAAAAATTGTAAGAGCCATAGGAAGAGGATGTCTGCCGTGAAACAGCATTTGCGGGATACAAAAATAACCATTGTCCATGAACTCACAGCATCTGTGACTGCAGGTACAAGACCTGTGTAAGATCAAGTCAAACAAAATCCCTGCATGGATGAGGGAGGGGTTCATGTCCCATCTACAGCTCAGGAACTATTGGAAAATGATGGCTTCTGAGTAACAGACAAGCAGCTTTCTTCAGGGACATGACCTCTGAGAGGCTACCTATGCCCCAACAGATGATTCTGTACCCATATACCTACAGGCAGCACTAAATGTATTCAGGGCTTTGAAAATAGAGAGGAAAGTTGGGAGGAAAAAGCAATGGGGAGATAGGGGAGGAAATGGAGTTGATGATGTTGAGGGTAGAATTGATTAAAATACATTATATGCATGTATGAAATTCTCCAAAATTTTATATGTATATAAAATTATAATATATATTATATAATGTGTATGTATATGTGTGTTAATCCATTCTCTATATCTATATCTGTATCTGTGTTTATATGTCTATCTATCTATCTATCTACCTATCTATCTACCTGTCTATCTAAAGTTGCAGCGTCTTGGAACTCTCTATGTAGTCCAGGCTGGCCTTAAACTCACAGAGATTCACTGGCCTCTGCCTCCAGAGTGCTGGGCTTCAAAGCAAAAACCACTGCCAAATATTATTCTGTGTTGGGGATATTCAAATATGTTATTTAGTCTTTTACAATGAACTTTCTGGTTATTTATGTTTCCACTGCAGTCTTTTTAATCTGGCCCACTTTGAGTATAAAATGGATTTTACGCCATGAGCTGAATGTATCTCTAAAACTTCATGATGGAAATGATCTTGACGATAAAGTTGGCTTCTGTTAGAATGCTGTGATTGATTAGTGATGTCTGTCTGGAATGCAGGAGTAGGGTAGATTATATGTGTGCTGGATCTCAGGAGATTAACTTAAATGTCTACACCTTTCAGGTTTCCAGTGAAACCCAAAACACAGATTTCTGATTCTACATGATTAAATATCTCTTCATAATATAGTTGATTGTTTCCCACTGGGTACAGGCATTAGCATTAACGGGAAAGAAATGATTTTCTGTATCTTCCTAAGTTAACTTTGATTAATTCTCATGTCATATGAGTTTTGCAGAGTCATGCACCAAAGCATCATCATTTTCAGGCTTTGCTTGAGGCTGTGTGCCAGAGGGACTTAGCCATATGGCTATTGGTCTCAGAATAAATTGGGTACAAATGGACATTTTGTGCTTTTATGTGGGATAGAATGGGCAAGATGTTTTGCATAGAGCTGTCTGCTCAGCTATGTACAAACTAGTTATCTAAGTAACTAATGGATCCATTCTATTCCAGGCTGAATGGTTCACAGAGAAGGTGTGCCCTGTGAATACAGTGTTCCAGGATCTAGAAATAGTCCTCTTCATAAGATAGGACTAAAACCAGGTGCTATGTCAATGCCATTGTGTGTGCTCACTGTGGGGTGAGTGACCACCCTTCTAAGGTGTTCACATGGGTCAAGTTCCCAAAGCTGAGCGTTATTACAGTGTGTGTGCCATCAACAAGCATCTTCCACAAGTTTATTCCTGCAGTGATCAGAAAACAGGGCTAATATTCTATGCCATTTCCTCCAAAATACAAAATAAAACAGGATTGATCCCAGCAATCAGATTTGAGACAGTTAACATGTAAAAGAGGAGAGGTACACTGTAAGCTTTCGTTGGCTTGAATGCTTTCAGGAAACTGCCCTGACATACAGCTTCCTGAGAGAGCCTGGGAACAGACTCAGGTAAATAAATTTTCAAGAGAAATTGTTGTCTTTTAGCCACTAGCAGAATTTGGGATGTTTCTGTGGTAAGAATGGGACATTACCCATTTAATGAGATGCAATCCATAACATTAATATTTATGATAGACTTAGAAGAGCCAATGTAGCCACATCGACATTAGCTATATGCTGCTTGGTTGGATGGTAACTGTCTACTGTGGAGACAAAATAATACAAAGAAATAATACAAAGGTGGTTCAGCTACTGTACCATACTGCAGCCCCTCAAAAAGAGACTGGGTTCTCAAGGCAGTGTTTTCCTTGTAGGAAAATACCCTCACTGTTAGGAGGCCCAGAGTCTTGAATATCAAGTATGGCATGACCACACTCACATAGCACTACCTCCTACAAATCTGAGCCTCTAGCTTGCCAATGCCCCAGCTTGCTCTCCACCTTCCACAGAATGTCTCTGGGTACAGATATGGAGGATTATCTTGGCTCTTAAATCATTTTTTCATGTGTTCACGTTCCTCCATGGCACCAAGATGGCCGATTTGGATTGCCAGCTTGGTCAGATTAAGAAACATCCAGGGCATCAGTGAGGCACACCTTGGGTGAATCTGGGAGGGCGTTTCCAGAGATGGTTAATTACTAGGTGGGCAAGGAGACTTACACATGGCAGAACAAAAGTAGAAGAGAAAGACAAATGAGAACAAGTGTCTCCTTTCCCTACTTCCTGTTCTGAACAAGCCCCATGGCAGACCACTCTTGTCACATTTCTCTGTGTGATGGACTGTATTTAATCTGTGAGCCCAAATATGCCTTCTGTTTCTCCTTTAAGTGTGTGAGTAGGGGGGAGCAATGTGGGCACCATGTGTGCAGTACTTTTGGAGGCCAGAGAAGGGTACTGTATTCCCTGTCATTGGAATTACAGACTCCAATTGTAAGAAGCATTCCAAGGCTGGGAATCCAATACTGATTCCCTGGAAAAGCAGCCAGTGCTTTTAACCACTGAACTGACTCTTCAGTTTAATTCTCTCCTGATTTTGCTATTTTTGTTTATTTCTTTTTGAAACCACCAACAACAACCTGTCATATAGCTATGGGGAAAAGAGGGAGGGAAGGGGGCTTATGGGACTTTCGGGGAGGGAGGAAACGGGAAAGGGGAAATGATTTGGAATGTAAATAAAAAAAACTTAGAAAATTTAAGAAGAAGAAGAAGAAGAAGAAGAAGAAGAAGAAGAAGAAGAAGAAGAAGAAGAAGAAAAGACACTCTGATATTACTCAGCTCCTGCTTGTGACCCTTGTATTAGGTGGTGGGACACTGGCTGGGCTTCAGAAAGAAGTGCCCAGAGTTCACCACTATGAGCTCTGTGTAGCCCCAGGGTGTATGTTCTGCCCACTGGCTGACTTTCCTTAATTCCCTAAGGCCAATTGCTTTAATAGGAGTGACAGGCCATCACTCTGGATAGCCTTCTCTGTGTGATCAAAACTTAACAGTTTATAGAAATAACACCTATTTACTCAGTCCATTAATTTTCAATTTGAAAGGCAAGCAACTAAATTGGCAACTTCTGCTATATGGAATCTGGGTTGGTCCCTAAGAAAATGCAAAGATTAAGGGATATAAAAGTCATAATGATGGTTGCTATTGGGTGTCGATCCCTTAATTGAGGGTCCCTGGATTGAGGAATGACTAGAGAGTGGACAGTGTGTTTGTAGGTGCTTCCTGAGAAAGCTCTTAGGAACTTCAGTAAACGAAGTGGGAAAAACTCCTTCTTATCATGAGCCCTGCATGCTGGGAGCTGATGCTAGAGGCAAGGTGAAAAAAGACCAAAAACCACAAGGTGCAAGAGTTGTCAATTCTGCTCCACCCTTTCTGGAGTAGACTTAGGTTGTTGTCACCTCCAGAATTAAGATGGTAGGGCCTTTTGCCTTTGAATGTGACTCCCTCCTCAGGCTGTGGTTCCATGACATAATCCCCTCTCTCAATGCAAGGCTCCCAGATTCTTGAATTATGTCTGTTTGTTTAACAAGAAGATTACTGCAGTGGGGATTTTCAGCCCCCACAATCTTGTGAGCCAGTCTATAGAATATTTCTTACAATGGTAGACATTCCATTCATCCTGTTCCTCTAGAGAACCCTCACTGACACAGTGACTCAGTAGCTATAGTCACCAGAAGGCTCATTTGCTTACAGATCTGGTTGTTGCCTGGTACCATTATCTGGAGCATCCAAAGTAGCCTCTCTGTAGCCAAGAGATGAAGTCTTTAGAATCCATAGGAAACCTTGCCTCACGGGTTACATGGAGAAATTCATAGTGCAGGCGTTGTATTCTCTTTGCAAAATTAGAAGGGAATTTAGATCCTGCTTTGGAAAACTAGGTGTTAATGTAGCATTTAGATAACACAGAAGACTTCTTCAGCCCACTTTTGATGAATGCAATCTACTTTAGGATTTACTCGGTGATTGCAAAGCAAGCTTAAAACATTAATACCCTGGAGGGAAGTTGCTTATTCAAGATTAGGTAATGGAAGCTGTAAAGCTTTTAATAGGGTGTGAGAAAAGACCAGGATAAAATTGGAAAGCCAATGTGAAGACATCAAGGGTCTTCTTTTCTGACCTCTGATCCCCCGAAACATCTAACTCTGTAAAATATTTATCTTTGTCTGATGAGGCAGCTAACTCTTACTGATGACTACAAGGTCTCCTTCTCTCCAGAGGACAAGAACTCACAGATGGTGACAGTCACTCAGCAAAATGAGCTGCCCAGGCAGTAGAAAACCTAATGGGACAGAACATGGTCTCATTTTCTGAGACAAAACCATCTTATGATTTTTATATCTGATGAGAGTGCCCTCTCGGGACTCCCTTGAGTGCTATTGAGAACTTCTATTTAAGATGCAGTTCTGTGAGACTGGTTTGGATCTGTGGGAGGAGGGATTAAATCTCAGAAGTACCCAGAGTATACTGCTCTGCTGATCTGTGAGGAAAACAATGGTATAGGGTGTTCCAGCACAGTCCCACATGACCACAACATGACAAGACCATTACCAGGAGGAGTGAGATGTGTTATAGTTAACTTTGATGGTAAAGGTCACTGGGTTGACAGATGTCTAGTAAATCTTATCTCTGGACACATCTGTCAGGACATTCCAAAGAGGACTGTACTGGCTAGTTTTGTGTCTCAACTGGACACAATCTAAAGTCATCAGAGAAGAAGGAACCTCAGGTGAAAAGAAATGCCTCCATAAGATCCAACTAAATCCACTTGGAATTGAGCTTAGTGCAAGGAGATAAGAAAGGATCAATTTGCATTCTTCTGCATGTTGACCTCCAATTGAGCCTGCACCATTTGTTGAAAAGGCTATCTTTTTTCCACTGGATGGTTTTAGCTCCTTTGTCAAAGATCAAGTGACCATAGGAGTGTGGATTCATTTCTGGGTCTTCAATTCTGTTCCATTGATCTACATGCCTGTCACTGTACCAATACCATGCAGATTTTAACACTATTGCTCTGTAGTACAGCTTGAGGTCCTGGATACTGATTCCCCCAGAAATTCTTTTACTGTTGAGAATAGTTTTAGCTATCCTGGGTTTTCTGTTATTCCAGATGAATTTTTGAATTGCTCTTTCTAACTCTATGAAGAATTGAGTTGGGATTTTGATGGGGATTGCATTGAATCTGTATATTGCTTTTGGCAAGATGGTCACTTTTACTATATTAATCCTGCTAATCCATGAACATGGAAGATTTTTCCATCTTCTGAGGTCTTCTTCAATTTCTTTCTTCAGAGACTTGAAGTTCTTGTCATATAGATCTTTCACTTGTTTGGTTAGAGTCACAACAAGATACTTTATATTGTTTGTGGCTATCGTGAAGGGTATCATTTCTCTTATTTCTTTCTCAGCCTGCTTATCCTTTGAGTATAGGAAGGCTATTGATTTGCTTGAGTTGATTTTATATCCGGCCACTTTGCTGAAGTTGTTTATCAGCTGTAGGAGTTCTCTGGTGGAGTTCTTTGGGTTGCTTAACATAAAACCAGACACACTGAAACTAATAGAAAGGAAACTGGGGAAGAATCTTGAACATATGGGCACAGTGGAAAATTTCCTGAACAGAACACCAATAGCTTATGCTCTAAGGTCAAGAATTGACAAATGGGACCTCATAAAATTACAAAGTTTCTGTAAGGCAAAAGACACTGTCAAAAGGACAAAGCGGCATCCAACAAACTGGGAAAAGATCTTTACCAACCCTAAATCCGACAGAGGGCTAATATCCAATATATACAAAGAACTCAAGGAGTTAGACCCCAGAGAGCCAAATAACCCTATTTAAAAAATGGGGTACAGAGCTAAACAAAGAGTTCTCACCTGAAGAATATCTAATGGCTGAGAAGCACCTAAAGAAATGTTCAACATCCTTAGTCATTAGGGAAATGCAAATCAAAACAACCCTGAGATTCCACCTCACAACAGTCAGAATGGCTAAAATCAAAAACTTAGGAGGCAGCAGGTGTTGGCAAGGATGTAGAGAAAAAGGAACACTCCTCCACTGCTGGTGGGATTGCAAGCTGGTACAACCACTCTGGAAAGCAGTCTGGTGGTTCCTCAGAAAACTGGGCATGACATTCCCAGAGAATCCCGTTATACCACTCCTGGGCATATACTCAGAGGCTTCCCCTGCATGCAATAAGGACACATGCTCCACTATGTTCATAGCAGCCTTATTTATAATACCCAGAAGCTGGAAAGAACCCAGATGTCCCTCAACAGAGGAATGGATTCAGAAGATGTGGTATATTTATACAATGGAATACTACTCTGCAATTAAAAACAATGAATTCATGAAATTCTTAGGTAAATGGTCAGAACTGGAAAATATCATCCTTAGTGAGGTAACCCAATCACAAGAGAACACACATGGTATGCAATCACTGATAAGGGGATATTAATCCAGAATCTCGGAAGACCCAAGACACAATTCACATATCAATAGATTTCCAAGAAGATGAAAGGAGAGACCCCTGGTCCTGGAAAGACTGGATGTAGGGGAATGCCAGGACAGAGAAGCGAGAAAGGGTTGAAAGGGGAACAAGGGGAGGGAAGAGGGTTTATGGGACTTTCAAGGAGGGAAGAAACAGGAAAGGGGAAATCATTCGTAATGTAAATAAAAAAAATAGAAAAAAAAAAGATCCAGCTAAAAGGCGTTTTCTCATGGGAGGAGGGGCCAGCCCACTGTGGGTGGTGTTATCCCTAGGCTAGTATTCTGGGTTAAGAAGGCAGGTTAAGCAAGTCATAATGAGTAAACCACTAAGGAGCAACCTCCATGGCCTCTGTAGCTCCTGCCTAAGTTCCCATCTTGATTTCCTTCAGTGAATAGCAATCTGCAAGTGTAAGTTGGATAAACCCTTTCCTCCCCAGCTTGCTTTTTGGTCATGGTATTTCATCACAGGTATAGAGACTCTAAGATAAGGACAGGTGTGTGGAACAGAAACAGAGTGGGACAGACCCACCCTCTGTGCTGCCAGCACCTTTCAGTATTTTGGGCACTGGGTAGAATAAAAGAAGGCAATGGAAGTAGCTGGCAGAGATACACTCATGTAGTTTCTCTTCTGAAATAAGCTCACCTATCACTGCTATGATCATCTATGGACATCAGACTCCAGCATCCTGAGCCTTATGCATGGACTCATGACTCATAACATCGAAATTAGAAAGTTTCTGTGCCTACAGTGTGGGGCTAAGACTGTATTACTCATGTGGCACCATTCTGTCAACCACTGTGAGTTTTTTAAATTTCTGGGCTCAGTGACTACTGGCTACTATACTTCTTGGTCTACCCAAGTTCCTATTGTGTAAAACAATCTGATTGAAAACTTGTTGATGATTGAAATTCTATATATTCTATTATTTTCCCCTCTCCAGAGAATCCTAAATTATGCAGATGTCAAACATGAAGTGAACTGGCTAATCATGCAGAGAAGACTACACAAGCAAGCAGAGCAGAAATCTATATTTGCCAAAAGGAAGCTTGAGGTGAAAGGAATGTAGCCTGCCTCATGACTCCTGGTCATCTTTGCTGCCCTTTCTCCTCTTGAGGAAAAAGCCAGTGTGTTCTCTTGTATAGGAAATGGGAACCTTGTGAACAGAATCAAAATGGAGTCAGATTTGTCAACCCAATCAAAACAAAGTCAATAAAGCCATGAGCTGATTGTGAAATAATTCTTATGTATAATTGCTTGTTGATAATCCCTACTGAGGACTCTTGGGGTCACCAACTTACTACACAGGCCACTTTCATTGTCTTGCAGTTCTTATCAACAAGTCAAAAACATACACATACCTGGGAATAGGGACTTCAATTGAAAATTTGCCTCCATCAGATTGGCCTTAGGTAGGTATTTGAGGTCACTTTCTTAATGATGTGGATGGTGCTACACTTAGGCAGGTGGTCCTGGGTGTATAAAATGTCAACCTGCACAAACAAGGGAAAACAAACCAGTAAGCAGTATTCCTCCATGTGTTTGTTTCAGCTCATGCCTCCAGATTCCAGCCTTGAGTCCCTGCTCTGACTTCCTTCAGTGATGAAACATAACCTGTTAGCCAAATAAACACTCTTCTCCTCAGGTTGCTTTTGGTCATGGTGTTTATCACAGCAACAGGAAGTAAACAGAACAGCCACCTCATACCAAAATTGCCTTTACAGGGATGTCTATCCAATAATGTTGTTCAACATCAGACAAATGTCACTCTTGCTATTGATTAGCACCCCCAGTGATTAATGTTTCAAAGCACCAGATGTAATCCTACTGTTTTGTCTTTAAATTCTCTCCCTGTCCCAACACCTTGAACTTAATCAATGTTCACTGCATCACACGTGTACCCAAGGCAACACTCTGAAATTCCCATTGCCAAACTCTTTCCTAGGTGTTGTGTTCTCCAGATGTTTATATTTAATACTTATTATTTTATAACCATATATGATGCTATAATAAACTACTGGTTTCTGACTTAACCAGAAGGTTTCATATAAGTCTGAGTTCTGATAGATGAGAGTGATTTCCTGGGGATGCCATTCCACAAAGGACCACAAACTGGTGGTTTCAAAACCCCATAAAAAATGCTGGAGACATGATTTGATGGTTAAGAACATTGACTGCATCCTCTGCCACAGTGCTCCATATCCAAGTTGCACAGGAAGGTAGCTAACCACCCAGGAGTGCGGAGAGGCCAGTCAGCACAGGTAGAACCTCTCGTGCCACTCAGAGAATCACATCTGGAACCCTCTGGCAGGAGATTTCTGGTTTCTGTCTCCATCTCAGGACCATCCTCTGCCACAGTGCACCATACCCAAGTGCCACAGGGAGGTAGCTAACCACCCAGGAGATCAGAGAGGCCAGACACCACAGGTAGGACCACCCCTGCTGCTCAGAGGAAACAGACAGAAACCCTGAGGACACAAGAGCCTAGGAGCAGCCTGGGACAGGAGTCTTCCAATTCCCATCTGCACCCAGAACTGATCGGGGCCACAGAGCTACATACTGAAATATAACACACAATCTCACAGGAGTACCTACATACCTGTGTACACAGAGAGAACAGGTCTCCCAGGAGTACAGATACAGAGGCTTACAGGACAGATAAGTCACTGTCAGAGACAGCAACACCAGCTAAAACCAGAGATAGCCAGATGGCAAAAGGCAAATGCAAGAACATTACCAACAAAAACCAAGGCAACATGGCACAATCTGAACCAAGTTCTCCCACAACAGCAAGTCCTGGATACCCCAACACACCAGAAAAGCAAAATCTGAATTTCAAGTCACATCTCATGATACTGATAGAGGACTTCAAGAAGAACATAAATGACTCTCTTAAGGAAATACAGGAGAACATGAGACAACAGGTGGAAACCTTTAAAAAGGAAACACAAAAATACCTTAAAGAAATACAAGAAAACATGAGTCAACAGGTAGAAGCCCTTAAAGAGGAAACACAAAATTCCCTGAAAGAATTATAGGAAAATACAAACAAACAACTGAAGAAACTGAACAAAACCAGGGTCTAAAAATGGAAATAGAAACAACAAAGAAATCACAAAGGGAGACAACTTTGGAGATAGAAAACCTTGGGAAGAAATCAGTAGTCATAGATGTAAACATCAACAACAGAATACGAGAGATTGAAAAAAGAATCTCAGGTGCTGAAGATACCATAGAAAGCATTGACTCAACGGTCAAAGAAAATACAAAATGCAAAAAGCTTGTAACCCAAAATATCCAGGAGATTCAGGAAACAATGAGAAGACCAAACCTAAGGATTATAGGTAAAGAAGAGAGCGAAGATTTACAAATTAAAGGGCCAGTAAATATCTTCAGCAAAATTATAGAAGAAAATTTTCCTATCCTAAAGAGAGAGATGCCCATAAATATACAAGAAGCCTACAGAACTCCAAACAGTCTGGACCAGAAAAGAAATTTCTCCAATCACATAATAATCAAAACACCATAAGGCACAAAACAAGGAAAGAATATTAAAAGCAGTAAGGGAAAAAGACCAAGTAACATATAAAGGAAAACCTATCAGAATTACACCAGACTTCTCACCAGAAACCATGAAAGCAAGAAGATCCTGGGCAGATCTCATACAGACCCTAAGAGAACATAAATGCCAGTCCAGACTACTATACCCAACAAAACTCTTAATCATCGTAGATGGAGAAACCAAGATATTGTATGATAAAACCTAATTTACAAGTATCTTTCCACAAACCCAGCCCTACAAAGGACAATAGATGGAAAATGCCAATAGAAAGAGGGCAGCTACCCCATAGAAAAAGCAAGATAGTAATCTTCTTTCAACAAACCCAAAAGAAGATAAGCACACAAATGTAAAAATAACAGGGAGCAACAATCATTATTCCTTAATATCTCTTAACATCAATGTCTCAATTCCCCAATAAAAAGACTTAGACTAACAGACTGGATATGTAAACAGGACCCAGCATTTTACTGCATACAGGAAACACACCTCAGTATCAAAGACAAACACTACCTCAGAGTAAAAGACTGGAAAACATTCTAAACAAATGGTCCCAGGAAACAAGCTGGAGTAGCCATTCTAATATCGGATAAAATTGATTTTCCACAAAAAGTCATCAAAAAAGACGTGGAAGGACACTTCATACGCATCAAAGGAAAAAAATCTACCAAGAACTCTCAGTTCTGAACATCTATGCTCCAAAGCAAGGGCACCCACATTCATAAAAGAAACTTTACTAAAGCTCAAAGCACACATTGCACCTCACACAATAATTGTGGGTGACTTCAACACTCCACACTCATCAATGGACAGATCAGGGAAACACAAACTAAACAGAGACACAGTGAAACTAACAGAAATTATGGACCAAATGGATTTGGCAGATATCTATAGAACATTTCATCCTAAATCAAAAGAATATACATTTTTCTCAGCACCTCATGGTACCTTCTCCAAAACTGACCATATAATTGGTCACAAAACAGACCTCAACAGATATAAGATCGAACTAATCCCATGTCTCCTATCATATCACTATGGAGTAAGAGTGATCTTCAATAGCAATAAAAACAACAGAAATCCCACATACAAATGGAAGCTGAACAATGCTCTACTCAATGATACCTTTGTCAAGGAAAAAATAAGGAAAGAAATTAAAGGCTTTTTAGAATTTAATGTAAATGAAGTCACAACATATCCAAATTTATGGGACACAATGAAAGCAGTGGTAAGAGGTAATCTCATAGCTCTGAGTGCCTCCAAAAAGAAGCTAGAGAGAACACACCCTAGCAGCTTAACAGCATACCTGAAAGCTCTAGAACAGGAAGAAGCTAATACACCCAAAAGGAGTAAATGGCAGGAAATAATCAAACTCAGGACTGAAATCAATCAAGTAGAAACAAAAAGAACTATACAAAGAATAAACAAAACCAGGAGCTGGTTCTTTGAGAAAATCAACAAGATAGATAAACCCTTGGCCAGAATAACCAGAGGGCACAGAGACAGTATCCAAATTAACAAAATCAGAAATGAAAAGGGAAATATAGCAAAAGAAACTGAGGAAATTAAAAAAAATCATCAGATCCTACTACAAAAGCCTATACTCAACACAACTGGAAAATCTGAATGAAATGGACAATTTTCTAGACAGATACCAAACACCAAAGTTAAATTAGGATCAGATAGACTATCTAAATGGTCCCATAACCCCTAAAGAAATAGAAGCAGTCATTGAAAGTCTCCCAACCAAAAAAAAAATAGCACAGGACCAGATGGTTTTAGTGCAGAATTCTATCGGACCTTCAAAGAAGACCTAACACCAATACTCTTCAAACTATTCTAAAAAATAGAAACAGAAGGAACACTACCCAACTCATTCTATGAAGCCACTATTATTATGCTGATACCAAAACCACACAAAGATCCAACAAAGAAAGAGAACTTCAGACCAATTTCCCTTGTGAATATTGATGCAAAAATACTCAATAAAATTCTTGCCAACCGAATTCAAGACGATCATTCACCATGATCAAGTAGGCTTCATCCCAGGGAGGCAGGGATGGTTTAATATACGGAAATCCATCAATATAATCCACTACATAAACAAACTCAAAGAAAAAAAAAACACTTGGTCATTTCATTAGATGCTAAAAAAGCACTTGACAAAATTCAGCATCTTTTCATGTTAAAAGTCTTGGAAAGATCAGGAATTCAAGGCCCACACCTAAACATACTAAAAGCAATATACAGCAAACCAGTAGCCAACATCAAACTAAATGGAGAGAAACTTGAAGCAATACTACTAAAATCAGGGACTAGACAAGGCTGCCCTCTCTCCCATATCTATTCAATATAATACTTGAAGTTCTAGCTAGAGCAGTTAGACAACAAAAGGAGGAGGTCAAGGAGTTACAAATTGGAAAGAAAGAACTCAAATTATAACTATTTGCAGACGATATGATAGTATACTTAAGCAACCCAAAAAACTTCACCAGAGAACTCCTACAGCTGATAAACAACTTCATCAAAGTGGCCAGATATTAAATTAACTCAAACAAATAGGTAACCTTCCTATACTCAAAGGATAAACAGACTGAGAAGAAATTATTGAAAAGACACCCTTCACAATAGTCACAAACAATATTATGCAACTTGGTATGACTCTAACCAAACAAGTGAAAGATCTGTAAGATGAAAACTTCAAGTCTCTAAAGAAAGAAATCAAAGAAGACCTCAGAAGATGGAAAGACCTCCCATGCTCGTGGATCGGCAGGATTAATATAGTAAAAATGGCCATCTTGCCAAAAGCAATCTACAGATTCAATGCAATCCCCATCAAAATTCCAACTCAGTTCTTCATAGAGTTACAAAGAGCATTTCTCAAATTCATCTGGAATAACAAAATCCCCAGGATAGCTAAAACTATTCTCAACAGTAAAAGAATGTCTGAGGGAAATCAGTATGCTAGAACTCAAGTAGTACCACAGAGCAATAGTGTTAAAAACTGCTTGGTATTGGTACAGTGACAGATAGATCAATGGAATAGAATTGAAGACACAGAAATGAATCTACACACCTACAGTCACTTGAACTTTGACAAAGGAACTAAATCCATCCAGTGGTAAAAAGATAGCCTTTTCAACAAATGGTGCTGGTTCAACTGGTGGTTAGCATGCAGAAGAATGCAAATCAATCCATTCTTATCTCCTTGTACAAGGCTCAAGTCCAAGTGGATCAAGGACCTCCACATAAAACCAGATACACTGAAACTAATAGAAAAGACACTGGGGAAGATCCTTGAGAACATGGGCACAGGGGAAAATTTCCTGAACAGAACACCAATAGCTTATGCTCTAAGATCAAGAATTGACAAATGGGACCTCATAAAATTACATAGTTTCTGTAAGGCAAAGGACATTGTCAATAGGACAAAACTGCAGCCAACAAACTGGGAAAAGATCTTTACCAACCCTACATCCAACAGAGGGCTAATATCCAATATATACAAAGAACTCAAGAAGTTAGACTCCAGAGATTCAAATAACCCTACTTAAATATGGGGTATAGAGCTAAACAAATAATTTTCAACTGAGTAATATCGAATAGCTGTGAAGCACCTAAAGAAATATTCAACATCCTTAGTCATCAGGGAAATGCAAATCAAAACAACCCTGAGATTTCACCTCACACGAGTCAGAATGGCTAAGATCAAAAACTCAGGAGACAGCAGGTGTTGGCAAGGATGTGGATAAAGAGGAACACTCCTCCATTGCTGGTGGGATTGCAAGCTGGTACAACTACTCTGGAAATCAGTTTGGCAGTTCCTCAGAAAACTGGGCATAATACTACTGGAGGACCCTGCTATACCACTCCTGGGCATATACCCAGAGGATTCTCCAGCATGTAATAAGGACACATGCTCCACTATGTTCATAGCAGCCGCATTTAGAATAGCCAGAAACTGTAAAGACCCCAGATGTCACTCAATGGAGGAATGAATACAGAAAATGTGGTATATTTACACAATGGAATACTACTCTGCAATTAAAAACAATGAATTCATGAAATTCTTAGGCAAATGGGTGGAACTGGAAATTTTCATCCTGAATGAGGTAACCCAATCACAAAAGAACACACATGATATGAACTCACAAATAAGTGGATATTAGCCCAGAAGCTTGTAATACACAAGACACAATTCACAGATCGAATGAAGCTCAAGAAGAAGGAAGAACAAATTATGGACACTGCGGTCCTTCTTAGAAGGGGTTACAAAATACCCACAGAAAGAGATTCAGAGACAAAGTATGTAGCAGAGTCTGAGGGAAAGACCATCCAGAGACTGCCCCACCTAGGAATCCATCCCATATACAGTTACAAAACCCAGACACTATTGTGGATGCCCACAAGTGCTTGCTGATGTAGCGGTCACCTATGAGACTCTGCTAGTATATGACAATTAGAGAGGGGGACACTCTTAGCCAGCCATTGAAATGAGCACAGGGTCCCCAATGCAGGAGCTAGAGAAAGGACCCCAGGAGCTGAAGGGGTTTGCAGTGCCATAGGAGGAAAAACAATATGAGCCACCCAGTACCCCCAGAGCTCCCAGGGACTGAACCATCAACCAAAGAGTACATATGGAGTGACCCATGGCTCCAGGCGCATAGGCAGCAGAGGATGACCTTGTTGGACATCAAAGGGAAGAGAGGCCCTTGGTCCTGGGAAGGTTCAATGCCATAGTGTACAGAAATACCAGGACAGGGAAGTTGGAGTGGGTTGATTTGGGAACAGGGGAAGGGAGATGGGTTATGGGATGTTTGGAGGGGAAACCAGGAATGGAGACAACATTTAAAATGTAGATAAAAAATAATTCTAATAAAAAATTAAAAAAAAAGAACATTGGCTGCTCATCCAAACAGCCCAGGTTCTAGTTCAAACATGGACAACAGGACAGATTTACTGTAGCAGATGTGAAATACCTCCATCAGTGCAGGCATCAAATCCAAGCTAAATGTTAACATGACATGCTCTAGAATTACCTACAAGAAACCTTGAAGGAATATATAGAGATGTGCTCATTTCAATGGCTGGCTGAGAGTCTCTCTCTCTCTCTCTCTCTCTCTCTCTCTCTCTCTCTCTCTCTCTCTCTCTCTCTCTCTCTCTCTCTCGTCAGGCTTGTGAGGTATTATCTGGTTGGTTTAATTGAGTTAGAAAGACCCATTCTAATTCTGGTTGGTGCCATTTTCTGTAATGCATAGAAATGAGGAAGCAAGCTGAGCACCAACATTCATCGCTCTTTTCTTCTTGACTGAGAACACAGTGTGACCAGCTGCCTCATGCTTCTGCAAACAGGTGTTCACCACCATTATGGTCTCCACTCCCAAAGTCTAAGCCACAAGAAACTCTTTCTTGTGGTTTCTCAGTTGTGGTACACCTTTCGTCCCTGCACTTGGGAGGCAGAAGCAGGAGGATTTCTGAGTTTGAGGCCAGCCTGGTCTACAGAGTAAGTTCCAGGACAGCCAGGGCTACACAGAGAAACCCTGTCTTGAAAAAAATCACAAAAAAGAAAAGAAAAGGAAAGGAAAGGAAAGGAAAGGAAGAAAAAAGAAAAAAAGAAAAAGAAACCCTTTCTCCTTTAAACATCTTTTGTCAGGGAATTTTATCCCAGCGATAGAAAAAGTAACTAAGACTCTAAGACTCCCCAATAATGGTCACATTATTATTATACCAGTGGGTGCATCACACCAGGAAAGTCATTACTGCAACCCTCTGGGTAAGACACTGTTGATAACCTTCATCTTGCAGCATCCCACCTTGGATCTTCTAGCACTACAAATGTTGGCTACTGTGGAAGAAGCTTCTAGCTCAGTTCAGGCTTAATTTCCCTCTGCCCTGCCATCAGCTCTGTATGGTGAGCAACCAAGAGTTTTCTTTTTGCTAATGTGCAACATCCAGAAGAATATTTTTTTTTCTCAAAAATAAAAGTAAAGTGCAGGTCACTTGGGGTCATAGGTCACTCACTATTACAAACAGCAGAGAGTTTACTATGTGACTGTCTCACCCATCTGAGCATTTGAGCTCAGATTTGAATGGCTTTTGGGAGATAAACAAAAAAGCAAGAAAGGAAGCAATGCTGAGGTTCAAGGTCAGCATGGAGGATATGCGAAATAATTAAATATGCTTCATGAGAACAAGTATGTCTGCATAAGTAGCTAAGCTGTAAGGAAATGCTATGGAGCAACTGTATAATTGCTGCACAGTTAAGGACTCAGTATGGCCAGGATAGAATGGCCTCTTCCTTTGGTGCCTTGTCCTGTCATCTGACTATATTACACATTTAATCTTTGAAAAAGAATATCAAGAAGGGCCAACCTTGTTATAGAACAAATCATTCAAAGCAACAACAAACACACCCAACAGAATAGTAACTTTCTCAAGATGGCATCATGGCTGAAACATAGTTTGAACATCTTTCCAACTCCGACCACCCAGAATCTCACTAGGATGGGCAGATAAACATTGTGTGGTCCGCACCAACCTGGGATCTGCCACGGGGATGCATAAGAGGGAGATTCCTAGCCATCAGGTTGTAGGGAATGTTTGGACCCAGTTTTCAACATTAAACTGAATAGTATTTCTGAGTATACTAATAGAGGCACACATGCCCAAACTCACACCATCTGTAGGGGAAACTATGGCCTTGAATTAATGTTGCTTAATCAGGATTGTAGCCAGAACAAACCGCCTTGGTTCAGATCTGTTTTACCATTGGCTCCATATATTCAAGGCGAAGGGAGGTCGAGCAGGCAGCTGATGTTCCTGCCTGAGGTGATGTTTGTCAACCTCTGGCCAGGCTGTTCAGCTTTGCATGTAGACATCTGGGCTCATTTTCATTTGGCCATTGTCTCTCCACATGCAGGGAGGGGAAGAGATGGGTGAGCCAGATAAATAATGAGAAGACTGACATTCTGTCTCTTATCTGGAATAGCTGGACCCAGGGCAATACCTGGTTTCCATATTCTCTAGTTATAATCTTGGCCAATTTTCTGAATTCTTCTGGGCCCATATTTCCATTTCTGCTTAGTAGAGATGATACTACTGAGGAAGAGAGAAGGCATTCAAAGTCCCCTGCACACAGCCAGCCCTCAGGGTAACAGAGGGACAGGGGCAACAGTTATGGTGACTCTGGGGCCCTGATATCAATGCTTGCCTCCTTGTGTTTGATGGCATCTTCAAGCCTGTACCAGGAGTGCACAACATAGCTGTGTCTACTAAGGTGTTTGGTAGATTTGTACTTAATCCTCAAGTATACCTTTCTTGAGGAATTTTATTCCCAGTTAATATTTCCAAAATGTCACTAAAAGATGAAGAAGAGGAAGGAGGAAGTGAGAAAGAGGAGAAAGGCGGAAGAGGAAGAAGAGGAGGCAGAAGTGACAGAAGGAGAATTGAGGGAGAAAAAAGAAAGGGATGAGCTACTAGAGGAGGGAGAGAAGTAAAAGGGAGAAGGAGAGAGAAGGAGGAGGGAAAGGTGGAGAGGGAGAAGGGGGATGAAGAGGGAAAGGTGGAGAGGGAGGAGGGGGAAGAGAAGGGAAAGAGGAAGGGGCAGGTAGAGTAGGAGGAAGAGAAATAGTAGGTGGTTTTTTTCTGGTAGCATTTGAGAGTGGACCATTCCCTCTGTGGTTGCAACAATAATTGCACACTCATGCGTTACCTGGCTTACTCTTTATTAACTTCTCTTAAGTATGTGGGGTTGCTCCTTATTGCGTAGACAGAGCTTGCTAACATCACAAAGTGAACTGTGGCCATCACCACAACTTTGGGTACCATGCCTTTCAGTGACACCCTGGCTCACCACAGCCTGCTTTATGCATCTTCCCTCATAGCCATGTTAAATATCTGATTTGCATAGCAAGGTTGCATAGCAACTCTGAGGACCTTCTACAGTAACACTCCACACCCTGTGGAGTGGGAGACCTTTTCTTATCACATTCTTCCTCTTCCTAGGTTCTCAGTGGTCATGGCCCAGCCAGTCAGACACAAAACCACTAGGGGCCTCTCACTCTGTGCTCTGTCCCTCTGCTATAAAGTGTTTGCCTCTGAGCATGGTGCATGATGGCCTCTATTAGGAAGCCCTGCTGACATTGGTATTGTGCCCATCGGCTTTCACGTTGCAGGTGTTGGACCCTCAGCTCCTCAGGAGCCAACAGCCACTAATCTAAAATGATGATCAGGAGGACTTTCAGACAGACACTCATTTCTGTCCTGCTGAAAATCTAGTCTTCTTTCACCTGCCACACCAGGGTGAATTGCCCCATGGTTTCAATGTTGAGTTCCAGGTCGAAGGGCATCATTTGTAACTCAGATCATAAACATACGACAATGTGAAATTGATCCTTGGCAAGTGGATGCTCCTTGTCACAGTCATGTCCTTAAATACAAATTAAAACTGCGATGAGGTACAACCACACCCCTGTTAAGACAGCACACTTTTTGGTTATTATTATTTTTAATTGGCCAGTACTCATTCACTATGTTTTTTCCACATCAGACTGCCTTTTCTCTGAAAGATTGTTATTCCTGGGGTGTGGAGAGGGCTCTGTGGGTAAAGGAGCTTGCCACCAAGTCTGATGATTTGAGTTTGGTCCTGAGAAATCGCATAATGAAAGGAGAGAACTAACTCCAGAAATTGTCCTCTGGTTTCCACATGCACACCACGACATGCATATTCAGGGACACGGACACACACAGACACACACGCACACACAGGGAGAGAGAGAGAGAGAGAGAGAGAGAGAGAGAGAGAGAGAGAGAGAGAGAGAGAGACTTTAAAAAACCACAAAATGGGCATTTCTCAGTTCATCAGGACCACTACACCAGTTCTACCTGCCCAGGTGTTTCATTTAGCATCATCCTAAGTCTTTGCTGAGTTGTTGGGCTTTTAGACATCACCTTGCCTCCATTATGGAAAGGGCTTCCCAGAAGGACAGCTATACACACCAAAAGCAGAGGGAGAAGATGGGTGGATGCAAGAATAGAGAGATGAATGGCAGGGTGGAGGAGTAGAGAGCGGAAGAGTTGGAGAACTACGAGGAGGCCTGGATGGAAATCAGGGAGGGATGGGGAGACAGGGGAGGAATAGAGAGCTCAGAGAAGGGAGGAATGGATGTAGGGAGAGGATCTCCCTCTCTCCTTTTATGGCTTCAGTCCCTGCTTTACATTCTGGTCCCTTGGAATTAAAAGACTGCTGACTTGTTAAGGCGTCAGCTCTGTGGAAAAGGCACACCAAAATGAAGATAAATGACTTTTGAGAGCAGGGGAGGACTTCACTTCTCAGAAAACAGTCAATATTGTTCACCAGGAGACCCAGGGCCCAGAGTGACTCCTCTTAGTTAAGTAGGCTGGGAGAGCAAAGTAGAGACTTGAAACTGGGTTTAGGGGATGAGGGAGGCACTTCCAATTTGCAGAGTATTGATTTCAGACACCATACAGCTACAACAGGGCACTGGATGCTACTGGCATGATCAAAGGGACCAATGGGAAAACAGATTGTGGCTTTGTTTGGGCAGAGTCCACGATGTTTAAGTTACCATTGCCCTCACCTGGGTAGCAGAAAGTCTGGAAGGCAATGTATTCATTCTGAAACAGACAGTAACTCACAGGTGTCATTTATTTATTTATTTATTTATTTATTTATTTATTTATTTATTCATTCATTCATTCACACATATGTGGGTGAATGAATAGATGCATATGTCCCTTGACATACATGTGGAGGTCAAAGAACAAGTTGTGAAAGCTGGCTCTCTCCTTCCCTTGTATAAATTTCAGAAATTGAACTCAGGTCACTAGTATTGGCACCTCTACCCACCGAGCCACATCACTGGCCCCTCACTATCTCACCAGTCAAGAAATCACCAAATAGGCTAATCTGACTGGCCCATAAGTCCCCATGAGGACTCTTCTGTATTCATTTTCCCAGCACTGACATATAGCAAGCAGGCACCACCACAGGTGGCATCTTAGGTGGGTTCTGGGAATTGAACTCTAGTCCTTATTGCTTACATGACAGTCACTTGACTAACAACATCTTCCCTCTTGCCCAGTTTCTTCCATCTTCAGTCTACCTGGTTTATGTATGACATGGAGAGTGTCTCCAGGCTTTTCCATATCTGATACTTCAGGAGTCTATGTATGCAAGTGCAAGCAATGGGTTGACCAGTTGGTCCTTTCTTGCTGTCAGCATATAAGCCTTTCCAGAGGTAGTAAATGCCTCAGAGAACAGGAAGATTGCTTGATAGAGAGATGAATAGAACCCTGGAAGACAAATTCTCACAAGGTTTTATTCTATACTATGAAAGTATTGCTCATTATATCATTAGATAAGTTGGCATTATGACTCAATAATAATAATGCCAATTTATGCTCTGACAAAAGTCTGCAATTTGTAAATGTAGGTTTTGGGCAAAACCTTGCAAAACAGAGAGGTTATAAGATTAAAAACTCCTGAGGGCTACAGGTTCTATGCCGATGTGATTTTGAGCACAGAGCTGGTCACACTTCAGAAATGAAGAAGAGGTCAGTGGGGCTTATATGTAAGAACTGTTGGGAAGTTTTATACAAAATGGAATGTATACAATTATACAGGACTTCCTAAGATTGTGAAGAGAGTTTGGACTTAACTTGTAGCAAAAGTCAGAGGTTCTAGAAGGTTCTAAGCTGAGAGTGACATTGTCACACTGTGTATATTTAAAGACATGGGAAGTCTGGTTGTGTGTAGCTGCATTGTAGAACAAAAGTAGCAAGAATGGTATGTGGGGACTCTTTGAATGGTGCACTCTCACCATCCAAGAGAGGTGGTTGGTGGGTTGGACAGACAGGGAACATAGCCAAGAGCCACCTGAAGGACCTCCTCTCTCCTCACTTCTGTGTAACATGAGTTGACCCGAGTGCATGACTGGAGGCTTGTGGGATGTTCCAAAGTTCTGACAGACAATTAACTTATGACTGGAGAGACCCCTTTCGACCACTCCCCATAGGAAATCTGCCCCTCAATATTCTCTAGTCCAAATCATATCTAGTAAACTGTGCATAGGTATGCCAGTGTGGAAGACTGTCACAGCAGCCTGTAGGGTCAGGCTGCTCTGGATATATGGATAATCGTGCTGCATGTGAAGTGAGAAGTATATCCATCCAGCTGCCACAGGGCACCAAGGCTGATCTCATTTCTAAGTGGAGACAATGCTTCATCAGTAGAGATGTACTTCTGGAGCCTTCTAGACACCAGCTTGCTTTGTGCCAGGTTGGACCTTGACTCTTGTGGCCTCTACAACCCTTGCAAGGGTTCTCCCCTTATCATTGACAGTAAGAAACAAACTTTGCGTTTGTTCCTCTTCTGTTGTGCATACGAGGAAAACATACAAACATCCCTATTCCACCCTCCATTCCTCCCCTAAATGAAGGTGGGTTCTAGGTCCATCTACCTAGTAGGGTACAGAGCAGACTTTTGGAGACATTCAGAGATACAAGGGAGCCATTCTGCTGTGTTTACCTAACAGGCACAGAGGGAATTGAAGGTAACTCTGAGACATCTCAGAGAGATGAATCCAGGCTTCATTCCATTGCTACATTGTTAGTGAATGGCTAACCATTTCTGTTTTCATTACAGCTGTAGAAAATTTGGGTCCAAGTGAATTTCATCTTGAATGTTAATTGAGTATTGATCAGAACATCAGGTGTTTTAAGAGTCATGTGGGAACTCCTCGGGTTGGGGCTGAAATCAGGGGTAAAAAAAATGCTTGCATCAATAAACCCTGTGTTTGAGGCCTCAGGACTAAAAATACCTAGTGTGGTGTTGCACACCAATAATCATAGCACTCGGGAGATGGGGGCAGGATGATCAAGAGTTTGAGGTCATCTTTGGCTACATAGGGAGTTTAGAGTCAGCCTGGGCTATAATCGATCATGTCTCAAAAATGAATTTCTGATATTTATTCTCTTGGGAATCTAGGTATGTGTGTTATTTTGTTTTGTTTTGAGATAGGGCTTCTCTGTGTAACTTTGCCTGTCCTAGAACTCACTCTGTAGACCAAGCAGGCCTGGAACTCAGAGATTCATCTACCTCTGCCTCCTGAATACTGGGATTAAGGGCGTGTGCCACCCCGCCCAGACTGTCAATCACTCTGAGCTTTTTAACTGTTGTCCACTTGTAAAATAAATAAGATGAGCAATTTTCTTGTTTATTTCTCAACAATTCATTCAGTGACCGTCTACAGAGAAGGTGCTAGACATGCGCCAGGAACCAAATGACGGACCTAACCTCAGTCCTTGTGTGACTCAGAGAAAATAAACTAGTATGTTTATTCTCTACTAGAAAATATACTAGTTGATTTTCTAATGTAATGTGTAACTAATGTAGGCAGAGTATGTAAGGTCATGAGAAGCACTAAGGAGGTAAATCAAAGGACAAGGAACAAAAACCAAGGAAGGGAATATGTATATGTAATGGAGCTTTTGTTGTTTTTTCGGAGACAGTGTCTCAGCGTGTAGTTCTGGCTAGCCTGGAACTCACTGCATACAACAGGCTGATCTCAAATCCACAAAGATCCACCTGCCTCTCCTTCCCCAGTCATATGTAGTGTTTTAAAGAACTATTATAATTTAGACAGAGTGAGAAAACTCTCTCCTGAAAGGTAAAAGTAGGTAAATTTCCATACACGCATGAGGACTTGAGTTTCATCCCTAGGTCCTAAGTAAAACGAGATATGGTAGCACATGCCTATAATCACAGTATTATAGCAACAGATTCAGGAGGATCTCTGGGACTCACTGGTCAGACACATACACTCATGCATACCTATCAGATACACACACAGATAGATATACATACATGCAAAAATATGTACACATATGCATACATGCAACTTTTCTGTCCTTCCTCAGTCTCCTAGGTTCTTGAGTAGAAGCAAGCTCCCATTTTTCTGTTTCCTCTCAATGATAGTTCTATCATATCGCATTACATCTGAACACCCAAACTCCTTTCAAACACCATCTGATAAAACAACCCATACAATTTTCTCTTCAGATAGAAATGAAGAAAATGTAGTGATTACAAAAGCAGATAACATCATTGTCTTGCACTGCCTTGCTCTTGGGTGGAATGGGAGTCTATGAGAAGAGCAGAGGGGGCTGTGTGGGGATGTAACACTCATGTTCAGTGAGTGGAGGAGGATGCTGTCTTCTTGATGAATTTATAGACAGTGGGGCATGGTTCAGAGTTATGGTCTATCAAGGCTCTCAACTGTGATGCTGCAGACATCTGGCCCTGGGCAAACTGTGGTCATGAAGGATTTGAAGTTGTAGCATGGCTGGTATCACTCATATGTTCTTCTCATCATATGATCCTTCTCTTTCAGATGGTGATACCCCAAATATGTGTAGTTAGTATGCCCCAGACTGGCACCTTGGCTCAAGGGTCAGTGCCTCTGACTCCAGAGCTGTGTAATGTTACCACCCTAACAGAGAAGAGTCGTCTCATGCCAATCCCACCAAATGAGACTTAAGACCATTTCCCAAATTCTTAGGTTAAATTATGCAATGTTTATTTTCTGTCAGACAAGTCGGTCTCTCTCAAGTGGGGATTGAGGAAATAACATTGAAAATCAGAAAAAGTGGGGCTTATATAGCACCTCCCTAAATGCAAGGCCAGAGATTTTCCCAAGGGGATTTTGTTACATAGGAACTTGGCAGAACATCTCACAATTGTTTGGCAAAACATATTATCTTAGCAGAGTGGAGGTCAGGGTATAGGGTGTGGAAATTGTCAAATTCCAGAATCTCGGTCAAGACAGGGTCAAATTCAACTTTTACAGAAAACAGGAATGGATTTATTTCGACCTTGTTACAAGATGTCTTTTAATCTTAAGATGGAGTCAAGCTGGTCCATCAGTCCCAGTCCTAGTTGAGGAGCTATTGGCAATTGATGTCTGTTGGGGAGGGAGAGCCAGTTTCCTTCAGGAATGTGACCCTTGAGAGGCTGCCCACACTCCAGGAGATAGCCCTACACCCATGCATATACAGGCAGCATTAAGTAGATCCCAAGATGAGAGGAAAGAGAGAGAGAGAGAGAGAGAGAGTGTTGAGGGGGAGTGATAAGGAGTACTTGGAGGAGAGAGAGAATGGGGGGATGGGTTTGCTCAAAACACATTGTATGGATACGTGAAGTTCTCTAAACACTAAAAAAATTTTCAGCCAAAATAAACTTTTTCACTATTTAAGTTGAGTATCTCAGGTAATTTGTTGTGGTAATGCAAAACTGTCAGATACACCAATGATGGGTAGCTCTGAATACACAGCTCCTTCTACCCTCTGAGATAAGAACAGGATTTTTCTTTGAGTCAGTAGAAACTCATGGTACTTGGCAGTGGTGGACAAGTGACCCATGTCTCCTTAGACTCAGAATCCAATACCTGCCTTTGATCACTGTACCCAGACAGCATCATTAATGACAGATTCAATTGTCCTCAGGTGCTTTGGGAACTATTCCACTGAGAACTCTGTACTTTTGTTTTTAAGAGAAGGGTACTAGAATGACTTAATTATATCATTGTAAAATTTTCCTTTTTTGAGATTGTGATATAATTACATAGTTTACACTATCCATTTCTTCCCTCCAAGTTCTCCAGTATAACTCTCCATGTTCTCTTCAAATTCATGGCTACTTTTTCACTAGTTGTTCATACATATATATATATATATATATGTATATATACATATATATATATGTATATATATATATATATATATCTCCAGTCTGTATAATGTTACTTGTGTGTGTGTTTTCAGGGCTGACTATTGTACATCATCCTTATTAAAGCATCTTCTCTTTGTAACTGACAGAGTCAATCCAAATGCAGAGTTGTTCAGCCCTGTCCCAATGGATACATCTACAAATCACTCCCATATGTAAGGCTCAGGGACTGTTGTGGGAAAACGTGTGGGGTGGAGACATTGTTAACAACCAAAGGATCTGGGAGTTGCCTGTGGCTCTTTGTAATTTCTGGAAGCTCTACCCATAAAGCCTCACCAACATGACTGCCTAAACCTGAGCGGAAGCTGGACGACGCTAACAGGCATGGCAAGTGTGTGGGGGAAAACTCACAAGGCCTCACCCCTCTACAAAGAACTCCAGGCAACTAAGGAATGCAGGGAGCTGCAAATCAGGTTTTCCCCCAGGGAAGGGCATACCAATTGACTAGCCAATAAGTTTTTATGTCTTTGGTGTGACAGTGTCAGTAAGAGCTGAGCCATTGCAACAGTAGGCCTTGAAAAGAGGCATTTTTTGTTTGATGATTACTGTTCCTGACCTTCCTCCAGCCCAGATGTATGAATCTGTAACCCTCAAAAACAAATGTCGATTTATAGGTGGTGACTGGGCCATTAAAAATGTGACCCAGTCAAGCCTCCCTGCCGGCCCAAGGTCTCACGCTATTAAAATCGTAACACATATTCAGTGTAGAAACTGTTTCCTTTCAACACAAGAGAAAACAATTAGCAGGTCCTTATGAAGGGTTAAAATGCAGAGATGACAGCAGATCAAGAACGAAGAGTCCCTGGGCGCACTGCATTTCCTACTGACAGAGGACACACACGGTTATTGTTTTTAATACTGTAGGTAGATAACAAGACACTTCTCTCACATCTATTTCTTTACAATAAGTTTCAAATGGAGAAGGAGTTCACGGGGACGGATTAAAAAGGGTGAAAATTCAAGAAAATTTAGTCGTCCACCACAGAACAGCAACAGGCTGTGTGTTTCATTTGGTTTTTTTTTGTTTGGTTGTTTATTTGTTTGTTTTGCTATCAAAAGAGCATCTGAATTTAGGGGAGAAAGATATAGGATTTAGATTTAAATACATATAATCTCACTTTGATTTCTATCGGGAAAGGGGCACAATTCACATCTTTCTTTGCCTTAGACGTTGTCTGTGGTTGGCAGTAAGGTGGTCAGATACCTCATTTGCACATGCGCAGAGACATGGAATGCTGCACATGCGCAGAGACACAGAATGTGCTACCAATGTCTGCCTTCTCTCCCTAGCTTGTTCCGGTTTTCAGAGCATCCCAAGGTCCTGAGTTTCACCAAGCTTTTAGGAGGTTGGCTTGTCCCTAGACAGCCTTCCTTAATTAAAAATGCTAAAACAAGCAGGGTAGATGTATTGGCTTCAGTCACTAAGAGGTCTTGGGAGAAGACATTCTACCCTGTGACCCCAAGATCAGATTCCACTAAAAACTCTAGGGCTTTTGCTCCTATTTGTTCTTTCATGGGGCCAAAATAAGCTGCTGTATCCTAGGATCGCATCTATATCCAAGCATAGGGAAGAAGGGTAAGAGATCTACATAGATAACTTCTCTAACTCCAATTTTAACTAAATCATATAGTTAAAGAAATAATGATCAACTATATATTGGCCAGTATATAATCATCTATAAACATTATTATCATCATTATTCATTATTATTATTATTATTACTGTCAGCAGTGGCACACACTTGCCATCCTAGCCCTTGGGAGTCTGAGGCAGGGGGATGTTGTAGGGTGTGTTGTAATATTTTATTGTAGTTACATAGTTTGACACATCTACCTCCATGCTTCCTTACATTGTATTTTATGAGATGCTTCAAATTCATTCTCTTAATTATTTTGCCGCATATGTAATTGTGAGCCCTTGAGTCAGTCATTGATAGATCCACCCTCCAACATCTGCTCCTCCCACCATAGATGTTTATCATCCACCTTTCTTAGCATCTTCTTTATATATTTAGTGTGTGTGTGTGTGTGTGTGTGTGTGTGTGTGTGTGTACATTGGTAAGCATGCATGGGCAGAGTTCAGAGGACATTTTAGCAGAGTGTATTTTCTCCTTCCATCATGAGGGCCCCAGGGGATCAAACTCAGGCCTTCCTCTTGGTATCAGGTGCCTTTACCAAGCCATCTTGCCAGCTCTCATCCTATTTTCAATCAGTCTTGTCTCCATCAGTGTCCCAGAGTCCTGACTCAACTCCTCAGACTCCCAGTGCGTGGCTGCCCTAATGAAGTCCTATGCTAAAGAGCAAATAGCACCAGAGTCTTCAGAATGTGATATGATGTGGGCTTGGAAGGAAAGGTAACAAAATGACATTGGTGAGAGTGAAGGGCAGGCATCTGGTCAAGGTTTTACTGGTTAGAGAGTGACCACAGAGCAGAGATATATGCAGCATGGTGGGGCATTCAGGGGAGGGACCAGGGCATCCAAGGGAGGGGCCAGGGAATCCAAGGAAGGGACCAGGGACATTCAGAGGGGCCAGGGGTATTCAAAGGAGGGATCAGAGACATTCAAGGGAGTAGCCAGGGACCTTCAAAGGCAGAACATGGGTCATACTTAGGGAGGGACCAGGAATATTTGCCAAAAGGGCCAGGGAAACTCAAGAGAGTGGCCAAGGACATTCAGGGAGGAGCCAGAGGCATTCAAGGGACGTGTCAGCATGTATAGTGGTCCTGAGTGTGAGTGTGAGTAAATTCACACATACAAAGGTATGGAGTTTAGACCAGAATGGGAGTGCATGGGCTGGGGTGGGGATTTGGGTGGTGGTGGTAGGGGGACCTTCTGGGGGGGGGGTGCCTGGCTATACACAGCCCAGAAGATCTCCTGAAGGAATCCCAACAGATCCTGTTCTTTCTGCTAAGTTTCCGTGACTCTCTCTCCACACCTCTGTGTTCCCTCCCCAATGTACTCTCACCTAATGATTTTGTGCTCTCTGTGTCTCTTTGTGTCTCTGTCTCTGTCTCTGTCTCTCTCTCTCTCTCTCTCTCTCTCTCTGTCTCTCTCTCTCTCTCTCTCTCTCTCTCTCTCTCTCTCTCTCTCTCTCTCTCTCCCTCCCCCTTCCTCTTTCTCTCTCTGCCCCTCTCTCTCCCTCTCTCTCTCTGCCTGCCCAGGTAGGGACCAGGGTGCTGAAGGAAGGTGAACCAAAGATTGCATTAATTCAAGTTCTACTGTGACATTGTACAGCTATGCTCAGGTACCCACAGGGCTCAGTCAAACACATTTAAACTTATGTAGACAGCCCAGGCCATCACTTTGTTCCTTGGTGTGATTCCTGTCAAGGCTGCAGGATGGAGGGTAGAAGGTGCTTTGAACTTGAACTAGTCCTGACTCTGCATCTCTCTTAACTACTTTTCCTGTTGCCCTTAAGCAACTTAAGAGTCTGTTTTTACTCAGAATTCAAGGTGGCAGTCTGTACTGGCTGGCTTTAGGTGTCAAATTGACACAAGCTAGAGTCATCAGAAAGGAAGGAGTCTCAGTTGAGAAAATGCCTCTATAGATCCAGCTGTAAGGCATTTTCTCAATTAATGGGGGAGGACCCAGGGCATTGTGGGTAGTACCATCCCTGGGCTGGTGGTCCTGGGTTCTATAAGAAAACAAGTCATATGAAGCAAGTCATATGAAGAAAGCCAGTAAGCAGCATCCCTCCATGGCTTCTGCATCAGCTCCTGCCTCCAGGTTCCTGCCCTGTGCGAGTTCCTTTCCTCACTTCCTTCAATAGTGAATAGCAATATAGAAGTGTAAGCCAAATAAACCCTTTTCTCCCCAACTTGCTTTTTTGGTCATGGTGTTTCATCACAGCAATAGAAATCCTAACCAAGACACAGTCCATCAGGCAGGAAGGAGAAGGTGTGGCTAAAGGAGAGTGAGTCAGCTGACCACATCACAGCTGCAGCCAGAAAGCAGAGAAACGAAGCTGGAGCTCAGCTGGCTTTCTCTAGTTTTCCTTTTTATTTGATCCTGGACCCCATACCAAAGGCTGGCATCACTCACATTCAGGGAGGCTTTGCTTCTAGGTTAATTTCCCTGGGAACTCTCAGATGTGACCAGAGGTCTCCTAGGTGATTCTAAGTACAGTCAGGTTGACAATGAAGATCAACTGTGATATCCCAGATAACCTATTAGGGAGTCCTCCCTCTCAGCAGCCATCACCTGCCTGTACCTCTTAACCAGGTGGAGTCTTGTAAGAGTTTCCTCATGCAGCATCACTGGTATTGCCAATGTCCCTGTCTTATTAATAAGATGAGCTTATTGTTGAGATTTCTTGGTTACAGCTTCCCCATGACATCTAGAAGACACTGAATAGCAGAAGGCATCTGTCTTAGTTAGAGTTTTATTTCTGTGAATAGATACCATGACCAACAACATTTAATTGGTGCTGGTTTACAGGTTCAGAGGTTCAGTCTATTATCATGGCGGGAACAAGGCAGTGTGCAGGCAGGCATGGTATAGGAGAGCCTAAGAGTTCTATGTCTTCATCTGAAAGCCTCTAGGAGAAGACTGACTTCCAGGTAGCTAGGATGAAGGTCTTAAAGGCCATGCTCACTGTGACACACCCATTCCAACAAGGCCACATCTCCTAAAAGTGCCACTCCCTGAGCCATGCATATTCACACTACCACAGCATCCTTTGACCATCAAAGATTTCTTTTTGGGTCTATGAAATTTTTTACTTTATTGATCCAATAGGATGAATGTGTCAGGCAGTGGCCTGAAGGTAATTGTTGACTTGAAACTCATTTTTATCAGTGGGGTACTGAGAAACACAGCCTTTATATTAACCACACATTAAGAGACAGAGATGGATAGAGTGACTTTTATTTATTATTCCAGAGGCTGAGGTAAGAGGATCAAGTAAATTCCAGGCAAGCCTGGGCTACATGAAGAGACCCACATTGCAACAATAACAAGAACACAACAAACAAACAAAAAAAGATATATTTGAAACCATTGACTATATAGTTGCCAAAGTGAGCCCCATCTCAGGATACTCATTGGTCAGTCCCTGTGGAGGAAGCTGTGCTCCTACTTAACAGAACAAAAGTTGTTTGTTTTTTTTTTTTCTGAATTTTCAAAACACTTTCATCTTCTGAGGCATCACCTATAAAGTGTGTTTTCTTCTTACCATTAAATTTCTTTGAATGCAGAAAGAAAAAAAAATGGAATTTCCTGGGTGTGATTTTGCTCTCA
Source organism: Tokudaia tokunoshimensis (assembly GCA_036184795.1). Lineage (NCBI taxonomy): Eukaryota > Metazoa > Chordata > Mammalia > Rodentia > Muridae > Tokudaia > Tokudaia tokunoshimensis. The sequence goes on from BTHU01000006.1 coordinate 16,868,734, forward strand.
GGGTGTGATTTTGTCTCTCTTTGACTAAAGGATGAGGTCAGGCTTTGATGTGCTTAGAAGTCTGAATTGTTTGCCAAGGAGAATCAGTCTCAGAAACACCTGAAGCCAATCAAGCCTCATCATTAGCAGGGGGCTGGATTTTCTCACTCAGAGAGAAATAAAACATTGGGGCTGCTTCTGGAAGATTCTGATGGCCAACTTGTCTCCAAAAGTAATTAAGTTCTCAAGTTTCCAGTATTACCTAGAGCCAGTGTTAATGAGGCACTAAAAGGCTCGTAAAGGACCATTAACATTTTAGAGCCCTCCTAGCCCCAGGGAGCCATCTTCTTTCCAAACTTGGTCCCCAAGGGGACCATAAGGAGGAAGGCCTTTAGATGAATGTACTGTCTGAAGAGAGATAGAACTCTCAGTCTAGAGGGATGCTGGGAGCTGGTCCCTAAATTACCCCTCTGTGTTCTGGAGAAAGTCGGCAGCTTCAATTCAACAGTTGCTGTTGGTGGGTTAATGTGGAGCAGAGGGGAAAAAAAAAAGAGTACCCACAGGGTTTCCCGAGTCAGTGGGGTCCAAGCCTGGCTAGCAAGACTGGGCCTCTACCTCCTGTATGCCGATAAAAACTCAAGAAAGAGTGGGAAGCAGAGAAATGAGATTTATTTAAAATGACTACATTGGCAAGAGTCACAAATAATAAGGTTTACTGGTTTGGGACAATGATAAGAGGCTTAGGGTGACTAGAAGACATGAGATATACATAACTATACAGTTCTGGCCATGGTATGATCCTGTGCTTGACTGACCTATCAATGTCTCGGCCCTCTTCTGTCCTGGAAGGTGGTCTGATATGTTGTCACAACTGTAAATCTCTTCCTGGGAAGCAAGTTCCTCCTCTTGCTGGCACTGGGGCTTCAACTCTCCCTTCCCCCAGCATGGGGTCCTGAAGAAATTTTAAGCCTTTGAAGTCTATTGTCTGATAGTCAAGTAAAGGATACCAGTCTCTCCAGAATATAATCTCTCTTTCCAGGGTGATCATATCAAGGTGTCTTTATGGAGTGGAATGTACCTGGAGTCAAACATGGTGAGAGGTATGTTTCTGGAATGCAGACCCATTGAAAGTAAGGCCCAAGTTTTAGTGACTGAAGAGGAGACCACCATGGAGAGCCTAGTGGTTGGCAGTGGGTCCTGCAAGACTGCCATGCAAGACACATCAAGCATGCTGGCTGAAGGCAGCAGAAGTCTATGTAGACATAGAGAAACTTGAGCAGCAGATGGCTGTAGGGAAAGCTGGGGGCCCCGGGACTTTGGGGTTGTGGCTCCTCCCCATCTTTGTTCTCTATGTCATTCATCCATTTCCATGGTTTATAGCATCCCAGCTGAATGGGATCAGAACAAGAAGACTGGAAGGAACAACTGGGCCTGATGCTTTCTCTTTATTCTGTCTTCTGTGGATGAGAGGAAACCATATGGACTAGCCAGGCACAGGTCCCAACTCCACCTGTTAGGACTACAAAATTGTTAATCAGTGTGAACCTTGACCCTTAACCCTAAAACACCAAGGAAACCTCAAAGCATCAGAGAAAAGCTGAGGACTGTCTACCAAGATGGAGTCACCATTGCTCTGCAGAATTTTCAGAAGATATGGAACACATCACAGTGGCTCAGTGTCCTCCTCTGCAATGCATGCCACACCAGACATGGAGGCAACAATGAAACCTACCTTCACACAGTAAGAAAAACTGCCATCGTGAGCAAGTTCTAAATTATACAGTGTTCTCTTGTTTATGGCTGTCCATTGGCTCTAACATGGTGTCTCTGATTGCTTCTCTCACACAGGATCTCACTGGGTGTCCCAGGCTGGTCTTGAACTTGTAACCATTCTATCTCAGACTCCTCAGTGCTGGGATTGCAGGTATGCCACTAGACCCTGCTTAGCATGATGTTTTAATATGCTGTGTAATGGCATTAAAGAAGATTTGCAATTTAAATTATTGTGGATGTTACCATTTATATTCTTTTCGTATAATGGCATATTCAAAGAGATATAACAAAGTTCAACAAGCATATGGAAATCTCTAAAATTAAGCAATTTGCACTCATAATTATAAAGGCAAAAAAAATTTGTTCTTAACAGAACAATGGAAATACTATATTACAATTAATTCGACAGGGGCTGGAGAGACGTTCAGCAGTTAAAAGCCCTTGTTGCTCTTGCAAAGGACCTTGGTTCCACTCCCAACACTCACATTTTGGCTCACAATCATTCCTAACTCCAGTTCCAGGAATCCCAATGCCCTCATCTGACCTTCAGAGGAACCAGGCATGTGTGTAGTGCATAGACATACACAGAAGAAAATATTCATATGTAGTAAATCTTAGAAAGCTAATCTAACATTCTTCATTTTATTTCTACCAGCAGGCCCATTGCACCAAGGCTTTGCCTTTGTCTGGCTGATGATGGAAAAGAGAATTGTGAGTGACACTCTCTCCTTCCCCTCCATGTCCTTACTTTTGGAGCAGGTAGTTGGCGGACCCATGGATTATATAATACAAGAATAAGGTCCATTAAAGGTTTCCCACATGGACATATTTCTGGAATACCAGGTTCTTTGTCCTGCATTTGAGCAAACTGTACATGACTCCTGTGCGCATGCCTCTGGCTCTTTGCCCCACCAAGCTTCTCTTTCCAAGAAGCACTTTAAGATCATGCCATTAAAATTTTAAGAAGTCAAATTCTGAGCATCAAAGCAAGCTCAGGACCCAGTGTGAATGCACACCCTGGCCAAGGATGGTTGTCTCACCATATTAGTTAGGGTTTCTATTGCTGTGATGAAAACACCATAACCAAAAATCAAGTTGGTGGAAGAAAGGGTTTATTTGGCTTACACTTCCACATTGCTCTTCATCACCAAGGGACATCAGGACAGGAACTAAAACAGGACAGGATCCTGGAGGCAGGAGCTGATGCAGAGGCTGTGGAGGGATGCAGCTTACTGGCTTGCTTCTTATGGATTTCTGGGCCTGCTTTCTTACAAAACCCAGAATCACCAGCCTAGGGATGGGACTATCCACAATGGGCTGGGCCCTCCCCATTGACCACTAATGGAGAAAATGCCTTACAGCTGGATCTCATAGAGGCATTTCCTCAACTGAGGCATCTTCTTCTCCGATGATTCTGATTTGTGTCAAGTTGACACACAAAACTAGCCAATATACTCACCTACTGTGCCTTTAAGGCTGATGGCTTTGGAGGGTATTCCAGAGCTTGGAGAGTGGACATGGAGACAGGCCAGTTCAAAATGCCACAAGTCCCACTGTTTATGAGACTTAGCAATTTTTCTCACAAATCCTCTTGTGATTACTATAATTGATTAGTTTTTAGTTCTGATAAAAATGCTTTTGACAGTCACCGGCTGGTTCCCATTGCTTTTGCAGATGCTGGCCATTCCGGAAGCATTTCTCTTATCTGTTGAGTTTTTAAATTCTGGTAATTTATCAAGATAAGAGTAAAACACAGCACAGTCCACTTAGAGAGTGCTGCAAATGAATTTTGACTCCACCTCGGTATCTGGCAGCAATTTAAATAAAAGAAATAAAGGAGGGAAGGATAGGTCTTCAATTGCAGATGTGATAATATTAAAAGTGATCTCTAAGGTCCCCAGTCCTTCTGCAGGAAACTGAGAGTATGCAGACTAAAGAGGGAAATTTTTGCAGCTCTCCTCACACTCATTTTACCCGTGAGGTCATCTGGCCTCTGTGATTTAGAGCAGTGTTCCAAAGGAGAAGAACCTTATTATTGAGAGTGCAGTTTGGAAGGAGATATGTAGAAATTCTTATGTCTGTCTGTCTGTCTATCTATCTATCTATCTATCTATCTATCTATCTATCTATCTCCCAAATGCTGTCCCCCTTCTGATCCCCCCTTGTAGAGTTCCTCCCTCCCTCCCTCCTCCCCTTCACCTCTGAGAAGGTAGCCAGCCCACCTCCATATCCAGTATCCCCTTAACCCTGGTGCACCAAGTCTCTGCAAGATTAGGTGCATCCTCTCCAACTAAGGTTAGACTGGTAGCCCTCTGCTACATTTGTGCCAGGGAGCCTCAGATCAGCCTGTGTATGCTCTTTGATTGATGGCTTAGTCTCACGAAGTTCCCAGGGATCCAGATTAGTTGATACTGTTGGTCTTCCTGTGGGGAATGTAGAGACTCTTAAGAGGTTAAGTGCTATATTCTTGGACATTGGGAAAAATCCTAAGTTCCAGGGCATGAATTCTATGCTCTTCTTTTTAACAGTGGCTTAAAGCGTGAACCATAAATTACAGGGTGAATTGGAAGTTATTATCTATTCTTTATCCTTTCCTCACATCAATGATAGACATTGATCTCATTGGTTACTTCCCTGCTGCTTGATACAATACCATGGCCAAAAGCAACGTAGAGGTGAAAAGGGTTTATTTTGGCTCATAGTTCCTGACGGATAGAGAACATCATGGCAGGGAAAGCGTGGCAATGGGGGCTGACATGGCTGTCTGGAAGTCAAGAGATCACTTATCATCCACACACAGGAAGCAGAGCCATGGGACAGTAAGTGGGGCCAAGTCATAAGCTGTAAGAGCCTGTCTCCTGCCTGACTCTTTCTCTTCTGTTCCTGAAACCACATTTTCATCTCATGATTGAATTAAAATACTACTACCTTTCCATTTGTGTTGCTATTGGTGTATTTCAAAGCCCCCTTAGAGCTGTGGCCATGTCTTCATAAAAGCCCAGTACGGGAATCTGTATATAGCACAGGTTCTGGATGTATATCACACTACTAGCTGGGAGTCTTGGCTCTATCATAACTCCTATTAGATGAGCATTTCAGCATTTCCAAACTCATTGCTTATTCAGCATTTCCAAAATTATTGCTTATTCCCATTAAAATAGTTCTTTAGCACTAGAGAGGTGGGTCAGTGAGAAGAGGACTGGTTCTTCTTCTAAAGGATTCAAGTTCAATTCCCAGCACCCATGTGGTGGCTCATAAACTATAACTCCAATCCCAGGGTATCCAATGCCTCTTTCTGCCTTCCACGTCATTCATGCACTGCACAGACATACATGAAGACAAAATTTCCATACACATAAAATAAAAAATAATAAAAGTCTTAAAATATTTCTTCTATTTAATTTAAGATTGTTTTGGAACAAACTTATAAAGCATTTTCAAGATCTTAAAACAAAACAAAACAAAACAGCAGCAACAAAACCAAACCTTCCCATCTGTCTTTGGTTTACAGCAACCACAAAATAAAGAAGAAAGAAAAATGAGGCTCAGGTGCCTGATCTCCCAGCCACTCTTTATATTGGTCATTTCAACCACTCATGGGCACAACAGCCTTTTAAGATGTAAGTGACATTACCTTCATTTCACAGCATGAATCCAAGGCTCTTGACATTTACTGGCTGGAGACCACAAAGGTACTGAACAAGAAATGGTTCAACTCACAGTCCTGAAGAATCTGTGTTCTCTGTAAATTGAGGAGTCCCTGTGTGAATCCCAGGGGTTTTCATAACCAAGTGCGGGGATCATGGTGGGGCATCAGTTTCAGGATTAGTGCAATGGGATTTGGAGGAGTTGGAGTCAGAACAAACTCAGACTATGGGAGGCATCTCTAAGACCAGCACGGCTGCCTGACCCAGTGATGGTACAAACCTTCTGTTGGCTTTCGGTTATCAGTGACCGGTGAAGTAATTCAGAACTGCCCAAGCTGACCTGTGATGGTGATGGTTATCTGTGGTATCAGGGGTGCTCATCGGCATGTCAGTGCTCTGCTCTTTGACTGCCAATATCAAACAGTCCTCTGAGTTGTGACAACCACAGCCATCTCCAGACATTAATGAATGTCTCTGGAAGCAAAATGTCCTAGGGTGAAAACCACTGAACTCTGATCCAGAATAAAGGTTGACGAGAGGTGCACTGCATCTCACAAGCTGATAGATGAGACTCGTTGATGGTGAGACCCATAGGAAGCAGTTTGTACTTGTTGCTTGTTTCCATATGTGAGTTTTATGTTCTGATTAGAGTTGTGAAGGACAGGAGTCTTCCATAGGTTCAGATCAAAATCTCCAAGGAAGGAACACAGTGTAGCTAATTCCCCCACCTGGTGTTTTGAGACAAGGCTTCTCTGTGTAGCTTTGTCTATCCTGGGACTCTCTCTGTAGACCATCCTGGCCTCAAACTCAAGAGATTCACCTACTTCTGCCTCCTGAATTCTGGGAATACAGGCATGAGCCACCACCACCTGGCTAGTACTAATCTCTACATCTGCTTATTTTGAGAGGTCTCGGAGGAGTGCTGATTATCTCACAGCATCTTCATTTGGGTGGGTGTTTCCTGGATTAGGGAGAAAGAAAAGGGCTTTCTCTACCATCCTTGCCTTCATTTCTTCAGCCATCTGTTGCAGGATAATTTGATCACACTGGGATCCCTGAGAATATGTTATTTACAAATTAGAAAATCTGTTTCTAGTTGTGGTGTGGCTCAGCCTTAGCACACACCTTTAATCCTTCTGGCTGAAATACAGACTTGTTTTTACCACACACCTCTAATCCCAAACAATGAAGGTAAAGTTAGTTTGTAGAAGGAAGCACTCAAGTTTGAATGTCATCTTTAATTAGTGGCGGACAAAGTGATGAATCAGAGAAAGATTTGACAGAATACTAAATGCCCAACTCTCAGGACAAGAGAGAGAAAAAAGAAGTCTACTTAAGGGACAGTAGTACAGAAAAGAGAGAGAGAGAGAGAGAAAGAGGAGACAATTTTACCAGGGCAGTTACACAGAGAGAGACAGGTTGCAGAGAGAGAACAAGCTAGACACAGATAAAAACAGAATGAGCCAGAGAATGAGAAGGAACCAGAAGATTAGAACATATTGCCAAAGTTAGGCCAAGCAGAATAATTCAGAAGAGAGAGATTGATTAATTGATTGATTGATTGATTGATTGATTGAATCAATCAGCTTGGGGAGGAGTTTTGAGCCATAACAACTGAGTTGAACCAGCCTGCCCGAGCACAGAAAGAACTAGAAAAGGTGAGCTCAATCACCCTTTCTAAGTCTCAGAGACCAAAAACATTCTAGGCTTCAATAAGATTGTACAGAGGCTAAAAGCTCTAGGATTGGCCTAAGTTAGCCAACTGAGGCAGCAAGCCTAGGAGACTTAATTCAGGAGAATAAAAGTTATTTTTACAGCTATCAGTCAGAGGTACACTCGGTGCCATTCCCTACACTGAGCCCTCAGGATATGAGGGTCAATAAGTCTGGTTTTGAGATGGCTCAGTAGCTAAAATACTTGCCACACAAGCATGAGATAGTAAATTTGATCCCCAGAACCTACATTAAAAATACTAGGCACAGTGGTGCACACTTGGAATCCCAGTGTTGAAGTGGAGGAGATGGGGGTCTCTGAAGCTTGATGGTCAGCTAGACTAGCTGAACCAGTGAACTCTAGACTGTTGAGAGACCCTGTCTCAAAGGAGGTGAATGATGATAACGTTCTTGAGGATGGTACCCAAGGCAGTCTTCTAGCTGCTATACACATACAAACCCATCTGTGTGAAATGTTCTTCACACACAGGCACCTGTACACACCCTCTACACCCCCAGAAAGGTGAAAAAATACCTTTTATTTTGCTGCTAAAAGAAACACAGAGATGTGATGGTCAGCTCAGCAGGGCTTGTAATAAATATTCGAAAGACCTGAAAAGGATACCAAAGGGAATGGAAGGAAGCTAGCCTCTTGCTAGATTAGAGGTTCTCAACCTGTGGTTACCTCCCTTTTATGGGGTTGAATGAGCTTTTCACAGGGGTGGCCTAAGACCATCAGAAAACACACCACAATTCATAGCAGTAACAAAATCACAATTATGAAATAATAATGAAAATAATTTAGTGGTTGGGAATCACCATAAAATGAGGAACCACATTAAAGGGATCGAAGTATTAGGAAGGTTCAACCACTGGGCTAGGAAGATGCTGGAATAAGTTCTTCCCAAAGCAAACTCTTGTCTACTTAACTAATGAGCTCTTGGGGGAAACAGGGGAGGCTGGGTTTCCTGAAGCAGGCTGTGATCTGACTGTGGTACAGTGAGTTCACTGAATGAAGGAGGGTGTGGCTAACCTTCAGAGACAAGATTCTCCTGAAAGACAGTGGTAGTTAGCATTATTGGTCTGAAGAAGATGAGCTCAAGAGGAGAAAAGATAAGTGGGGAAATGATGTACACAGAGCAGCGAAGAAAGTTGTATTGGGATTGCAAATGTCAGCATTAAAATATTCATGAGATAAATGGTAGTAAAATTTTGCTCAAAGGGATGATATAATTTGAGCATTTGGGAGAAAGAACAGCAGAAAAATCAGAGCTTGAATGGCCTACAGACTAATATGTCCAGAGGGAGAAAACTAGGGTAAGCATAGCTAGTGTCTCATGGCTATGGAGCCATTGAGCCCTCTGGGTGGCACCTGAGACACTAGAGTGTTACAGATGCCAGTAGACGTGTGCCAATTCACATGCATCAGACACAAGATTATGATGATGGAGTTCAAATGTAAATGAAGAGAGAAAGGAAAGGGCCACCATTTATGCTGAGAGAAGAACCTAACTAAAGTCTACAGTGTGATACTACATCGCTCTATCTCTGTCTCTCTCTATCTCTCTGGGTGTGTGTGTGTGTGTGTGTGTGTGTGTGTGTGTGTGTGTGTGTGTCTGTGTGTGTGTCTGTGTATTTGTGCATGTATGGACCTGTTGCCAGGTAAGGCTAGAGCCAGGGGCATGAACACCAATTCTTTATTGGTGTAAAGTTGGGACAGAGAGTCATGCCTAAAATGTATTCACAAGGTCCAATGGATTGTAATCTGTTGTTAAATACACCAACAGCCTTAAGCTTACGTAGTTTGAGAGCTCATTTCTGTGATGTCCCATCTCTATCTCACTCTTTGGTCATAACCTCCCTCCACTGCTGTTGTCTCCTCCTTGGTTCCGTGACTACAGCTACCTGGAACACCAGACATCTGTCTTGCAGAACAGAGTGCTTCCTCCCTTGTTTGGATCTGTAGGTTTTGACTGGCCACTGCTGGAGGAGCTCTGTTCAATATACTATCAGCTCTGGACAAGGGGATTTGGTATGATGAATGGCCAGATCTGAGTGAATTATCCATCATGTTGAATGAGTTCAAAACAACTCATTGTCCAAAACAACAAACAGCCAGAGTTGTCTGAGAGAGCTAGGGAGACAGGGTTCAGAAACATTGTCTCCAACACAGAGGACTGGGTTTGTTTGATTAAAAGAGGTGAATTCAGGGAGGTAAGGTTTAAAACTTAAAATTTACCTTGGTAGTTTTCCTCATCCCCTTAAGCACACTGTGTGTCTAGAGAACTTACAAATGGCTTCATGAAAAATGGTGCTAGGGAGAGGGCTGAGTTCCCTTACAAGGGTACCTTGCAGTGTTTACCACAGAAGATGTTGCCTTGTAGATGATTACACTCACAGTGATCAGATAGTTTTAAACTTAGTGGTGGTAGTAAATGGATCTGCTTTCAGTAGGTACCACATTTCTAATTCTGGATTTAATCTGTCCCTAATGGTGTTATAATTTATTATCTATCTATCTATCTATCTATCTATCTATTATCTATCTAATATATCTATTATTTATCTATCATCCTCATAATAATTTTTGAGGCAGAGTCTCATGTAGCAAAAGCTGGCTTCAAACTCACTATGCAACCAAAGCTGGCCTTAAACTTCTGATTCTTCCCAGGCCCCAATAGATGGGATTACAGCCCTTACCATACCCAGTCACTATACTCTTTTTATGAAGTTGTGTAACTATGAAACCTATTGCAGGAAACCAGACCATAATGAAAATAAACAACCAACACTTGGCAGTACAATGTTACTAGTTGTCCTTTGGGTTGGTAAGGCACGACTGAATGCATGCGCGTGCGCGCGCACACACACACACACACACACACACACACACACGACTTACATGGCTTTCTTCCTGACTATAGCTTTGTTAGAAAAACATCATCATAAGTCAGGGAATATGTTATATATTTAATGATTATTGGGTTTAATCCATGGAAACCTCATAGGAACCGCTCCAGGCTCAGTGCCCACAAATAATCAAGTGTCTCTTCAGAGAGGTGTCAGTGCATGTTCTCACATACAAAAAACTTTGAAAACAAACTATGATGTTTGCTTTTTGATGAAATACACACAAGTATGCACAATGACCACATAATGCAGGGGCTATCACTAAAAGAGGATTTTAACATGAGATTTTAAAGTCAACTTGCTGTTGAGTTTTTACTTGATTAGTAATATTATAAATGGTACATGTTAATATAGCAAAAATATTGGTGATGTCATGTGTAAAGTTCATGAACTATGAATTATGGATATGAAGTATGTAAAATGGTAAATTCTACTAAATGTTGATAATCCTATTTTATTTACCTTTTTTGTTATTCATGTGACATCTAGCAACTATGCAGAAACCACACAGCACTAAGAAGCAAGCAGAGAGCCACAGACAATTCTGGGTCTCCTGCAAAAGCTGTGAATGCTGCCATGCTGGGTAAGCCATTGACAGCCAGGCTCCCTGTGTTCAGAAACGCAAACAAAAGAGTGAAATCCGGTTTCCAGGGAAATCTCTACCTTCATTCTGAAGGCTATTCTGAACTCTTGAATAGCAGCCGAACCACCTGCTTGTGAGGCATTCAGAGGAACTCCGGTCTCTTGTAGGTACAGTTCACTGTGTATTTTGATAAGCATACCTGGGGAATGACAGAAATGGGCGTATCTCTATTAAAAGGGATTACTGCAATTTTGCATTCTCTTCTGCTCTGAGAGAGCATAATCAATAACCATTTCAATGCATAAGAGACAAAAAAGGGGGATGTTTTTGAGGAATGGCTCAGAGGTTAAAAACACCACTCCTGCAGAAGCGCCAAGTTCTATTCCTAGCATCCAGTACTGAGAAGCATATAGCCACCTGTAACTCCAGCTCCAGGAGATATAACACCCTCTTCTGGACTTTAAAGACACTGTATTCATGTGCACATACATCCCCACACACTTAAAATTTAAAATATATTTTTAAAAGACAAATGATGCAATGTAGTTACCATGGTTAAGTTAAGCTTGCTACAGTGGCGTTGGTTACCTCTAGGAATCTGAACTATGCTTCGTTCCCAGGCTGAATGTCAGGCTATGCAGTTAGCAGGACCTTAGGACCTTGAGGCAGTGAGTCACAAGGAAACAATCCGAGAGTGTAAGATGAAGGCATGCTTGCTGCCCAGTTCCCTCTGTCCTCTATACTCAGCCCAGAACTGGGCCTGTGAAATGGTGCTGCCCATAGTTAGGATGGGTTGGTTTTTTTTTTTTTTACCTCTATTAATCCAAATAAGAAACTCCATCATAGCCGGGCGATGGTGGCGCACGCCTTTAATCCCAGCACTTGGGAGGCAGAGGCAGGAGGATTTCTGAGTTTGAGGCCAGCCTGGTCTACAGAGTGAGTTCCAGGCCAGCCAGGGCTACACAGAGAAACCCTGTCTCGAAAAACCAAAAAAAAAAAAAAAAAAAAACTCCATCATAGGCAAGCTCAGAGCCCATGTCTCAGGTGATTTTACTGTCTCCTTACATAACCACTGAGATGATTCTTTAGTTAACTAGTAGCATTACAATTAACTATCTCTCTATCTATCTCTCTATCTCTCTGTCTATCACCTATCTATCTAATCTGTCTATGAATCTATGTGTCTATCTATCATCTAACTCTCTGTCTATATATCTACATATTTCTGTGTGATAGAGAAAATGAGAAAGAAAAAGACTGTGAGAATGATAGCAAGGATAAGAAAGAGACACCCAGACAGAGGTAATGAAAGGCAGAAAGGAAGAGAGCAGATTAATAATTTTATCATGGTGGTCTGAATGCCAAGGAGCAGGGTTTACAGGTGGTGCTTCCCTCTGTAGGAAGCGTCATTCAACTTTTCTTCTATTGGTGGGCTCAGGAAAAGGCTGGCACTTCCACAGATTCCACCCTGTTGTAGCCATGATGATCAGGAGTGACAGTGCATCCATAAATCCTCTGGGACACTAAAACCATTGTGTGTGCACTTGATACTTGTCATAGATACTCGGGTTCATCTGTGGTCCAACAGCTCTTGTATCTTGGGGACTACTTATAAAGGGAAAGAAATAAGAAGGCTCACATTCTCTTGGCAAGAGGGCACATTTGGCATTTACCAGGTCTCATCAGCTTCTGTCTTTCAAAAGTCCTCTTTTCTACTTTCTGTTTGTGAGACAGGTGGATTGAAAGCCACCATTTCTGTCCCCTTGTCATCCTTTAGCTGAAACCACAGAGATAAACTGCTAGTGTTTACAGCTTTATGTCTTGAATTGACAAATGCGATTACATGAAATTAAAAAGCTTCTGCACGGTCAAACACATGGCTAGCATGGTAAATAGACAGCCTTCAGGATGGAAAAAAAATCCTTCCCAGCTAGACCACATAAAAACTGCAAAAAGGTAAACATGATGCACAGTATTCTTTCTTTCTTTTGTTCTTTTTTTTTTCTTCTTTAGGGAGAGTATTTTTCCTCCCTCATGGAACCTATACTAAGTAATTTTGGTTTTTAAAGATTTTAATGTGTGTGTGTGTGTGTGTGTGTGTGTGTGTGTGTGAGAGAGAGAGAGAGAGAGAGAGAGAGAGTGTCGTGTGTGTGTGTGTGTGTGTGTGTGTGTGTGTGCCATGTGTGAGAGTGTAATGCCCAAAAAAGCCAGAAGAGGGAGTCAGATCCCTTGGAACTGGAGTTACGGTGATTGTGATTCTTCCTGATGTGGGAGCTGAGAACCAAAGTTGGGTCCTCTGTAAAAGCAGCATGTGTTTTTAACCTCTGAGCCATCTCTCTATTCCTTCCCCTATCCTAAATAGACTTACTAGGAGTCTAAAAGCTCTATAGACCCTCTCTTGTTTTCCCCTTTGAGAACTTGCTGATCCTGTCATGATGGTTTCATCTATTATATGATTGATATAGGTACCATCCCTGACTCCTGAGCTTGCAGTCTCACTCCAGCTCCTGTAAGGTTTGCCTTGTACGGGAAGTTGGGACCTCACCAAGCAGATCTCTATCCCTTCTTGACACCATTTAGTGAATACAAAGGCTTGAATAGTTTCTCAAATTTATAAGCATTAGTACTTTCAAAATCTCCCAATTAAAGGGATAAAATGGGTAAGCAGAGACTTCCTACAGGAAATCATGTGGGAAATTGTATACTGAGCCTAGATACCCTCAAATACTGAGATGGAATTAGAGAAGACAGTTGTCTATAATAATGGAATAGAAATACCCTGAATGTATTGTGTGAGGGTGCAATATTCTTCATTTTCCCATATAGGTAGCCACCACAGAGGATCCAAAAGTATTGAGCTCTGAATTCTTGCCATCTCTGAGAGCACTGGAGGGTTGAGGAGAGGAGATGTCGATAATGGGGCCTGGTGATACAGGTCTGTCATTCCATGGAAAGCAGAGGCAGGAGAATTGCTTAAGCCACCTCAGCCTGTAATTCCAGGCCTGTCTCCAAATTCTAGATGAACCTTGGACAACATAGTGAGAATGTCTCAAAATAAAAGTAATGGAGAGCTGGGGATGTAGGTCAGGGGCATGAGGTTCTAGTTCCAGTTCCTACTGTGTCAATCAATCAATCAATCAATCAATAATCAATCAAATGAAGATAAAGTGACAGCCAGTCTCAAAGCTAGAAAACTTGACGCACCTCTTTTATACACTGGATATTTGGAGTATCTGTTATTTCTAATTGTCTTTATCTGAAGGCAAGCAGGATTTATGTTCTCTCTTTACAAGATATAGTCTGGAGTTGGATGCCAGCAGACACAGTGGCTCACTTCTTTGATGCTCACACCCCAGAGACGGCTCCCAGGTCCTGGATAAAAACATTGCTTGGTTGTAAATCTGGAAAAAAAAATCCCTGTTAGCTTTTCAATAGATTTACATACAACTCAAAAAAGGCAGATAAAAAGTCACAATTAGATTTTCCAATGTGATCACTCCAACAAAGAAGAGAGTTTCTGTTCTTTTATACAAAGCATAACAAAAAAAATGTATTTCTCTTGTTTTTAATTTTTACCTGGCCATATGGATCTCCAACTGTCTGCTAATGACTGCATATTTTGTTTATATATATCCCCTCTGTGACACTGAATCTTCTGAAGGCAAGAATATATCTTTATTTATTTTGTATTCTCAGTTCTCTCCACTGGGCGCTGCATAAATTTTTCATTTCATTATTGCTGTCCCAACATGCAAAGAACTCAAAACAGTAAGAAAACATATAAACCAATTTAAAAATGAACAGGGGACTAGATTAGATATTTTGTTTCAGAGTGGGGCATACAATTAACCAGAGATATGTGAAAAAAAATGTTTGACACCATTTATGGTTAGATAAATGTAAGCTAAAACCTCATATGTGTATTAAAATGGATATTATAAAAAAAAAAGATGGCAACGATGTGGAGAGAGGGGGCCCCTCTCACATTGCTGATAGGGAGGTGAGTTAGTATCGGTTTTATGGATCCAGTGTGGAGACTCCTCACAGAACTGAAAAGATTTTTCCATTCGATCCAGTTCCACAGCTGTGTATTTATTCTAAGGAAACATATACAGATGATGAAGACAAGCTTGACACTTGCCATGCTTATTGTAATATCACTGATATGAGTTGGGATCCAGGATCTACTGTTGTGTTTGTCAGTTGTTGTTGGAATGAAGGTAATTTGACTACATAGTCTGGCTGGTTTCACTTTCATTCCAGTCCTCCTGCCTCAGTTTTCTGTGTGCTGGAATTATAAGAGTGCACCATCATGCCTGGCATGACTCCATTTTGATTCTGACAATTCACCCACACCCTTGTCTCTCTCAACACTTTTCTCTGATTAACCACCTAATGGTTTGATATTGACCATCCTTCTTCATAGAGATGACATCTGTCCTGGTTGGTTTCATCTGATCCTACACCAGGGGAAAATTGACAGAAGTCAAAGAATTAGTGTTAATTAAACCCTCTTTTAAGTAATTAAGAGATAGAAGTTAGGAATTCTAAACCTTTTTTTTCTGGAGTCCATTCCTAAATTTAATTCTGTCTGCCCGGGGGATATTCTAGCATACTAAAAATACTGCTCAGGACTGGGCAGTAGTGGTACATGCCTTTAATCCCAGCACTTTGGAGGCAGGGGAAGGTGTATCTCTGTGAGTTTGACGATAGCCTGCTCTCCAGAGTGAGTTCCAAAACAACAAGAGCTACACAATGAAAACTTGTCTCAAAAACAAACAAACAAATACTGCTCACGTTATTTCATTAGAAGTTATACTTACAAAAAGCATCCACAAACACAGAGAATACAGAACACAACCAACAAGAGAAAGTGTTTGCAGACAGTCTAGGCTGAAAAAAAAAAGCATTTATTGGAGTCGTTCCCCTCACGTTTGATTACAAGTCTTCAGAAAAATACCCAAACTGTAGGTAACTGAAGACTTAGAACAGTGTAGAATAACCATGTCAGGATGTTCTGGATGCTCAGCAAGTGATAAATTAGACTAGGTACTTTCATCATATACAGCGTTTTAAGGTAAGAGTTGTGATAGGAAGCAATGTGCTACAACCATTGGGCTTCCCCAATCTTCTTTTCAGAAATATATTTGACTTTATTCCAGAGCAAGGGACAGCCAAATTTATCAACAGCAGACTACATTTGAATACAAGTAGACAAAAGACTTTTTTATCTAATAAAATAGGTTTATAGATGTGTGACTAGTGAGCTGAGAGAGGCACCTGTATCTGGTTTAGGAGAATACTTCTTCATGTGTTTGCACCAGGAAAACACCATCTGACACAACTGACATTCCAAAGAACCCTTAAGTTTCCATTTCAGTGCTGACTACAGAAATCAGAGATGTTAAAATTTTGTATTGGCCATTTTCATATGCTTTCTGAATGGCAGGAGCATGCTTGTCCCCCCCACAACCCTACACCCAGAGCATCTACTCTTAGAAGGTTGGATCACAGCACATTTCCTTCTCTATCTCTGGCAGGAAGGAAGCTAAAAGTTACTGGTGCTGAAAAAATATTGTTTTTCGTTTTGGAAAATAACAAGTTGTATTTGTGTGTATCAGAACTAAAGTCGAGGGGGACCCATAAATATGTTTAGTTTGGCCTGAAGTTTTGGTTTTAAGGTTTATTTCTATTTATTTATGTGTATCTATTATGTGTATGTATCTGTGAGTGGGTTTGTGCATGTGAGTGCAGTGCCTGCAGAGACCAGAAGAGGGTGCTAGATTCCCCTGAAACTGGATGTGAGCCACCCAATATGTATGCTGTGAATTAAAACTCTTAACTGCTGAGCCATCCCACTCATCCTCTTGATTTTTTTTAATTAAATCCAGGTGTACATAGAAAGAAGATTCCATATGCAAGGCAGTATTCCCAGTATGAGATTATGACATGCAGCTTTCCTACGCACTACAATACTTGCAGAGGAGGCTGCAGAGAGATGATTCCTTGCTTCTGAGATTGTTTCCCAGGACACAGCTTTAGAAGCTGAGCTCACGTTTCCTTTAGCTAAATACTCATCAAGAAACAAGGTGGCCCAGATTAGAGCAGTTAGTTTGCAGCTCCTTCGATGCTAGCCTTGCCATGAAGCAAATTACAACGGCAGAGATATTTTTATGATTGCGCCTACCAACTTCCATTGCCCAAACTATAAAGAGCCACAGTGCAAACACTCGGAGAGGGGAAAATAAGAGAAGAAAGGCAGAAAGCTTTCCCAGATACCATCATAAATAAGTGCTTTTGTTGTTGTTGATAGTGTTTTGTGCTGATGTTAGAAAGACTTACCAGCTCAGGAAATCAAGCATATTTGTGCCAATAAATTCCCCAGCATGGGGCCCTAATGCGAGACGCCATATCTGCCTGCGGCTGGATATCTGATTTCTGAGGCGGAATCAAAGCTGAAATGAGAGGATGAAGTGTCTATCCTGTTGTGTAAACAGAAAGTGAATTAGAGAGGAAAGGCTTTCTGTTCTATAAAGCCTAACAGCCACTTAAGTGGATGGCAGTATTTGAGAATACAGAGTTTTCCTAATGGCCATGTGCTCATCCCTCTGCCTGGGAGCTGTTGAGATGTTAAAATGTAGGAAAGGAACATGTCTCCTATGTGGGCAGATGTCCCCGAGGCTGGATGTGCTGGGAGGCTGGGTGATGGGGTGCTTTGGGGGAGTCAGTGGGCACCAGGGAACATGGGGGAAAATGGAGCCATTACAGGAAGCTGAGGGTCTTTCCAAAATACAACAATTTATGTGAATCAACTGACTTAATTCTTCCAAGTTCAAAAGATGGGTTCTGCTGTGATCTAATCTTCTAGATGAAGACACCAAACCATCAAGCATCTATTCTTTAAATTAAAAAACCAAAAACAAAAAAGACCAACTACTTTAAGCATATGGTTATTTTGCCTGTATGAATGTTTGGAGTACACACATGCAGTGCCCACCCCCAAAAAGAGTGTCAAATCCCCTGGAAATGGTGTTAATAGATGGTTGGGAGCTCTCATACTGGGAATCAAGCTTGGGTCCTCTGCAAGAGTAGCAAGTGATCTTAACCGTTGAACCTTCTTTCTACCTACCACAGGTTTATTCTTCAAAAAAAAAAAGAAAAACACATGTATTCTCTCTCTCATTCTCTCTCTCTCTCTCTCTCTCTCTCTCTCTCTCTCTCTCTCTCTCTCTCTGTGTGTGTGTGTGTGTGTGTGTGTGTGTGTGTGTGCACATGTGCTATGGTACTCACATGGAAGTCAAAAGTCAACTTGTCTTATTTCATCCTCTCCTTCCACAGCACTGGCCCTAGGAATCAAGCTCAGGTCATCAGCTGGTATTAAGGACATTTTAATGCCAAGTCTTTCTTGGTAACAAGCTCCTTTACATGCTGAGCCATCTCAATGGTTCAACCATTTGTTTTTGAAAAGAAAGAGATTTGGGTCCAAGCAGTGTGTTTTCAATACGTAGATGCTTCACATCGCTTTTGCTAGAGGAGGAGCAGTAAAGGGTCTCTGGGATACCCAACCTCTGGACCGTGCAACATGCCTTGTTATCTACAAATGCACTGAGCCACATTCACAGCTCTCCTGGGATGCACAAAGGACTTTAGGCTGCAGGTTGGACCTATGTGAAGACTGTTGCAGACTCTCAACCGTCTGTCACCACACTCTCCTTACAATTACAGAATAGAAGGTTGGCTTGGAGACAGCTCAGAGCCCACAGGGCTTGCTTTGGATTCAGGAAGCCCTGAGTTTTACCCATAGCACTGAATAAGGTAATAGTGGTGGTTCATGTCTATAATCTCAGCACTTGAGATGCAGGCAGGAGGATTAGGAGTTCAAGGTCATTCTCAGCTACATATACAGTTGGAGGTCAGCCTGGGTTACATGAGATCTTCTTGTCCTAAAGAAATAATTAAATCCTTGAATAATGCCTTAGAATTTGCACAGATATGGTCCAGTAAAGCTTCATAAAGTGGGTGGGGGTCTGAATGTGACATGTACCTCTCTCCTTCCACCACCCCTTATGAACACACCCTCATCCTCTGCTGTTCAGATCAACCCACCAAGATGGGAGCTGCTTGCTATCAGATTCCTGAGCCTTAAGGATGTACTGACTGTCTAGTGTCTTTGTCCTTGACTTTGCTCTTGACAAAACACAGGCACACTCTTTTTCAAGCCATTTGTTCTTTAGAGTTTTGAGTGAGAGTTCACCTAAATTCCCCGAAGATGAACGGATTGTGCATTTAGACATACTCTGTTTTCCTTCCCCATTGCTTTCTACACCCTTGGAGATGCTTATTTCCTAATTGGAAAAAAAAACCCACACACCTCATGTTCTTGCCAATGTTCAGCATGAGAAATTTAAATGCCTTAATGATCTGATAAAAGAGAATGTTACAGCTGGCTTAAATCTAACATTCTCCCAATTCTTTGAATGCTTATTTCTTATGGCTGGTAATATTTGTGGAGGCTATGGAACCTTAAGGAGGTAGAGCCCCACTGTCAGAAGTACATTAAGTGAAGGAGATTTAGTGGTGACAGCCACACTGTTGTTCTGGTCCTAGACCCTCTGCTCCATGGTTCCCAGCCATATGACACTTAACAGCAGAGGCTCCTCCCCTCAGACCCTCTCCCATACTTTCATCAACATGAACCCTAATATGCTTCCTTAAGTGGTTTCTGCTAGGTATTTAGGTCACCTCCAGAAAGAAAAGCAGCAACCAGCTTCCAAAGAAAAATTGCAAGGAAAGAACAATATATTAACTCTATCACAAAACCCTACTATACCAATGGTGGCTTTGGCTTGGGGAGATAGGCCACTTGGCAAAGTACTTGCTGAGGAATTGAGTTTGATCCCCAGATCCAAGATAATAACAATAAGGGCATGAAGGTATAAGGCAGTAATCCCAATTCTGAGCAAGTAGAGACAGGTGGATACTTGGGTCAATTTAGCCCAATTGGTGAGCTATGGGCAAGTGAGAGACCCTGCCTTAAAAAAACAATATGCATGTTTCCTGAGGATGATACTTGAAGTTGTCATCTGGCTTCCACATGTATGCATGCATATATATGCAAACACACACACACACACACACACAAATGTAAGAAAACATGATGATGGTCTTGAACTGGACAAGGCTTTACTCTGATTCATCTACAGTAAGCATTATAAAATGTAAACCCAACCAAGCTATCTTTTGCTTAATGCCCCTTTGTGAGCCAAATTCCCACATCTGCATCTAATCTTCTTACTGTATACATGATTGAACAAGGCCATGCCTATAGGTGACTGCTGGTATAGATACATGTGTAAGAAGGTTTTAAGTTGGTGCTACCTTTGAAATTCCAGCTTCCCTGAGCCCCCAAATTCAAGTAGGAAGGATGGTACCTGCAGGCTATAAAGTCTATGCTAAATGATCTGAAAGTTCTCCTCGCCACACTAATAACATTTATGCTTAAATTCTATTTACTCCCCATAAATCTGTTTTTCTCTCTTTCTCTCTTTGTCAATGAACTCCCTATTACCTACAGATGATCTTCAACTTCGGATCCTCCAGCCTCTACTACCTGAGCTCTGGGATTATATACTACAAAGAGCAAATCCAGGACTTTGAGCCTGCTAGGCAAGTTCTCTACTCACCAAGCTACATCTCCAGTCCTATTGAACCTTTTGAATATATGAACTTGTAATGAGCACACGGTAGATATTCTTCCTCTAACTTCAAGAACATAGGAGAGGAGGAAACCACCCTATTTCACAGGAGAAGAAAATGAACAAAATCAGAGAAATGCACTGACAAGCTGTCCAAGCCCAACAACCTGGGTTTTGTCTCTGGATGGTACAAGAAGAGAATTGACTTCCACAGATTTTCTCTGACCTCCACAAATCCTACACATGCACAGGGGTGAATGCATGTATGCACACATAAGTAAATAATGAATGTAATTTTTTAGCAGTTAAAATGAGCTGCCCTCATTTTAATTAAGAACTTGCTTCCTAAGGAAAATAAAACCAAAGCATGATGAAGAACTGGTTCCCTTCATATTTATAAACGTGGACACAAGTGCGTTTTCCTATAAAATAAGCCTCCAAGATGCAAACTGTGGAAAATGGCCCCCTGGGTTCTAAATTTTGTAACAAGATCTGTCCTATGTTCAAATTGTATCCTTAATGTGCCGTGACCCCAGTGGTGTGCGGGAGGACCGAGACACTTTAATGAGTGCAGCCATGTGTATATTAGATGATTGAGTGTCATATAACAGAATTTGACTTTGATGTTTTTGAAAGGAGTTTGAAACATCGCATGATGCTTCTGAATCAATTTCAGGTGCAACTAATCAGGCTCTTGTTTGAGATGATGGCGTGACGAGCATTCTTCATTAGGAAGATGGGCTCCACTTGGAGTATCTGAGTAAAAGGAGCCTCACAGGGACTTGGCAGGCTTAAACGATCACTAACCTTGTTGTAATTCAGGGAACTTTGCTACAAGCTTAACAACAGAGCAGAGGTTTAGGACTGACAACATGACCATAAACTAAAGTATACCCAGTAGCCACTCCTGTTTAGACATCTAAAGAAGAATGTCCAGGTAACAAGCATACCTTGCTTCAGACAAGCAAACATACGTGATCAGCTTGCATAGCACACACAGAGTTGATGGGAAGTAAATGACACACTAACATGTATGACTTTGTAAAACAGTGCCAAAGGAAACCACGGGTGAGTCTCCGATGTTTTCTTAAAGAGTGACTATGGTGAACCCAGCCCCTACTGATACACCTACAATTTAACTCTTATACCTAAGGCTCAGAAAATCATTGAAGAGGGAATGGAAAGATTGTATGAATCAGCAGACCAGGATGTCTGCTGCTAGACAGTATCTTCTAGACATGAGAGGGACCCGCACTCTTGGGATCTTACCACACAGTCACCTAAACAAGACTTACCCAATGACAAGATAAGTTGACATACCAATGTGGATGAGGGAATATCACAAAGCTACACCCCCAGATGAAATGACATAGACAGTCAATGGTGGCTAAGAAATAGAATCTGCTCCATTGATGAGTCTCCTGATAGGTTATCCTTTCTCAAGGGGTCGGCCCTAAACACACATATATGTATGAGCATCACTGAATGGATTCGGTAGAATGTGGGTGAGTATGACATTATTGTTTACATAAATGCTTATGTTACCATGTTATTGTATATGTATGCACATATATAATGTTATTAAGTGAAAATAAGTAATGGATTTGAAATCAGAGAAACACAGGAAGTAGGAGGGGAAGAAAAGGCTAAAATGATATAAATATATATGAAACAGACATATGAAATTCTAAAAGTAAAATATTTAAAAGGGGGCTGGATATTGAGCAGAGTGGAGCTTCAACGCTCCTTAGGACTGACTGCAATACTCCACTGGACCCCTATGTGGGTTGCCATAACTGAGAGAAGAGCTGACTTCATGCATGGAAATGGGGGGGTGGTCCCTGGGAATCACTTGCCATGGGGCTTGGGGAACATTCTGGGTGGCAACTGTGAAGATGGTGGTCCTCTTGTCTGCCCTGCGAGACTGCAGGAAAATGGATAAGGTGGCCGCCAGTTACACACAGAGACCTGTAGTGGTGACCTGGTCATTCATAATTGTCACTGTCTTCTCAGCCAGGATGAAATCAGAGAGAGGTGATAGTACCTGAGAAACGAGAGCTCATGATTCTGAACCAATGTTATCACAGAAGGGCTCTCCCATTGCTCTGACAAATGAATGTATTTTTAAGTGTGAGAATACTGTTCATCCCTCACGTTGTATACCATCCCAAACCCACAACATTCAACAGTTAGATTTCAGTTCGAGGGTCAAATAATAGCTGTTGATGGTTTTGCTGGATCCTGAGCATCAAGTCAGACAAGTTTTCAACTTGACTGGTGGTATTACAGTTTGGGGATATCTGAGCTCTGCTTGTATCTCTCTCCGAGAGTGTTTCTTGTATTTTAAGGTGACCATCATCTTCATTGACCTCTAGGTACACCTTCCTGGACTGGTTTGGGTTCTTTCTTCTATACCACTAAAAAGTATGTAAACATTGCAATTGCTGATCTCAGGAAAAACAAGACTGCTTTCAGTTATGTCTTCTTTTATGTTAGTCTGGATTGAGCCCAGGGCCTCTCAAACATTAAGCAAGGATCTTTCCCACTAAGTGATACCCCCAATCCTCAGCTAATATTTTTTGTGTTATGTATTTCATCTTGGTCATTTTATTAATTTCAAAAGAATATTAAAAAATCCCTTTGTCAAAAGCAAATTTCTCAATAGGGACAACAAAGACCAGTGATCCCTATGTATTGTTTCTTATTATGCTGTCTTACACACAACTGTGAATATGTGTAGAATTACTTCTATGGCCTTGGACTGTCTGAACATACAAGAGGTTTGATGTTTACAAAGTGACAGAGAAGTTAATTACTACTGCAGAGTGACTATGCCCCATGACCCACCAGGATGCCTCTGTCCTTCTCCTGGGCAATCATCTGTCATGTCCACCTCTGTGACCTTTCCTATGATTTTTGCTGGAGACAGATGTTGGTGATGCATAGACAGCCATGTCATGGCAGGGACTGTGGCAAGGTATCTGAAGCAGCTGAGTTTGAATTGAGATTCATATCAGTTAAAGCAAATGAGATGCCATAGTGAATGGCACTGCCCATGTATTGCTCAGCTCACGAACATCATGTGATGATTTAATGACAGCAAGCAGCCAGCTGGGGCTGAGCATGTAGTTAGCTAGACAGTGTGAGGTCACGCACAAGCTATGTTGATGCTACAAGGGAGCACTGCATCCTTCATTTCCACCTCCTCACCCTTCTCTTTTTCTTCCTCTTCTTCTTCCCCCACTTCTTCCTCCCTTGCTTCTTCCTCCTCATCTCCACTTCATATCCCTCCTTACTCTTCCAGGTAGCTGGACCATTAAAAAGTAATGCAGGGTAAAAATTTTTGTTCATAAAGGCTTATCGGCTAGGTTCATTCCTCCCTATCCAGGACCTCCATGTTTACCAAGGTCTTTGTATGCTCAGGTCCCTACTTTAAAACAGTGTAGTGTCTGCATTTAACTCACATCCTTCTGCACTTTCAAAGCCATTTCTGGATTTTGTTTTAAAATATCTAACAAAGTTGCTAGAGAGATGGCTCAGGGGTTAAGGGCACTTGCAAAGGATCAGAATTCAGTTCCTGGCAGCCACATTGGGAGACTCACAAACACCTATAACATCAGAAACAAGGGTTCCAGAACCCCCTATTGGCCCTTCGTGGTCACTGCATTCACACACAGATACATAAACAATTTATAATAAGTGTGAGTTTTGTCGTTGTTGTTGTTGCTTTAATTTTTTTTTTAACGTGTCCCAGTTTTCAGATTCTACAGCATGGTGACCCAGAGAGAAATGGATACCACTGGCTCCTCTCAGAGTCAGACAAATATGCCCATCACAGATTTATCTCTCAGTCTGCCCATTTACCACACACTAGGAAGTGTCCACCACATGCTTAGCTGTTGTTTCTTGAGAAGACCCTCAAAGGCAACGCTACCATTTACCTTTGAGTCTGTTTCCCTCAAGGGAACAATTCAGGCCTAGACAGGTAGTTGCACAATCAGACTCCATGCTTCCTGAACATTGCCAAACTTTAGTATGCTCTGAAGACCCCCAAAACTAGGATAAGAATGTTGGAGTTAGGAACTGATATGATAAGTCATAAAGATCCCTGGTGGTACAATTCGAAGCAACATTTAGAAATGACTTGTGGTTCAGATGCAAACTGTCCCATTAAGGGCTCATGTCTTAAGTGCTGTTCCCACTGCTGAGAGGTGACTGGATCATGGTGGGTACTAAATTTATCAATGGGACATCTAGAAGCAAGAGCCTGATTTGAGGAAAAAGATAACCAATAGGGGCTTGGTCTTGAAGCATAGTTTTTGAATACTACCCCCCCATCCCTCGTCTTTCTGTTTTCTGGCTATCACAGGATAAGCAGCCTTTCGATACCCAATAGATGTGAAGTCCCACCTCCTCAGGCTCAGAAGCAATGGAGTCAGCTGACAATGGACCAAAGCCTCAGAACCTGCAAGCACAATAAATATTTCTACCTTTAAGCTGTGCCCTTGAGTATTTTGTCCCAGGAATGAAATGCTGACAGGGACACCATTGTTCTGAGCTTTTTCATGGAAGCAAACCTAACTCATGATCCCGACCTCCTCCACCCAGGTCTGAAGCATCAGCATTCCAACGCTCATCCTCCTCTCTCATAATCCCACAGCAAGGGAAACCGTCTATGACACAGGCTTGGTATAAGCCCATTCCTCAAAGGTATTTAGTTGGACTGAGGAAGTAGCTCCTGTAGCTTGGCTGCTTGGGGTCTCTCTTCCAACAGCATTTGCGGCATCTTGTAATGTTCATCTCTCTCACATAGATTTGCTTATGTCCTGAGCCTCCCCTCTCACGATTATTGCAAATATGTCAAGTTTTCAAAGTAAAATCTCTCATTAAATGACTTGCAGTGATAAAGATGCAAGGTATTGTGAACATCTTTGGTATCTAGTCCAAAACTATCTGTAAAAATCTAACAGATGTGCACACAAAAGCAAACTTGCTGGGGATACCTGAAGATGACACTTCCCATCTACCTGAGTGACAGTACGATGATATAACAGAACAAGGTCCTTTCCCAGCAGTGAATAGAAACCCATTTACTAAGCATCCAGGAAACAGTCACAAGTGATTTTCTGTTGGAGATACAGCATTCAAGGGATGTTCTCTGAGGGTCACAACAATATGCATGTCAAAAAGGTCATAAAAAAGCAGCACCATTTTTTGAAGAAACTGTTTTCCTTTCCTCCAATGTATGTTTTGGCTTCTTTGTGAAAAGTTAGCTGACTGTAGTTGTGTGGTTTTATATTTGGCTTGTCTATTCTCTTTCATTGACCTGCGTATCTCTTTTATGCTGGTACCATGCTGTTTTTATTACTATGGCTCTGTAATATAACTTGTAATCAGATATTGTGAGACCTTCAGGAATCTTCCTATTATTCAGAATTACTCTGGATATCTGAGTTGCTTTGGGGATGCATATGAATTTTAAGGTTTTTTTTTCTATTTCTGTAAAGAACTGAGTTGGCATTGTGATTGAGATTGCATTGAATTTGTAGATTATTTTTGGTAGGATAGATACATTCTAGTAGAAGAGAGAGAGAAAATGAGAGGGAGAGAAAAAGAGAGAGAAGCAGAAAGAGGGAAAGAGGAAAAGAGGTGTGTGTGTGAGAGGGAGAGAGAGGGGGGAGAGAGACAGAATTAAAGAGGGGTGTGTGTGTGTGTGTGTGTGTGAGAGAGAGAGAGAGAGAATTAAAGAGGTGTTTGTATGTGTGTGTGTGTGTGTGTGTGTGTGTGTGTGAGAGAGAGAGAGAGAGAGAGAGAGAGAGAGAGAGAGAAAGAGAGAGAAAGAGAGAGAGAGAGAAACAGAGAATTGCTAAAATGAGATGTTGCCAAATTTCAAATGAAATACAGGAATGGTCTTAAGTCAAAGTAAGAATTTCATTTGAAGACTTAATAAGGTTTTTATATATAAGATGAACTAGCTTCTGCTGCAATAGATAGTGGTCTAGAATGCTCCATAATGAATGTTCTCTGTTGAATTGTTTCTTCTCTAAGAAATAAAATGTTAAAGAATAGCCACAAACAATCTTCAGGAGTCATGACCAATGACTCAGACTACCCCAAAATAGAGTAGAACTGCCCTCTTATTGCAGATTGTCCACAGTTTTATCTATGTGTTCATCAAATGAATAGTCAGAAAGTTCTTCCCATGTCTTGTATTGTGGACAGAAAAGGAGTCACCAGAGCTTCGGTCTGTCCCCAGAAACTGGTAGAGGCTTGTAAATGTTATTTATAAATACTGTTGAGCCCAAGAGTACTCTGTTCACTTTTCCCCTCTCAATTTAACTGGAGAACAAAGCCTTGGTTCTGTGCTATAAAAACAATTCTTTAAATAGAGGACTAGCACATGCGCTCAAACCTCCCTTGGTAGCCAGGGCAAAACTCCATAGCTCTCTAAAGTGTTCAGAGGAAATGCAACTCCTAGTGGCCCCCAAAAGGGAAGAGTTTGCTAATTCAAAAATAATTATCCAAACAAAGGCTGGTACTTTTCAGAGACATGTGTGTGATGTTCTGTCCATTTTGATACTTAACATTTGGCCCAAGAAAAATAAATGGGAATTAATTTCTAAAATTAGAGTGTCTAAATGCACTTACAGGGAAAACAGACACAGGGAGCTAGGGCAAACATTTGTTCTGTGAAGGGATGCCTTGTGGTGTTTAAAGGGTCAGAGTTGGAAAAGCAGTGATGAAGGGTTTGACCAAGGGTGAGTGAAATATGGAAGCCCCATGGCTAGGTTCTTTGCTATAGTGTATTCAAACTGTTAGAAGGTAGGAGTTAGTCTCTCTAGACCCTAACTGTGTCACATCCCCCACCGATGGCTTTGCAAAGGGAAACTGTGTACACACTAGCTTGGTGTTGTCTTTCCTGATGAAATCATCTACCCCACCTGCAAAACCAGCAAGGAGCTGAGGTTTCCTGAACCTTTTTTTTTTCTCATTTTTTATTGGTTCTTTGAGAATTTTATCCAGGGCTTGGAGAGATGGCTCAGGAGTTAAGAGCACTAGCTGCACTTCCAGAAGATCTGGGTTCAATTCCCTGACCCAACTGTAACTCTAGTACCTTTGGGATTTGATGCCCTCTTCTGGCCTCCGTGTGCATAAGGTACAAACATGGTACACAGACATACATACAGGCAAAAACACTCAAGCACGTATAATCTTTAAAATATTGTAAATAAAGAAGGGGTTGCATAGCAGAACTGTTACTCAAAAAAGACAAAAACTAAAACAGGGGATTAGCTAGGATAAAGTTGTGTAAGTCATAATAAAAAAAAATTGAGCTGGATCTATAGCTTAGTGACAAATGTTTAAAAAGAAGAAAAGAGGAAAAATAGAATTTCATGCAATGAATATTGATCATATTCATTCCTTCCCCCAGATCCATCCCTTTCCTTCTTTTATGTTCCTTTCTTTTATGTTTTCCAAACTTATATATACAGTTTGTACTGCCCGTATAATTGCATGTGTGACCTTAGTTGAGTTGTGGCTTACCCACCTAAGGACATATCTTTGAAGAAAACTGATCCTCCCTCTACCAGTAGCTATTTGTTGCCAATAGCTCCTCAGCTATGGGTGGGTCTTTCTGCCCCCCTCTCCTTTCCATACTTGGATTCTGTCTGGCTTGTGGATGCTGTCACAACCGCTGTGAGTTCATATACCCTGCTATGTCTGGAAAACATCATTTCTTTGTATTTCCCCCCAAGACTTGCTGCTTCCTTTTCCCCAATGACCCCCAAGCCCCTCCTAAGAGTATCTATACACTGTAAGCCTTCTAAGATTTAAAAATTGGGGTGTTTCAGTAAGGAGTGCTGTCTGGGATATCCCAGTATGTGAGATGTCAGGCTTTGTAGTCTAGAGTTCTATGTCAGGTGCCAGAAAGCAGGAGTGTGGATGAGACAGCCATAGGATTGGCCCGGCCTACCCAGAGCTGAGAGGATGTGGGGAGATGGTCATGGAGGTTTTCTCCGGGAAGTTTGTTAGTTACGTCTGGTTGCTATGATAAAACGCTATGACCAAAAGCAGCTTAAGGAAGAACAGTTTATTTTGGATTATGGTATCAGAAGGGTAAAATTTATAATGGGGGGTAAAGTCTGGCTCAGGAGCAAGGAGCTGACTAGTCACATTTTTATTCACACACAGGAACCAGAGACACCAGGCAGGAAGTAAAACAAGTCTATAAACCCTCAAAGCCCGCCCCAGTGACGTACTTCCTTCATTAAGCCTTCACCTCTTAAAGGTTCCACAACCTCCCTGAACAGCGACACCTGCTCGGGGCCAAGTGTCCAAACTCATGAGCCTGTGAAAACACTTCACATTCAAACCATCACAGGAATAAACAGGACCTACGAACCCTCAGAAAACACCATGCATAGAGAGAGAAGAGAGATTTAATCTTTTAGCTTTTATTTAGCCAATAGCCCAGATGAAATCTCCAGGTTGGAATCATCTTTAAATCTAGCCAGGAAAAAAAAAATACGTGAAATAGCACTAAGGCTGATAAGATGTAATCAATCCAGATTGCATTGAAGGCCATTTGTGTTTTGACAGTATCAGGAGATTTGCGACTCTTTGTGCCTACGACCAGGAAAGCAGTTATGACCCAAGAAGGTGATCCCAATGTCAGGCGATGGGGGAGACGAGGGGGGTGGGCATCCTCGAGTAGGCTAGTTTAAAACCACTTTCACTCTGTAGATTTCCTCTCCCTCTGCTGATTGTTCCTTTGGATGCACAGCTCTTTCGTTTGATGTAGCTTTGTCTATTTTTGGTTGTGTTGCTTGTGTTTGGGGTGCGGGTGGGGTCATAAAAAACAAAAGGAGGTAAAAAAAAACGAAACACTGCCCAGACCAATGGCAAAGATCTTTGTACAGCTTCGTACAGTTGGGATAAAATAAAATAAGGTTAAAGTGTAGGTTGAGCTGATCAGAGTCAATGAGTGCATTAGCAGCCCGAAAGACCATCCCATCTCATCTTTATACGGTATCAGAGACATTTTCTTTTCCTCCCATGAAGCACAGCATCTAGGCCAGCCTGTCATCCCTTCAATTAAACCATGCCTGACTAATGCAGATCTCCCCTATGTTATCTAGCACTTTCTGCCAAAGGATGGCAGAAAGATATTTTTATTACGGTATTTGATCATAGAGTGTTCTCTCTCTGGTGAAGACAGCATATTGAAGCATCAAAAGGCATCCTGGAGTGATTTTATTTTAAATGCACGAGAAGCATAGGTCTTTAAACATACACTTGCCCAGCTGAAATAGGTAAACTAAACAGAAGGAAGGAGTTTGACAGGACAAGAGGATGCACCAGTGAAAAGGCCGACCTTTGTTTGGAGTGGGCAATGGTCCCACCAACAAGCTCTGTTCTCTCTCTTTATTCCTAGTGAATTTGATACACCTCAAATAACTTCAGCAATAGCGAGGTGGCTTCATTTGCTTGCATCAGGATACCTTGCAATACAACCATGGGATGTTTGCTTGTTTAAGTATGAAAACAAACCACAAAAAGCAGGCCCCAGTGTGAGCCCATTATTGTATGCACTCAAAAGGCTGTTTGCATTGTAGTGACCCACAAGCTCATCACCGTCACAAGGGGCAGAACGTCTTCTCTCTCCCAAGCTTAGGTGAGTGGTTTCAAAATAGATGCTGGTATGTGTGTGTATGAATATAACATATACATATACACATATACACTTATACACTTATACACATATGCACATATACACATATACATATATACACATGTACACATATATACATATACATATATATTCATTCATTGTTTATGGATATTTATGCATTTGTATGTCTGTCTGCATATTCCTGTTTGTTTATATATGTTTGTGTATTTGAAGGATAGTTTGTGTGTATCTGTGCTTATCATTCACAAGTACATGCATACATGTTTATGCAGGTGTACATTGTGTGTGTGTGTGTGTGTGTGTGTGTGTGTGTGTTCCTGTGGCATGTCTTCACATGTTGACAGCAGGGTCTTACAGAAGTCTGCATTCCAAGCATCGATGTTGGCTACAGAGGTCTTAGAAGAAAACCACAGGGGCATGGAGTTCTGTTTTCCTCTCGGAAAATGTCTGGAGGTGTTTCAACAGAACATGTGGCTGTCTTGGCCAAGAGCCACAGGCACTTAGCAGTTAGATAGCTGCATACTTTGCAAAACTTCTGGTTATCACAGCTGTCATTGTGACGGGTGCTGGGGTATGCATAGGAATTCTGGCAGCAAAGACCTAAACTTAGGAATATATTTTGATTGCTATTTTTATTAATAATAGCCCCAGCCTTTCCTCTTCTTTCTGTAAGTCTCACAGGCTACCTGAGTTAAGTGGACTGGGATACGGAGCCCATGAGGCCACACCTCAACATTGAAGTGCACAACTGTACCTCACCGATGTCCTCGCTTGGTTGAAATGTGTCTTCACAATCATAAGTCCATGTTCCCCAACATAGCTATGGATCCACTACACACACGCACACACACACACGCACACACACACACACTTTCTCTAATGGCTTCCTCCAGTCCATTTTCAAAGTGGAAAACCGGAAATCTGAGCTGCAGGCCACTGGAATTTTTCCCAGACCTCAGCATGGATGTAAAGGTTTTAGAATAATTGGAGTCAAACATAGAAGGAACACAAAAAGTTTGGGACAAGACTCAGAAAAAAAAAAGGTTGATTTAGAAATTTGTTTGCAAGGTGCAAATGCTGAATTTAAAACATTCTGCTATTGATGTTCTAGGACCCACTGAAGAATTCTTCCCAAATATGTTCTATTTATGTGTAGACTGTGGCAGCTTTTTTCACACAAAAACGATATATAGGAAAGTGGAGAAAGTTTCATATAAACTCTCCCCAGCTGGAGACAAGCAGGATGCTGTTATTGTCGAGATGGAAAATAATAAGTTGAGAGTTTTAACACACACTGGGGAGAGTGCCCTTAGCTCTGAGAGGTCTGGGATGCTATCTATAGACAAAACCAGCCAGTGTTTGTGTTTCAGAAAGCTTTAAATATCTCAGGCCCTAATTGTTGGTCTGAGACCTTTGTTTAGATGAAACATTTTTCTTTTTTTGGGATTGAGGGTTTTCTACGGAAGACATGAAAGCAGAGATAATGTTATGACTCACTGAGAAAAATGTACTTTTCTGGTGAGTAAACATTTTGAAATATAAGGGATGTGTACAGCTGGGCGTGTTCATTCTTGTAAGATTTCATTCCGAGGTCCCGGTCATCACAGTGAATCTGACACTGTCCCTTTCATTTCTTTGGTCTGAGATTCCCCGGGGAACAAAAATCAGGAGTTTCACAACATTGATGGGGTCACATTTAGAACTGAACAACCACCACATTGGCGTTGCACTTGGATTCCACATGGGCATGCACACTGCTGGTGTATGAATTTAATCCTCACACACTGTTGATGTGATACACTTAATAATGTATACGCCCCTCTTGCTTCCTCACCACAGGCATTTCTTGTCCCCTTGAGTTCCATCTGGAAGGCCCTGCACAGCCTTGGTTCCTTGCATGCTCCTGCTCAAGTCCTGCACTCCCAGAGAGAGTAGCATTTCAAGTGGGCTCAGGGTAAGTACCAACTGTAGGCATATACCCATAATCTTTTTATCCCATTCTGTGTTTTGTGAAGGTTTTGTTGATGAAGTCATTGAAACCCACCCTCACCCTCATCCCATCCTCCATCCCCCACTCCCACACCCCACCCCTGCACCCCATCTCCACACCTCATGCCCAGCTACATGTAGTATTTCCTGTTACAAGGCTTTCAGCCCAGTGATAGACTGAAAATTAGGTTGGCTTCCACCTAATTTTGGACGAAGTTGTTGAAACACATACGTGCATGCTGCGTGCATGCACACACAATTCAACAAATGGCTCCATCTACCCATAGAGGAATGAAGTTGGAACAAGCTTTCTAAGCCTGCATTAAAAAAAATATTAAAAGAGATCAAAGACCTCAATTTAAAACCTGAAATGCTGAATCTGCCAAATGAAAGTATAAGGAATACATTTAAAGACCCTGGCAGAGGGACAGTGAGGTGACTCAGAAGGGAAAGGTGCTTGTCACTCAGCCTGAAGACCCAAGTTTGATCCCAGGGGCCCATGTGGTGTAAGGAGAAAAGCAATTCCAGTAAATAGTTCTCTGACCTCCACACTTGCCACGTGCTATAGTGAAGCCTAATATCGTGTATACCAAATGGTGTTTAGTGGGAGATGGGGACAACAGGACATGAAAGTGACGTGAAAGTGGAAAGGAGGCTATGGGAGCATGAATGAGGACTGGTTGGGGAGAAGCTGGGGAAAAATAAATTCAACAAAAACAAAATTTGTTTGAAGTTGCTATAGTGAAGCCTAAGACTGTATATGCCAAACTAATTAATTAGTGAAAAGATACTGGTAGGTTTAGAGAGATGGTTCAATATTGAAGAGACTTTACTGCTCTTGCAAAGAATACAAGTTCAGTTCCCAACACCCATGCTGGGCAACCCACAACCGCCTTTGACTCCAACTCCAAGTAAACTGATGCCACCTTCTGGCCTCCACTGGTATTGCACCCATATGCACATGGGCAGAGACACAGGGGGTGGGGGAGTACATGTAAATACAAATAGAACAAAATAAATCTTTCAACAAAGATGGTGGCCTTAACAAATGCAAAGATCAAAGTGCCTCTAACACAGATCACAGAGTCACAGACCAGCATGTGTTTTGTATTTTTTTTTTGTGCTGTAAACACACTGACTTAATAGCCCCCACGAAAAGCCTAATTTTCATTGTAACTGAATGTCTGAAGCACATTAAAATTCTAGCACTCATCATAGGTGGTGTGCAGGCAGGCACTGCACATGTTTAGAAGTATGGAGTATTCAATAACAGAAAGACATTAAAATAAAACAGAGAAAGTAAATAGTTACTTTAAAAAAACCTAGAGACTTATGACTTCACATTTCTTAATATTGTATCAAATAACTTCACTCTTGGAGGGAAAAGACATTGATGCCAGACAATGGGGCATTGATGTTGACATCATTGTGGACACATCCCATGTCTCTAAACAGCATGCTGCATGCCTATACTTTGTGTGTCAATCACGAGTCCCAGCTACAGACAGTTGACAACATTTTGCATAAAATTACTTACTTTTTTATGTGATTTCTTTATTTAAATAGGAGAAGGAAAGTTACTTCACATAGGTGCAAGATAAGTAAATTGAAATAAATAAATAAATAAATAAATAATTGGAAATAAAAAATTTGTACTATGGTCTCACACTACACCAAATGTGTTCTTGTCAGTCACCCATGGGAAGCAAAGTCAAATGGAGAGATAACCTCATTACAGACAAAGCTGCAGTTAGGTCCTTGACATGTTTTCTTCTCTTGCCAGTGTGTTTCAGGAGAAGTCAAAGCATGATGTTGGCTTGGGCCTCCATCTTCCCAGGTGTGACGTCACCATCCATGTTTGGCAGATGTTGCTTTAAGCATGATGGTGTTTCTTAACTTGTGAAAATGTCTTCCCAATGCCTTTCTTTCTCTCTTTTGGAATCTTGGAGAAGGGAGGTCACAATTTTGGGGCTTCATTCTGTAGGTGGAAGCTCCTAGTGTCTCCGGCCTGCCCAAAAAGTGGGTCTAAAACACTGCAATAAGGATCCGTGATTTCTTCTTACACGTTAAATCACTCCACTGATCATAAATGGATAATCAAATGAGGTAATCATGCTACTAGATGTCTCGGAGGAGACCATTCAGCCCTTTCTCCATTACACTTACACCAGACCATTAGAGGAAGGGACAAGAGAGTCTCCTTACAAGCAAAGGAAAAGAAAAGAAGAGGTTTGTAGGAAGGCATTTGAATTCCCCACCAGTGACCACTTTTCAATAACCACCCCCCCCAAAAAAAAAAGATTAGACAGGAACACAAGTAAGGGACAGAACTAAGCCAGGAAGTCCTGAGATCCTAGCTCAAACAACCATATTTCCTTGAGAAGTCTTCACTGTGGTGACATTTCAGATGGCCGTACACTTAATACTGTCAACATGAGCTGGAAGACGAAAGCCCAAGAAGTCATTAGCATGAGTTGACTTGGAAGGACTCAAAGAATTTGAAGATATTGGTGACGATGCATGCTTACCTCACTGCGGAAGGGCTTTGAAGATGCTGGGCACATCCCTCCTTCAGAATGTCTGCTGGCAATGTGCCTGCCCATCATCATCACAAGGAGAATGAAAAGTGCTATTTTTAACACCATTATTAAAGGAAACTCACATCTGGAACACTCAGAAAACTGGTTATCAACTGTTCGGCTGGAAAAAAAATAGCCTGGTGTCTACAATGCTTCATTTTCCCAATTATTTTGAAATTTTCTGATGCCTTAAATACTGGAGGCACATCACATCCAGCTCATTTAATCTCCCTAAATTACACTTTGTCCATCTGCCACCATCTTAATAAAGTCTCTGTTTTTTAGAAGCTCAGTAAAATTATGGGGAATATCGAGGGAGTTTGGTTTTGGCTCATTTTTGCTTTTTATATTTTTTTGTTTTTCTGTGAGAAGAATTGATATATTAGAACTAGAAAATCATTCTCACATTTTCAGCTTCCTAAAGGAGTTTGGGGATTTTTTTTTTCTTTTTTTAACAAGACCACTCACCATGCTGCCAAAACAAAAAGATTTTTATATCTTTTTTCCTTATGAGCTATTCTAAAATACTGTGACATAGAAAGGGTTGCCTTTCAATGGGAATAGAAAGAAATAAAACAGTTCTCACCACCCCCATACACACACAACATAACTCAATTTCAGATCCCCATGGTTTTGACTTCATTTATCAGTCTTTCTTTATTGAAGCTTCCTGTCTCACATATCTAGAACAGAGAGCTTTGAAGCATCGAATAAGGGCTGTGGAAAGTTCTGTGTATATGGTTGGGTTCTCTGTGTGACATAAATCAACACTGATAAGGGCTGTGCTTGAATAATGAGGTAAGCACACGTACTTAACCTTACTATGGGAAGCTTTTGATGCCCCATAGTCATACAATTATCACTGATAAAAAAAAACAGGAATTGAGGTAAATTTGTTGCTAAAACTCTAAGACAGGGTCTAGGTTTTCATTGCTATTCACTTTCAACCTTAGGGTGTCTAGAAAAACAGCATGGTGAATCAACAGATGTTTACCCCCTGTGCGAAATCATGCACGGAATTTCACCTTTGTTAATTTTGTATAATCAGCAACTGATCACTCTGCTTTCCCAAAAGCTCATCTACTTTTACAAAGATACGGAGCCTCTGTCATCATCCCTCAAATCCTCTAATGAGAAGAGTAAAACAGTACAGGCGATTTGTAACAACCTCTTCTACCCGAGTCACCATGAGAACAATGTAACCTGTTCCTCTTACAAAGAAGCCGCCAGATCCAGAGTCCAGGTGAGAGGTCTTTCTGCATCTGGCCTGGATGGAGCGATGTTCTAGTGGGAGCCTAGAGAAAGTGTAAGAAGAACAAACTGTAAGTGTTCCTCTCTACTCTCCCAGGTCCTAGGCTTCTAAAATCAACCACAAAGATCCTTGCGCATCCACATTCGCTGCGGTTCTGTCCCTACCAGCAAAGAGATGGTAGACGTTTGTCAACAGACGAAAAGATAATGACAATGTGGTATTTACACCCAGCCACTAAGAAATGAAATTATGAGATTTACAGGGAAATTGATGAGACTGGAAAATATTTAAAAAGGCAACCCAGGCTCAGAAATTAAAAACTGCATGTTTTCCCCCAAGGGGGAACTCCAGGCTTCGGATTTCTATATATGGGGGAAGGGGCTGTCAATGTACTTCTTGAAACAGCTAGCCAGACCACAAGAAGGGGGAAAGAGGAGCTTTGTGGGAGGAAATGGAGAGGGTAACAGAACAAATGTGATTTGAAAGGGAGAGGGGTAGGCTGGTACACTGGGGGCATGGGTAGAGAGACAAGAGAAGTCAGAAACAATCAAAAATATACATATGAAAATGTCATAAAGAAACTGGTTACATTGTGCTCTAACTTAAAAACAAAATATAAATATAAATATATTAGTCATGGAGTGCTTTGGGCCAAGAGTCAGTGTTCAGTGATCTCACCCAAAGCAATTGTGTCACTGAGAGCAACTTCCTGCAATGGCTGCTTCTCCTTTCAATGGCCCTTTGCTCTGACTGTCATAGTGTGATGTAATGGAACATAAAATCTGAGTGATCATTGCTTTGCTATCCACCATGCTTCCAAAGAGTGAAGCCTCATTGGTTGGACCCAGAAATAAGATTCAATTCCTCATAACTATGACTGGGCGAGGACTAGGCACGTGACCCAGTAGTGGCCAGTGAGACAAAAGAAGAAATAGGCGTTAGCTTCTTTGGGGGGAAAATAAACAAAGAAAAAAATGGAGATGTCAAAATAAGCAACTGTAAGGAAGAAAAGTTTACTAACCAGACAAGACAAAATAAGCATCCAAGTAAGGTTTTCTTTTTCCTTCATTGCTTTCTTTCTGCTTGGGAGGTTAATAGATTTGCTGTTCGAAGGCCTGGAAGCCATGTTTATCTCAAGAAAGAGTGAATGAATTGCACAGACCTGGGAAACACAGTCCTCCAGGCTGCCTCTGGCTGTGCGAGACAATCCATGATCTTCCCCCTCCTTCTGTTCATTTTAGAAAGCATTTTAACCAGAACAAACCAATGTCAGTTTCTCCCTGGATCCTGATGTCTTTTAAAGACCCGGGCCTTTGATTAGAAAGAGAATCAGTAAAGGTATTGGTGTTAAATTGGTGTTAAAGAAATATTATTCCCCCAAAGAGACTTTGTCTAGACAG
Source organism: Tokudaia tokunoshimensis (assembly GCA_036184795.1). NCBI lineage: Eukaryota > Metazoa > Chordata > Mammalia > Rodentia > Muridae > Tokudaia > Tokudaia tokunoshimensis. The sequence goes on from BTHU01000006.1 coordinate 16,905,947, forward strand.
CCCCTGAAGTCTGTCACACATCTCCAAGGAAGAATGCAGCTCACACAAGCATTTTCCAAAGTCAAACTTTATGCCTTAGGTTGGAGTCTATTTTAATTTTACAAGGTAAAGCAAAATAATGTTCTGGGCAGAAAAATGTTAATGGTATATACCATTGATCTTAAAACTAACTTTTAGTTGAAAGTATTAAGGTTCTAAAAACCTCTGTCCCCACCACCTGTGTGTGTGTGTGTGTGTGTGTGTGTGTGTGTGTGTGTGCGTGTGTGTGTGCGTGTGAGTGTTTGCAGGTTGGAGCATATCACACACATACACACACACACATTCAACTCATGAATTCTTCCCTTGTTTTTACTTTAAATATGAAATCAACAGATGATTCATATAAATCGTAGTATATGAGGATGTTTTCAGAAATTAAAGACCCATGACATCAGCTAATGAGAGAGAAAGAGAGAGAGAGAGAGAGAGAGAGAGAGAGAGAGAGAGAGAGAGTCAATCTTACTGGCTTTATGCAGACCAGGCTGGTCTCAAACTTATAGAAATACTCCTTGGTCAAGGGGGTATGACATCATGCCAGAACTCAATTGTTTTAAGATGCATCAATATATATGTGAGTGCAGGTGTCCAAGGAGCCCAGAAGAAGGTGTTGGATGTTGTTATGCTAGAGCTACAGTCTCTTGTGAGTTGTGGGTGCCGAGAACTGAACTCAGGCCCAGTTCAGGCAAGAGCAGTATGTATATTTAATGAATTGACTATCACTCCAGGCCCATGACTAGACATTTTGATGGTTAAAATCATAGTAGCATGTGTGATTTTAGGAGTTGCATTAGTATAACAAATTGCGTAAAAGAAGAAAGACCCAGACAGGCTAGTGGTCATTTATTTTTAATTTTTTAATTTATTTTTAATGTTTATCTTTTATTTTATGTGTATGAATATCTGCCTCCATGTCTGTGCACCACGTTGGTGCACCATATCTGTGCAGTGCCTTTGGAGGTTGGAAAAAGGGGCTGGATACCCTGGAAATGGAGTTAATGGATGATAGTGAGCTGTCAAATGCATGCTGGGACTGGAACCTGGGTCCTCTGCAAGAGCAGCCAGAGGTCTTAACCACTGAGCCACCTTTTTAGCTGCAGGCTGACGTTTTTCTACAACATGTTTAGAAGTCAACCTTAGGCATCTCTTGGTTTTCCTTGGTCCTGCTACACTGTAGAATGTCATCTCTTCTGTCTTCTCTCTTTTGTTAGTCATTGTGTGCCATTTTCCTATTTTCTATTTTTATGTGAACATCTTTATAATTTTCTCTGTCCATGCCACAATAACTGTAACATGAGCTACTCATTTTCTACTTTAAAACTCTGAGCTGGATTATGGTGACACATGCCTTTAATCTCAGCACTCAGGAGACAGAGGCATGGAAGTTCAAGGCCAGCCTGTTCTACATATCTAGTTCCAGAACAGTCAGGGCTACACAAAGAAACTCTATCTCAAATATATACATACATACATACATACATACATACATACATACATACATACATAGGAAAAAGTCTGATTTTACTTTTTTTAAGGTTTGAAACTATGGTAATGCTATGCCTGGGATACTACCATCCCTTACCAAAATGAGATTAATATGGAAATAATTACAATATGCAAGCACAAAATGCCATTACCTAACTGTGACTGCCTGCTTCAGCTTTGAACCTGACCTCTGTTAGACTCTCTCAAAGGGAGATTCCAACGTATCAAGAGGCTTGTAAATATAAATTTATCAATCAGACAATTTCTGATGTAGCAAGAAAAAGAAATAAAAAAAGAAACCAACAATAACCGAACAAATGAACATTGTCACCACATGATTAGTGACAATCAAGTTCAGCTTTCTTGCCACCTGCAGCCTTGTGCTGTTCAGTAATTACCCATGTGGTTGTGGCTGATCAGGTTGAAAGGCTACAGTGATGGGTGTCTCGAGGCCCGCCTTCACTGTCAGGGTGCTGGGTCAATCCAAATGAGAGAATCCCCTTTGCTTGTGAGTAAGATGGTGGTTTGAATGAGAAACATCCCCCACTGGATCAGGTGTTTGAACACTTGGTTCCCAGTAGATGGCTCTATTTGGGGAGGTTATGGAACCTTTTGGAGGCTGACCCTTGATGGAGGAAGTCCATCACTGGCGGGGGTGGGGGGGAGGGGAGGGGCTTTGAGGGCTTATAGCCTTGCCTTAGTTCCTGCTCACCCTCTGCTTCCTGTGTACAAATTAAAAGGTGATCATTCCTGCCTCCGTACTTTCCCCGAGGGTTGCCATGCCTCCCTGCTGCATTGGGCTCTACTCCTGACACACAAGAAAAAAAATAGAACCTTATCTTCTCTACGTTTCATTAGGTCATAGTATTTATTTCATCACATCAGCAGGAAAGTAACTAACATAGGTAGGAGCGTTTGGATGATTCTGAGAAATCTTCTCTTTGGTATTTTCCATAAAAGGAATCCCTTATTTAGCCCTGTCTTCCTTTCTTAGAGGTTGGTCTGAAAAAAGAACAGAAAGGTGGCAGGTGTCCACACTGTTGACGCTAAAACTGAGTCAGAGTAGTCCCAGATGCCCCCTCCTCCTTTCTTTCTTTTTAGGCAATGTCTTCAAACTCAAAGACAAGGTTGACATTGGTCTTTTCATCCCCCTGCCTCCACCTACTGAGTGATGAAATTACAGGCTTGCATCACCATTCCCAGTTTCCCTGGCCTTCGTGATAAAACACGGGACATCATGCTTACTAAGTAATGATTCTACTTATTGAACTTCATTCCCAGATGTTACTTAAGCAAAAACATCTTCTTCTCTTTTAAAGGCCTATTGGATAAATTGTCTGTGCCTTGCATCTGAACACTTTTGCAATCAAATCTCTGTTGATGACTACTTAAGACTTGGGTATTCCCAGTGTTTAATCTATTGATCCTACAATCCTCTTGTTAATTGGCACTAATCCCTGCTAATATTTAAATTCCAAAAAGACAGACAAAGTAGCCCTGTGTGGGTTGGATAATTTGAGTGAGGGCAAGAATGAATAAAAGAAATGTGCTATACAACCAATGAGAAAAACACTTAAAATTGTTACAGGCAGTAGATGTTTAAAGAATTTAAAAGCTGGGTGTGACGGAGCACACTTCAGTCACAACACTTAGGAGGTGGAGGCAAGAAGACCAAAGTTAAAGGTTATTCATGATTACATAGCAAGCCCAAGTTTTGTCTCAAAAGAAAAAAACAAAGGACTCATAAAGCTGAACTGAAGAAGAGGGGTGGTGTGGTAGAAGGAGTTGAAGGAGAGGGAGAGGGACAGTGGATTTCATCAAAACAAAATGGTGTGTAAAATTTCCAAAAACAAAGAATATTTTGTGAAGGAGTTTAAAGGATCTAATATTGTAGTTAGAATACTGGAGAAAGCTCTGAAATTAGGCTTGGGTGGAGGATGATCAGGAACACCAGCCATATCTTCATGAGGAGGCATTGGGAACTGGGGCTTCTGGGAAATCTTGCTGACTTCTGTGATCTTATGAAGTAAGACTTTGAAGCCTGAGCAGCTGCCCCTCCCCTCACATGGCCTTCAGGAACAGTGGCTTTCAATTCACTGTCTTAGAAAACATATTGATTTCCTCTTATCAGAAGGGATTTATGGGAAGGGTTGACAAGAAGACTCAGGGGTGCTAATCTAGCAAATCAGGACCTGACCAGGATCTGCTTATCCTACAGGAAGTGAAGAAAATCAAGTTGGGATCTGCTGTTCACTCATTGTTGAAGCCGGGAGCGCATTCAGCAGTCACACGCCAGTCCTCAGAGTAGCTATTGACTGAATCCTGCCCTTCAAACCTTGCTATATTCAGACATGCTCCCTGAATGGATCCTGAGATGGCATTCTTGGAAATAATTACAAAACTATTAAAGTCGGGACTTCATGATAAGTTTATTGTCTTTACAGAAAGAAGCATTCCCCTCTCTCACACCCAACAACATATACCTCTTCGTGAGTACACACTACAAATGCTGTTGCTCTAGGGTCTAAGAATTGGCTTGACCAGTAAAATTCTTGCCATGCAGGCTTAAGAACCTTGGGTGTTGACACAATGATGATGGTGATGATGATGATGGTGATGATGATGATTTGGGTGATGTTGATAATATTGATTCTATTAGTGGTAGTAATAGTGATGATGAAGTAATAATGTTGTGATAATGATTATAAATACTGATAGTGATTGTGATGATGACTATGATGATGGTGATGGTCACAATGATGGTGAAGATTGGGGTGAATGTGATGTTGGTATTGCTGATGCTGTTGATGGTAGTGACACGGAGGCTAATGGTGGTGGAGGTGGTAGTGATAATGGTCACAATGAGGATGATGATGCCATCCTCCTGCTTACAGGTAAAGTCGTCAGTAGATATTGCTTCCCTGGAGCATGAATTACATGATTCTTTTTATGTAATGGCCATGGTTCTGAACACCTACTTAGAAGAGTTGAAGTGCCATTTCTGTGTGATCTCATGTTTGAGAGAAGACAAAGACATTATATATCATTTTCCCCTCCTTATGTTTTCCTTCTCTGGGGTTATATTCTTGTGCCATTGGTCTCTCTGGTTTCATCACCAAGACAATAAACAGAGCGTGGCAGACAGACATGGCTTCCATGATTAGTAGTAAGGGGAGTAGGATTTGAATACCTAGCTTTTTTCCTTCGCAGAGTCCATCTGTTTGCTGAGGCAGCCATGTCACAGCCTGACCTAGCCGCCAGCAAAGAGTAACTGTCCTGACATTTGAGTCTGTGTCAACTTGCTCCAGTATTTGACACTCCTCTGCCTTCAGGAAGAAAGGCAATAACAGAAACCTGAACATGCCGCTGAGCCCTCTTCTAAGCCATGGCTCAGAGTTTGAATGTTTTCCAGTTTCACATTAATGACCCCTGCATTGTTTTCTGATTAAGTAGAAATGGGAAAGAGAAACAGAACCTATGATTCCTGTATGTAGATAGAGATTGCGCCCTAAAAGTGTCAAATTCCCCAACCTTTTTACTTTGGTTGAATGATGACACAAAGACTGCAGGAATCAACTTACCACTGGTGCTGAATAGGAATGCCTGCGGCAGAGGCACATAATGTGTACTGTGTTCGTTACAGACATGTACACAGCCTGTGGTGTTTATTCTGTTTAGGCACGATGGGTTGAATGAGAAGGGATGTCAGGGAAGAACTAGGGAGACTTCCTCTTATCCCTTCCATTTATTTAAAGAGTTGTGAGGAATCTTCCACTTGAAGCTAGAAACTAATATCACGCTTGTGTGGTATGAGAAACCAGAGCTGAGGTATGAGATGGAGGCATTTCAGCCCCAGAACAATAACTCCATTGATTGAGTTAAATGAGTTTGACTCTAGCAGGGAGACACACTCCCCATGTGAGAACACTGTGGCTTCCCCCAGCAAACGGGAGGCACGTGCCAAAGCTGAGCTAGACAGAGGTAAACCAGATGTCCCGAATTCCCCCATCTGTGCATTTTTAAAAGCCTCAGAATTATCTGTGAATATTGACAGATTGAAATTTGTAGATCTCTGCAACTCACGGATACTGTGGGATATTTCCAAATTCCCCGAGTTAATTTATAACTGAAGATAAAAATTTGAGCACTTATTGTGTGTGCTTGGAAAGCTAGTTAGTGAATCCATACATGTTCCTAGGGGGCATTTGTTGAGAATTACAAATGCTTCTGGTAATGCCTCTTTCCACATTCGCAGTAGCATTAAATGTGGGCATCCGGGACAGAGAGCTGCCTCACATCTGTCTGACCACATTCCCTCACTGTGATGGGCTTCAGCTTGATTGTGTAACTATGGGTTGAATTTAAATCAGTATTTTACCTAAGAGAGAAATGAGGAGGAAAACACATAGACATTATTGAAGCAAGTCTCAGAATGTGAATCTAGGTGTTACAGAGAATTCAGAGAGAGACTTGTAAATTAAAATACATAATAAAGAGCAGGGATATAACTAGTGGTAAACTGTACTTGCCTAACTTAGCTGAGGCCCTGGGTCCCTCCCAACCCTGAACTGTGAATGAAGCCTCAATAAATAGCAAAATAATAAGAGAGAGAGGCACATGAACTACACTATTTTAAAAGTTTTTATTTAGTCTATGTGTATAGATGTGTGCATGACTCTGTGTGTGTGTGTGTGAGAGAGAGAGAGAGAGACAGAGAAAGAGACAGAGAGAGACACACACAGACACACACAGAGGAGTACACACACACACACACACACACACACACACACACACACACACAGGAGTAGGTATTTGAGCTACAGGATGAATTGTGGATGTCAGAGAACAACCTTGTAGAGTCCATTCTGTCTTTCAACATTTATACAGGTTCTAGAAATTAAACCCAGCTTCCCAGGTGCTACAAACATCTTTACTCACTGAGCCATCTCACTGGGCCCTGGATGGTGCTTTTTACAAAGAGCCAGTTGCTTCTGCTTCAACAGTGCAGCCATCCTGGCTCCACTCCGTCTCTCACACTCTATACATCCGTCAGGATGGAGTGTCATCTGTTTATTTATTTACAAGAGAGGCATATATGCAGAGAGTATAGGAAGTGAACAGGCACAACAGAAAATCAATTTCTCTCACAGCCCCCCATGAGGTTGTATTCATAATTTTCTTACATCATACTTTCAGTTTAATAAATACTAATCATAGTGCTGATAATAACAAGAATCACAAGGCTTTCTTTTCCACACATTGTAGAGTCTTGCATTCAGCAACCCATTTTAACTTCCCAAGCACATGGAGAGGCAGCATTGCTATTAGATTATATATAACCCCAATTTATTAGCAAAGAAGCAGAGGGGGCTGCTGAATGTGTCCCCAACATCTGACCAATGGGCAAGAGCTCAAGACTCTTGAGTCTGTTACACAGTTGCAGAACCAGGCTAATATAGCTGAAGCCCTGGGCCCCCTTCTCCCCCTACACTGTGAATGGAGTGTCTGTGTATGATGTAGAAGACAGAGAGACCCTGGTTTTGGGGTATGCTGTGACATTGGCATCTGATGATTGATTATCCCAGGATCTCGGGCAAGGTAATAAGCATTTGTCCTTTGCTGTCCTCATCTGTAAAGTGACGAACCAGCAAGAGAAACTGTAAGATGGTCCCTGGCACAGGCGAATGCCTCCTAAGCTGTTGTTTTATAACTTTTATGACTCTTTTGTCTTCCAGCTGTCAAATGAACTTTTGCCCATGGATGGATTCACTGTCTCAGGTGGGGAATTACCAACTGTTTCCTTTCAAGCTACACCCTGTCTACTCAACAGCCATTTGCTCCTCTTTTCCACTTCTCTACCCAGCAATATTTCTGTCACCTGTCCTGTCTGACAAACACATAAGTCCTGGGAGATTGGCAGATCCTTACCTGCCTCTGCTCATGCTTTGTGTTCTGGCTTTGACGCAGAGCAAGTGTACAGCTGTCCTCTTGAACAGCTGTGGAATGAGGTTCTCTAAGCCAAACAGTCACCATCCTCATCAGATCTGCTGGGCCTGCTTGCAAGATGTCACGATGATGCAGCCTCTGAACTATTTATGTCCCCTTATAGAAGGGAGGATGGGAAGAGTCACTGGACCCTCACCTGACGTTTCAGCTCTCCTCCCATCCATTTGCATATGCTTCTACTGTAATTGCAAATAACTTTGTGTTCTTGAGTATACAGGCCAGGGAAGGTTAACTGGGGGCTCTATTTATGTGACTATGGGGAGCCATATCCATACTGGGTAAAGATTTTCCAACACAGTTGCCTTGGGGAACGCCATGCTCTGTCCATACCTTGTTACCCATGCTCCCTAAGCAAGCCCAGTGAACTCATCGGTTCTCCATGGTGAACTTTGGTTGAATCGTTCTTTGAGCTGTGGTTGGGACATAAGGAGAAGGTATAGATGCTCTTTCTGTCTCTTTTGGGAAGGAATCCTTACAATGCCAGTAATGTCACCTACTCAGGGACAATTTATCTCTCAAAGGTAAGAGAAAGTGGGAGCTTTTGTGGCACTCATCAGAATCAATCCTCCACCAGAGGAAGAGCTTTCTTGTGCACCATTGAGTATTAACCAGTGACATCCAACCTCCTTCACAATGACTCCATCACCAGCTGCCAACCATGCTGTTAGTTAAAATGCCACCCACATCCCACTCTGAAGCAGGCGATTTTCCTGTTAGACTCTGTGTTACTGTGGTCACTACAAGCAAAAGCTTGTATAAGCTTGGATTAGGAAGAGATTTCTGAGTCGCCAGTTTATGATTTGACTCTCCTAGAGAAAGTTATGTCCATGACAGCTGCTGAAAAGCGAACAAACAAAAAAGGATGTTTTTCTGGAAATGACCGAGGATCTGGTGCATGATGAGCAATGGGAGGGAGATGGCTGGAGAATTCATGGGGATGACCTCTGTGGACCCAGAAAACTCATATTTGTTTTGGAATGTATTTCAAGTGCAAATAAAAGGATGGGTCAGAGAAAATTTCCCAGCATGCCTCTCACCCCTTTCCATCACATTACCAAACTCTCTGTAAAGACCTAGAGAGTCTTTAGCCAGCAAGATGAGAGGGGTCATTATTACATGTTTTCTCAAGACTGGAAGGTTGGGTGTAGCTACTATGAAGAGATGAAATCAAGGCCACATCTGTGCCTTGTCAGACCACTCTTGTCTTCCTTGGGAAAGTCCTGTCATTGGGACAAGGTTCTGGAAGGTCACATGATCCCAGAACAAGTGAAGAGTGACAGCTGTGTTCTCTCCTTGAGTCTAACCACACTGCTGTGTCCTTTATCTCAACTCCATAGTTACCATGTCTAGAAATTTAAAGAACTCATTATTTAGCTCAAGCCGGCATTTTATCTCATTTATGGATGAGCATTGAGGGGGCGAAAAAGTTGAAGAAAAATAAAATCCCTTATTTTGCTAATGAGAGACATCTGTTTATTTCTCTTTTTTAAAATGGGCATTTGCTTAATAGGCAAGTTTAAAAAAATATGCCAATCAAGGCTTCCATGACTTGGGGGATTTATCAGAATTGGAGCTGTTTTCTATAATTAAAGATGTGCTGGGTGAAGTCACTGCTGCTCACTTGGAGTTGGAAGGAGGGGTAGGTTTGAGAGAAAAGGGCTTGGAATTGTGTATGCCCTAAAGAGGTTCAAAACCTAACTTCAAAGCACATGATGGCATCATTCTGCATGGAGATTTGGGCTTCCTAGATGTCCTTAACCTAAAGACATTGCGAAGAGGAGCATCTCTGGAGTGCTAGAGTGGGACCATAATAATCACAAGCTTAGAATGAGAGAGAGCCAAGAGGATGAGTCAGAGGAGGCTAGGAAGGCAAAATCAGAGGTTGAACCACTTCTCTAGCTGTGCAAGGAACTGTTTCCTTGTCTCAGCCTGGAAGAGGTAAGGGAGTAAGTTCTACAGTTAAATTCCCAGAAGGCAATACCTCAGCCTTCACCATACCCTCAGGACTTCTGGCCTTCAGAACCTTGAAATGTTTACAAATCCATATTTGGATTAAGCTACCTTAACCCTTAACCTTTGTGGAGACCTGTTACCATAACAATAGCAAATTCTGTATTTCTCCCTGAATTTCAGGGCCAAATCAACATGAAGATCGACTGAGGGACCATCCAGGAATCACCAACAGCATGGAAGGAACAAGTCATTTCACATCTAGGTCAGATGATAACTCATATGAGTCAGTTCTCTCCTTCCACCAGGTGGTGTCCTAGGAGCCAAACTCAGGTTGGAAAGTTTTATGACAAGCTACTTTACAAGCTGAGCCATCTTGCTGGACCCTGTTGTAGAAATATTTTAAAATCCTGGTGTGGGGGCTTCTGCCCCACCTTTGGTTATGGAGTTCCCAAACAAAAGACACTCGCAGCCTTATTATTTGCAATAAACCTTAAACAGCACAATAGCTGGGCAGTTGCCTACCCTCCATGCTGTTAGAATCTACTTTCCTATAGATAATCCCGAGTTGCTACTTACTATTTACTATGTTGCATCTGGGTTGCTCTTAACTCTAATTAGGCAGCCTTTGGGGTCATACTTTCTTGACTCCTAATCCATGGTGGCTTCCTTTCTCCCTCCTGCACGTTCTTCTTCTCTTCTCTCTCCTCTGACCCCAAGTCCTGGAAACCTAAATTTCACCTATGTCTCATCTGCACAGCTATTAGCAGTTGGCTTCTTTATTTATCAATCACAATTAACTGGGGGCA